>OZ012735.1:617057734-617627734 GCA_963859935.3 Lathyrus sativus | reverse complement strand
GTGTTTTTGTGCATATTTGATTTATTTGAATTTATTTATTTATTTGAATTAATTTATTTACTTGAATTAATTAATTTATTTGATTTATTTAAATTATTTGATTTAAATGAGTTATTTGATTTATTGAATTTATATTAATTATTTAATTTATATGAATTAGTTGATTTATTGGATTTATATAAATTAATTTATTTATTTGATTTATTTGAATTAATTGATTTATTTGAATTATTTGATTTAAATGAGTTATTTTATTTATTAAATTTATATAAATTATTTAATTTATATGAATTAATTGATTTATTGAATTTATATAAATTAATTGATTTATTGAATTTATATAAATTAATTGATTTATTTGAATTATTTGATTTAAATAAGTTATTTGATTTATTGAATTTATAAGAATTGTTTAATTTATATGAATTAATTGATTTATTGGATTTATATAAACTAATTGATTTATTTGAGTTATTTGGATTAATTAATTTATTGAAATTATTTGAAATAATTGATTTATGTGATTTATTTGAGTTAATTGACTTATTTGAGTAACTAATTTGTTTTAATTATTTTATTTGGTGGAATCAAATATTGAATTGGTAGAAATTAGTAATTATGCATAAATTGGGAATGTGAATATATAGTGAGAGAGTGAGTTTGTAAGCCCAATAGATTTATGAGAAAGATGTGAGAATGATAAAATAAGAGAAAAAGATAGAATACTGATAGAAAGTTGGAAAAGAGGTAAAGAGAGAAGTGGAGAAGAAAAGCAGAAAACTCTAAGAGAAAGAGCTCAAGAATTCAAGAAAATCAAAGTAAGGGTGAATTTTTATATAATTATTGGGATTGTTTGATAGTGTTTAATGGGTAGAAACATGTTTAGGATGAAACTCCTAAATTTTTCATGAACCTGAAATTGTTAGGTTATAGTGATACTCTTTGAGATATGTTAATTTAATTGTGTTTGAGATTAATATGTTGGTATACTATAGAGACCATTCAATATTGGAGTAAACCCATTGGAATATATATATATATATATATATATATATATATATATATATATATATATATATATATATATATATATATATATATATATATATATATATATATATATATATATATATATATATATATATATATATATATATATATATATATATATATATATATATATATATATATATATATATATATATATATATATATATATATATATATATGAATTGTTTTCATTAATATGTGATTTTATTATATATTGTAGCCAAGCTAGTAATTAACAAAAAGTAATACTTGCTTTTCACTATTTCTACTGTAGCACAGGAAATTGTAGGAATGTAATAGATTTTTTCACACATTTGCCACAATCTGAAATGAAAAATACCAAAATGTCACCATTAGAATTTTTTTTTCAAAATGCCACAATTTTACCTTGGGCTCGTCCATTCAAAGGACAATCCATTGAAGACCCAAAACAGGTAGTTGGGGTTCGGCCATCCAAAGGCCGACCCTATTCCACGATTTTTTTTTGTTTATTTATTTATTTTAAAAATAAATATATAATATATATTATTAATTTATATTTTAAATTGTTTTTTTATATTAAAATTTGTTATATGATTTAAAATATTAATAAATAAATAATTTAATTAATTTAAATAATTTTTTAATATTTTTAAATATTTTTCACATTATCTAATTAATTATTTAACTAATTAAATTATATAAAATAATAGACATTATCATTTAAATATTAAAAATTCACTACATAATTTAACATATTAATAACTTATATATTAGACATTTCAATTTAAGAAATAATTTGGAAAATAATTTGAAAAACAAATAAAATAATTTAGACGGGCCGATTTGACGGGCCTGCCACGTTCGGACATCGCTCAGGTACCGAGGAGTAGAGTTGCTTCTAGCCCAAGTTAGTCGTTGGAGTAGCTTGTTTAGTTTATTCACTTATGTTTGGTCGAGTCGTGTTCTGATCATGTAACACGGGTATGTTCGATTTCATGTTTTGAGAGATATTTTATGTATTCTACTTTATTTTGCTGTTGTTATTTGAATTATATGAAGTATTAGCTTTTATGCCTAAGTATTGATTATGAATGAGATGAGGATGAGACTTTCATTATGTCTATTATGATTGATGTAAATCCGCTGCTACATGCTAATGTGAAAGTATATGAAAAGCGTGAATTTATTTTAAGCGTTATTGAGCATGACAGGTGTTTATGTGATGTTTTGAAATTATGTGACACCCTTATTTGAGATGCATCATAAATTACTCTGATTATTTATATATATTCTGCAGGGTTTAGAAGGGTGTCGCACACGACATGGTGTGAAAAAATTTGTTGCACTCTACTTAAGTTATCCTTTACCCAGAGCCAATATGATTCCTCTCTATTTATTCATCGCACAACTGAGAGTAATATTCTACTTCTTTTTTATGTTGATGATATGGTTATTTGTGGTGCAGATCATGCTTCTATTGAGCAGCTTAAACAATATTTACATGCCACGTTTCATATGAAAGATCTTGGAAATTACATTATTTTCTTGGTTTTGAGGTTCATTTTACGTCTAAGGGCATATTCCTTCATCAACCCAAGTATGCCATATATTTCTATGGTTGGTCTCCAAACAACTAATCCAGTGGATACTCCTCTTGAGGTTAATGTTAAATTTCATTGTAATGATGGTGAACTTTTGTCTGATTCGATATTGTATCGACAACTTGTGGGTAACATTAATTACTTAATTATTACTCGTCCTGACATAACGTTTGTCGTTCAACAAGTAAGTCAATTCATGCATTCTCCTACCCATCTTCACCTGGAAGCAGATAGTCGTATAATTCACTATTTTATGGAAACTTTTCATCTTTGTTTATTCTTTCCTTCCGGAATGCTCTCATGATTAAGTACTTATAGTGATGTTGATTGAGTTGAGTGTCTTGACACTCGACGATCTGTTACCAGTTGGTGTATGTTTCTTGCACTACTATAAAATTGCACTTTAGCTACGAATTTAGCCTCGGCCACCGACACCTACGCTAACTAGCCTTGACAAAACCCACACTATTTTAACGCAAAAAAGCCATTTTAAAGTTACCTTTTACAATTTTTTTATTTAATTCATTAGATATGGCTAAGCCGAGGCTAGATATTTTCTAATTTTTTATTTTTTTTTAATATTAGACAAAGAAGAATCAAGGCTAACTATTATTTTTTTTTTTCAAATATATTTATTTTATCTAATAGACACGGGTGAATCAAGGCTATTCATTAATTATTATTTTTATTATTAAATAGACACAGATTCACCGAGGCTAAATATTTATTATTTTATTTGTTTATTTTTTAATTTTATTTAATAGACGAGGCTAATATTGTTGAAAATTAAAAAAAAAAATTAAAATATGTCCCAAGACGATTTCAAACACAATACATGCTGAATTTGAAACAATACTTCAACCAACTCAACTATCAAATTTGTTGCAAATTTAATTCCTGAGTTTTATTTATTTATTGTTTTTTTATTCAATAATATCCCAAAATTCATTTCCCTCTCTTCTTTTTCCCCTTTCCCTCTTAATTCCTTTCCTCCTTATTTTTCCCCTTTTCCCTCTTATACGACATTTTCAGAACAAAAACCCTAAAATCAAACCAAATCGATTTTCAGAAGGAAAAAAAACCCTAAAATAAAAAAAAATCGATTTTGTACGGTCGTTGAGAGATCATTTCTTCGTTTCATCTACAAGATCATCTCTTCGCTTTCATCTCTTCGTATGATAATTGAGAGATGGGGTGAACCAAATCGATTTTGTTTGTTTCATGTTCATCAAGTATTTTTCCCCTTTCCCTTTTGCTTTTCCCACTGCTTTTCTTGTCTTCGTCTTGATTCTTGCATAAATTTATTGAAGGCTCGGTGGGAATTTCAAACACAAAAAGCTATCACACAACTGCAATTGAGGTACATGACTATTCTACTGATGTTCAACAATATATTGATTTGTTTTAATGGAATATTGAATAGTGTGTAATTTTTCTGTGCTGTTTTTCGTTGCTGGTTCTGGTTCTGTTGTTTTGCTATCCTGGTTATGTTTTTATGCTCTTTTAATTCATTTATATTGATAAAAAAATTAAGAATGGTTAAAACTGAATATTAAAAGTGATCTAAGATTGTGCTTTCTTAATTAATGATTTTAAACTTGATCAAGTTTTCCTACCTTAGAGATATCTTTGTGATTTTAAACTTCTTTAGCTTTACTTTTAAGTGTTGGCTTCAAGAAAGCCTTCATTTAGGCCACTATGCCAAAAAAGACATTTAGCAGCGCTTTTTTTGGCCTTTAGCAGCGCTTTAAAGCGCTGCCAAAAGTGGCGCTGCTAAAGGTAAAGACAGCGCTTTCAGCAGCACTTTTAGCAGCGCTTTCATAAGCGCTGCATATTCCCCCCAACAATCCCCCCCCTTTAGCAGCGCTTTCACAAAGCAATGTCTTAGAGCCCATCTTTAGCAGCGCTTTTACAAAGCACTGCCATAGCCCCCCCTTTAGCAGCGCTTTTTAGAAGTGTTGTCTTAGACCCCCCCCCCCTTCCAAACCTATAGCAACGCTTTTGTAGCGCAATGTTTGTGACCTTTAACAGCGCTTTTTTTGTAAAAGCGCTGTCTAATATCCCAGATTTTAAATTTGTTTTTTAAATATTCACCCTGTTTTGTATATTTACCAACAACCTGCTTATATTACACAAACCTGCTTATAATTCAGGCCTTTATTTCAACATTTTGGCCTTATATATACAATTCAAAACTTTGGCCTTAAATATACAATTCAAAACTTTGGCCTTATATATACAATTCAAAACTTTGGATACATTGTAACTCATCACTTTGTTCATAAACATTTTAATATACACATAAACCTGTTTAAATATGTTACAACAAAATTCGACCCTCAGAATTACAACAACACAAAGACATTCAATTTACATATAATTACAATTCTTCCAATCCGATAACTCTATACAATTCTCAACCCAAGAATAAATTGACACCATTCCTCTTTAATTTCTTCCAATTTTGCTTTCGTGTAAGTAGCGCACTTGAATTCATCAAAATACTACATAATATAACAGATCGAATAAGATTTAATTTTAAAACTAATTACTCAGATGAAGTATCGGATAATTATCAAAATGAATCATATAACTTATATAATGAATTGATCCATACCATGACTGGAATCTCAAGTTGACCAGAAAGAATAATTTCCCTCATAAAGCGCAATACAAAATATCCACAGTCAATACCATTGCGCTGCCGAGGACACTGTAAATGGAAAAAATAAATGAACATTTATCAGGATATATAGTTTAAATAGTTTTATCAAGTAGAACCACTATAACAGTCAAATATGCGAAAATATACCTCCACTCTGATCCAGTTGATGTTGTTAGCCTTGCTTTTTGGCATCGTTGCATCTCTTTGTGCTCTGAATATTTGTATAACTCTAACATAATATAAACGCATATTTATAACAATGTCACATAATAAATAAAGATATATAATTAAAGACAACATTATATCTCATCACTTACGTATCAACAAAGTTCCTCAGATTTTCATATTTTGTTGTATCGCCATCCAATGAATCTATATAATACACTATTTCTTTCGTCGGATTAATCGCGATCAACAACCAATGTCCACTATAAAATAAGACAACAGTTTAGACGGAAATTTTATATAGAAAGGGAAAAATCGAACAATTATAATAAATGAATTTCGAATAAAATATAACCCATGGCCAGTATTATATGGCAACAAGAACAACTTCTCTGTAGTCGCGCGCATAAATCTCTGGGTTGTGTACTCTTTGACTGTATCTGGTGTCTGGTCTATTATATGTGAGTTGACACAGCTAGCAGATAAGAATGCGAATACTAAAGTCAATTCATTCGGTACCAATAACTTGTCATACAAGAACCTAAAAAAACATAATCAACATTAGAATATTCAGTTAAACGAGCAAATTTTAAAATGTTCAATTATTTAATTAAAATGGATCGAAGTACCTGATGTATGAATGCATAACACCGACGCCCAATTCAGAATGGTTTAAAACCTGATCAAAATCCTCCTTAGCAATTGTTTCAGGATATTCAAAACCGAAAATACCTGCCTCCATGTGTATTTGACGGATGCCACCCTCAGGCACATCTGATGTTCCAACATATGTTTCAAGGCACATCCTAAATCGAGGAACAAATGCTTTTCTGGGAACCTTGGAAGTTTCAGGCATCTTACCCTTGCTGACTTGTTGCGACTGCTGATCATGAACCTAAAAGTCATATATAAGTTCAGTAATTAATGTATAACAAGATAATCATGTAACTGTAGTAGTACCTGTTTCTTTGATGCAGCTAAATCGGTATCCCGCACAATAATTCTATCATCTTTTGATTTGGATTTTGTAGGAGTCTAAGATCATCATGTAAATAAGAAAATGTAGATGTAAGAATAACTTTCATGTATGGATCATAAAACATTTGAGTATTAAAAGGTTCAACCTACCTCATCATCTATGCAAATGAGATTTGTCGGCCATGCCACATACGCTCCTATTGCGTCTCCCACCACTGTTGCGCCTGAAATATCATCTGGTATAGGCAACAACGCACTCCCCTCTAATGCAATATCAATAAATACTTTTAAAAATCCAGAAGGGAGCAGTTTATGGTGAAGTAAGTCTCCCAGAAAGTTATGCACCTTTCCCTTGCCAACCATTCGATGAGTAGGTGACGATAAATATAGCCGGCAAAGTGAAATGCCCTAAACAAATAATGATTAGTTAATGTGTCAATTAAGTAAACTGTGCTAAATTAATTTCAATGTAATATATACAATTACCTCTGGAAGCTTCTGTGGACAACCGATACTATCTTTGTCACTAGTAGCTTTACCCTCTGGAGCGCGTCTTTCCGACATGTATCTCTCCTTATCCTTCTGTAATTCACGGATTTGCGCTTTCAATTCCTCCAAAGTATCCATCACTTCTTTATTGGTTGGATTTTTTCTTTGGCTGCTTATACAGTTTAGATGGAGTGACACCAAATCCCTTACCCCTCACACGCCCAGAATACTCAGGAATATTCAGCACCCAGCTCAGTAAGCTCCTGCAATCATCGTCCTCAGCGGGAGTTATGGTCTGGGATAGAGTCTCCTAAAATATAGATAAAAACATATATAAATATATTATACACTTTTGATCAGTTACTGACAAAGATAATGTTGTGCTTACACATTGTTCAAAGACTTGTTGAACTTCTTCCTAAACGACTCCATCTCGTCCCACATGGGCAGCCTTCCATACAACATGGTCCGGAAGAGATGTCACATCACTCTTCTCCTCTTCCAACTACGCATTAAGACGGATAATAAAGCATTATATCCTATTATATATACTTACTATTTTTTGTAAATATATCATATTAAAGCATTTATATGTACTTACTATTTTTTGTTCTAATCGTGCATATCCCAAACATCCCTTTCTGTATGGATATGCGGGATTTGATGCCCGTTGACGATTTACGCCACTAACAACCTGAAAAAACAAGTTTATCAGAACTCTTGTGGAAGAAGTATATATACTATACATAGTTCATGATAAGTTGTACTTACTTCAAATTCTTTTGTTCTTCGCTTTGTAATAAACGTCTCCCATTTTTCCTCCGAAATCAAATCCGCGTACTTCATTGGACGCTCCGAGTCAACAAAGTTTCCTTCAGAATCTTTTAGAAACTTGTTTGTTAAAAACGCTCTAAATCCTCTCAAGCGTTTTCCGGCCAATCGAATACAATATTTTATCCTACGATCTTCAATATTAAAAGATCTCTGCAAACAAACACACATACATATAACATGTTAGTATAATTAATTTAAAGACGTAACTGTCAACATAATTAAAAATAATCAAATATCATACCTGAATCTCGGTCCAAATCTTATCTTTAGCCGGTTGTAATGAAACAATTCTCCAATTATCGCAAGTAATCGGAACTTGCGAACGTACAAGTGCTCCAATGTAACTTGTTAGCAACGCACCTTTAGGCTCAACTAACTGATCTCTTTCATTCCAATGGATATCATACTTTACTCCTTTATCTCTCGCACGGATGATTTTTTTCATAATTGTTATGCCTCTTTTAATATCGCCTTCCACGTCTTTTGTTGTTTGTTTTCCATCATGTGATGTTTCCTCGTTGCTGGCCATAATATATATACCTGTAATTCAGAAAAACCAAAGTATCAAATGAATGACATGCAAATATGTAAATAACAAATATATACATAAGAAATGTGTAGATAAGAAAAACATGGTATAAATAAGAAATAATATCATACAAGTACCTTTAACATCTCTTTCTTTTTTTCGTTGTAACGGGGTTTACTTGTCTCTTAACAACACGGACAGATGGATTGATCCAAATTCCCTCGTTATGATCATTTCTAATATATGATTCGTCCGCTCTAATATTCTCATCTGGATCATCTATAATATAAGATTCATTCTCAACATCAACATCCCCCTTTTCTCCAATGTTATCATCGATTACTTTGTTGGAAAAAATAACTATAGACCATTTCGTACTTGTTGGATCAGTGACATAGAACACTTGTTTAGCTTGCGTGGCTAGAATAAAAGGCTCATCTTTGTACCCCACCTTATTAAGATCCACTTTCAAAAAACCTGATTTATCCATTTGTATGCCACTATTATTTTCAACCCACTTGCATCCAAAGATAGGAATCTGAAACTTCTCATAATCAAACACCCAAATGCGCTCGATAACCCCATAATACGAGGAAATGTGCATTGCTTCGGCAAGCACGGTGACACCACTATTTTGCATTGTACTTTTATCATCTTGTTCCTTGGTATAAAATGTGTATCCATTAATTGCGTATGCGCTATAAGAAAACACATGCAAACTTGGACCATATGCTAAACATCTCAACCTTTCTGTTATTAAAGCGGGATCAGAATAAAACTTTGAAAAAATATGCTCCTTGAACCATGTTATAAAACTTCGATTGTGCTCACGTACTATCCAATTTTCATTTCTATTCAGATTTAAACCTCGGAGAACGTCCTTGTGCATTTCAACATACGGCTCAACCTCAATGTCATTGTGCAGAACATACAAATGCACTTGCTCCCGTTCATCCCTTGAAATTGTCACAACTTTATTTCCAATTAACTGTTTACCTACTATTTTTTCAACAACATGAGATTTTGGGAGGCCAATGGATTGAACGTTGGACAAATATTCAGTACAAAACTCAATAGCTTCTTCAACAATGTATCGTTCAACAATACATCCCTCTGGTCGACTTCGGTTTTTCACATACCCTTTCAATATTTTCATATAACGTTCAACAGGGTACATCCATCTCATATAGGTAGGTCCACACAGTTGTGTCTCTTTCACAAGATGAACAACTAGATGTACTATTATGTCAAAAAATGATGGAGGAAAATACATTTCAAGCTCGCACAAAGTAATAACTATTTCTCTTTGCAATGTTGGTAAGATCGCAGGATCTATCACCTTACTACAGATTGACCTAAAGAAAAAACACAAGTTAGTTATTGCGCCTCTCACTTTTTCTGGCAAAATAGAACGTATACCTATTGGTAGAAAGTGTTCCATTATAACATGGCAATCATGTGTCTTTAAACTTTTTAACTTGAGGTCTTTCATAGAAACAAGTCTTCTAATATCTGAAGAGTATCCTTCTGGAACTTTAACTTCACTCAGAAACTTACACAATATCTTTTTCTCCTTTCTAGATAAAGTATAAGCAGCAGGTGGTAGATATGTGCGGTTTCCTTTCTTCAAGGGTCCTAATTCATTTCTTATTCCCATTTCTACCAAGTCCTTTCTTTCTTTAAGGCCATCCTTAGACTTTCCTTGTATATTGAGTAACGTACCAATAACACTTTCAAATACATTTTTTTCAATATGCATAACATCATGAAAATGTCTTACATACAACGACTTCCAATACGGCAACTCAAACAAAATTGACCTCTTCTTCCACCCACGCGTGACAAGCGTATGAGCAAAAGGCTTGCTAAACTTAGTACTCACATCTTTCATCTTTTCAAAAATTTGTTCGCCGGTCAATGTAGGTGGAGCTTTACGTTGTTCTGAATTTCCATTGAATGCTTTTCTCCACCTACGGTAGTGATGACTAGAATTTAAGAATCTACGATGACCAAGAAAGACTTTCTTCTGACCAAATTCCAACCGCGTCCAATCTGTATTTTCTTCACAGATAGGACACTGTCGCTACTGCGAAAATCGGCGCCGGCTGAACAGAAGAGTCGCCACCGTGCGTTATTTATCCCACGGGAGGGAAAGGAAACGCTCAGAGTAAACCTCGCACAACACGGGAAAGGTATGGTCATCGCAACCAAAACCTGGATTCGGGAGTCGGTTACGCAAGGGGAAGGTATTAGCACCCCTCACGTCCGTCGTACTCGACGGGATCCACGCTTGTTTTCGGGTATGGATTGTTATTCTATCTAAACTATAGGTCAGGGGTTAAAAAGAAAATAAAATGAAAATAAAAATGACTCGGCAAAGTATCGCACTTTATGCCTACGTATTCCCGTCTGGAACGAGAAATCAGAGTCAACGTAGTTTGCCTACCTACGGGAAAGGAGGGGAAGGTTGCTCGCTAGGATATCGCATCCTATGCCTACGTACTTTCATACAGCATGAAAGATCAGAGCAAACGTAGTTCGGGCCACGTACGACACAAGCTTGTCTTGGTTGGTTTTATTCCTTCTGAAAAAGGTTTTCTTGATTAACAGTCCCGGCGGGCAAAAATGACGTCTTGATGAGTTCACATTCTTTTACGGAAGAAGTGTCTTTTATTGTGTTTGAAATCTTTATGGTGTTTTTCTGTTTGTTTTGAGGAAGAAGAGACAGAACTCTAACCTACGGTTGCGAAGGGAAACAAACTAACCTAATGTTATCATGCATGGGTTAAGACCTAGTGTCTATCATGCTCCTCTCTTGCACAGAGAAAAACAGAGATCCTAAGGGATAGGCAGAAACAGAAACAATATCAGATATATACAGTAAAACAGTAAAATGCATGGATGCAACAGTACAAGCGAGGCAAGGGAGTCCCACTCAACCTCGAACCTGGAAAACAATAGGCAAAAGTGAACAGGCTTCACTTTCAACCCAGCAGGGTAAACAGCAAACAATACAGTCAGGAAAACCAATTAATACATCAAGAAATGAAATACAGCAAAATAAACAGCCACAGCAGCTCTGCATCAATATCCATCTTCAAGTAATCTCCTATCAGCTACAGGCTTCAACAAACATCAATCTCCATCTTCATGGCCTTCAGGCAAGGGCTTTGATCATCAGTCTTCTATCTGCAATGGCTTTTCTTCAAGTTCAAACCTCCAGGATGAGGGATCAGTCATCAGAGTGAATTGGGTGTTAAGCAATCAGTTGACTACCAAAGGTGGTGAACAGACTGCTTCTAACACAAAAGACTTTTTCTCTCAAGAGTTCTATCTCTTAGACACTATCACCAAGCCTTCCAAAGGAAGGGGGTGAGTGTCTTAGAGAGACTCTGAATCACAGAGACGAATGGATGCAGACAAGGCAATCCATGTTTGAGAAACAAACTTTCTAACCTAGAGCTCTGCCTAGCTCCTAAACCCTAGTCTCCTCAGCATCTGCTAGCAAGAATCTTCTCTTCAACTCTGGAAGTTGAACTTCAATCTCTAGATCTCCAATGGCTTTCATCTCCTCAAGTCTTCATCTCTCTCAAATCCCAAACAATCCCAATACCCACACAAGCAAGCAATAATCCCCAGAGGGCACACCACACCAGTCAATCAGATATATACAGTACATTAATAGCAGTAGGGGAGTCCTGACTTTTTCTAAGGGGATCTAATAACTACCCATAGCCCCTATAGTCCCATAGCTAAACTATTCAAACCCTAAGTCCTAAGGGAAAAGAATCAAATCTCCTAAGTCATCACCTAAAACCCTAATTTTGTTCATGTTATTCTCACCTAAACTAAACACCTAAATTTAATTTCTAAAAATGGGAACTAAATTGTATCTACAAGTTTAATGTCTAACCTAAACAACCTAAAAAGAATGGGCAAAAAATATGGAAGCAATTAATAGAACAAAAAATAACAAAATCATGCATGAAATGAAACTATTTAGAATGCTATTTATTTGAAAAATATCAAATAAAAAATAAAATGCTATTTTTATTTTTTATAATTTTCTAGACTCTTTAAAGAAAATAATGCAAAAAGAATGAATTAAAAATATGCAATTTCTAATTTGTTATGATTTTTATAAGATGCATAAAAAATGAAAAGAAAATAAAAAGAAAATATTAGGAATAAATGGGAAGGGGTGTGGAAAGTAACTCGTTGCAGTTATAATCTCAGTTGGGCTGAGGAAGTGGGGTGCGAATATCACTCATAGCTAGGCCCAGCGTGTCCAGAAATTAAATCAAAAAAACCAGAAAAAAGGAGAGGAGCTCGGTGTAAATAGCAGCCAACTCATGTGTATTTCATTGGGCTTGTTGGAAAGGAGGTGTGCATAGCAAATCAAATTTAGGCCCACCCATGATACCTAAATGAAACGCTGCGTTTCGTATCAAACTCTTCCCTCCGTTTTCAGCTTTAAACGTGGATCGTCCGATGCTACAACCCAGTCCAAGGTCAAACATGCATCCGACGGTGTTGGAGTCATCACCAACCTTGGACTCCCTAGGGTTTCAGATAACTCCATGCACGATTCCATCTTCAAGCACCCGGTTCTTCCTCATCTCTTCATGAAAATCAAAACCACAAACACCAAACTTGCTCCATTTTTTACGTAGAATGCATATACATCATCAGTTCTTGTTAAAATTCGCCCAATCACCAAACACGATAGCTCCCCTTCCATGGCTGCTTCAATTCAGACCTTTACTAAACCCTAATTTCTTGCTAACAGAACACTCATCAAACATCACTGATCATTCTACACTAATCCAAATGAACTATCACTCACTAATCTCTTAGTTATGGATCAAAACAGTTTTATGGCTCATGCAAAAATCTTCATCAATTCACACTAAAAGCTTCAGGAATACTCCTCTAACCACCTAGGTCACTATTATCCTAACAAACCTATGTCATGCTAACTAAATCAGGCCAATTTGAATGGAGAATGTACCTGGTATAATCTTGAAAACAGAATGGTGAATCTTCCACTTCGAGCTCAACAATGTCTTAAACTTGATCAATGTGCTGGGGTCTTGATTCTGTATGCATCTACACTTGCTCAAACACTCTGAATTCTTGTAATGGATTCTTCTTGCACTTTTGAGGATGAACTTACAACACACGAATTTGGAATTATCTCAACTGGATCTTGCTTGAAACTGGTTATATGATGATTGTAGAGAATGATGGGATCAAGAATTTTGCAAAATGATCAAGATTTGGGGGAGTTTGAGTAGCTTATGCAAGAATGGGAAAATGGATGAAAATGGAGGGTTTTGAACAAATGGGAGCACCAACCCTTGCATGAACCAACTTGCATGAATATATAGATGGGATTAGAACTTCATAGAAGCTTGGAGAAGTTTCTCTTGTGCAAATTCCCTTGGATGTTGATTATGTAACTTTCAATTCAAGCAACCATGGATAACTATCAAATTATGAACTAAACTCAAAATTCCACTTTAGCCAATGTCTTTAAAATGCCCTTTCCATTCAAAATGACCTATAATTTTGCATCATTTGGCCAAGATATGAAAAATCTCATTTTTTAAGCCATTTTTCTTCATTAAATTCAACAATTTTGAAACCTTGTGCTATGAACTTTTCCAATCTCTCATGGTCACTTTTATAGACTCAAAATGTCATTTGGAGCAAGTTTGATGTTGTAAGTTTTTTTATTTGAGGCCTCCTTGTATGAGTTTTGGGCATAGGTTAAAATGACATGTAATTCACAAATGACCAAAATACCCTTTGCTTGCCAAGACCATAAGTTGAGTTCCACACATCATATGAAGGCATACTATACCATTCTAGAAAGCTAAGACAATAAGGAACAATTCTTATGTTTACCAGAAGTTCATTTGAAATCTCCTTGAGGGGTAAAAATTGCTTGGAAGTCAAGTCACTTTCACATACAAAATTTCAGATACCTCAGATGACCTGTAACTTGCAAGGACCATAACTTGAGTTCTATAAATCTCCTTGATGTCTTCCACCACTCAAATTAAAGGTCTTGAGATCCTCTACAAGTTTCGTGTTGGCCAAGAAGCCATTTTAAGCTTTCATTTTGACTTATCTTGCTGGGAAACGTGACCTAAACTAGGGGATTTTACACAGAAACCCTAATTTAGAGACTCCTCTTCTCCTTGATTTCTCTTGAATTCTTCTTAGCATAACAACATATCCTTGTTATCCATGTCAAATGATGAACCCCACATCTTTCCCATAGACCTTAATGCCCTCAAATCAATCAATTGACCTAGGGTTGACCTAGGGTTGACCCAGATGAAACCCTAGTTGACTGTCTCCAACTGTAGCTCTTGTGATCACATCAACAACTTGTTTTCTTCTCCAAATGACTTTCTAAGTCCTCCAAGATGTCTAGATACTCCCCATGCTCTCAATTCACAACTCATAATTCCCTTGTTGATCCTCAGACACCCTCAGTTAGGAGATATACTCAGTGCTTGATCCACTGAACTCCCTGCTTTCAAATTCTTTCTTGATGACTTGAATGAGATTGAATTAGGATAATAACCTCTGGATAGGCCTCTAGAGATGAGAATAATGCTTGATCCCCTTTTGAATGACTTGCTATGCTTATGCTATGCAGATGGTTAGGCTATGTACATGACTCTATATGCAAATGCTAATGATATTGAAACATAAACCAAGTGAATAAGGTTGAGCAAATTTTAGGGTGCAACAGCTGCCCCTATTCAAGCGACTTGGACCCGATTGGGTGAAGAGCGAACGACCTTCAAACATTCGAGGTACGAGACGGTTGAATACTAAGAAACCCGGAAATTTGCCAACCGCAGAAATAAACTGCACCCCTGTTTGGGTAACGACATCCACTGCCTGGATCTGACTGTTTGCAGCCGCTCACTGATCTCGTAACGACCATGCTGGGGATAACAGATTGCTTGCTTGTCCACATTAGGACTCTGTCTGTCATTAATACGAAGAAATCTCAACTAGAACTTGTCCACGTTAGGACTCCACTTGCTGTTAACCCAGAAAAATCTCGGCAACTCCGTCGGGGGATATTCCAATAAATCGTCCACGTTAGGAATAGACTCTTCCACGTTAGGAATAACACCATCCACGTAAGGAATCATCTCTTCTGCATCTGTCCGCGTCAGGACTAAACTTTCCATCTTTCCACGTCAGGATGCAATCTTCTTTTTCCACGTAAGGAGAACCGTATCAATCTGTCCATGTAAGGACTCCAGTACAACTCGATATGTCTGCGTCAGGACTCCAATCTTTCCGCGTAAGGAATACAACTTTGGTTCTGAACCTGTCCACGTTAGGACTCATCTTTCCACGTAAGGAGTACATCATTCTTCCACGTCAGGAATCAACTTTTCTTGAATCCGTCCACGTAAGGACCCCAATCTCTCCACGTAAGGAAACCAACTCTTTCCGATTTGTCCGCGTCATGACTACATTTTTCCACGTAAGGAATGCCATCTTAATCTGTCCACGTAAGGACTCCGCTCTTTCCACGTAAGGAATCCTCCTCCTATGTGTCCGCGTAAGGACTCAATCTTTTCCACGTAAGGAACACGATCTCCTTTCCCCGTAAGGAACCATTTTTCTGATTTGTCCACGTAAGGACTCCCATCTTTCCACGTAAGGACCTGAAGTTTCTCTTTCTCTTCCACGTAAGGAACACGCCTTCTTTCCACGTTAGGCATACTTCTTCTTCTGAATCCGTCCACGTCAGGACTAAATTTTCCACGTAAGGAATCTATCTTCTTCTTCCATGTTAGGAATAACTTCTTTGATCTGTCCGCGTCAGGACTAAACTCTTCCACGTCAGGAATAATCTCTTTATTTCCACGTCAGGAATCAATCTTGATATGTCCGCGTGAGGACTCAATCTTTCCACGTAAGGAATACCAACTTCTTTCCACGTAAGGAATAAATTCGTCTTTCCACGTAAGGAAACCGTCTTCTTTCCACGTAAGGAATAAATTCGTCTTTCCACGTAAGGAGAACATCGTCCACGTTAGGACCCACCTTTCCACGTAAGGAATCACAATTTTAATCTGCCCACGTAAGGACTCCCATCTTTCCACGTAAGGAATGAACTTGCTCTTCCACGTAAGGAACTGAAACCTCTTTTTCCACGTAAGGAATAGATTCGTCCACGTCAGGACCCATGTTTCGTCTTGATTTGTCCACGTAAGGACTACATCTTTTCTGCTGAGAAAATACATCTTGTCCCCGTCAGGACTCAGTTCTCCATTGATCCCAACTCACAAACTTCTTAGCACCGACGTGACAGCGACTTTGAGGCGGACTCTACTGGGGATATTTGGAAACCAAACTACCGGACGCCTGTTCTGATAACTGGCGGTGACCTCTGAAATTCTGATTCATGGAACCCCTGATGACAACTAACTCTGCCTGGGAATAAAGAGAAACTTATCCTGATAACTCTGTGGGGAATACGGCCGAAACTGACATTATCATTGGATGTCCTATGCCGAGATCTTGAATGTTTGGTAGTTCATTTGAGCAAGAGTTCTCTCCACCTGAACTGCTAGAGTACAGAAACTGCTTCAGCAAAATAAATGCTAAAGATAATGCCGACTCCGTCGGGGATAGCCAGATGCTACAGAATTATTCCAGCAAAATAAATGCTGGAAGGGTGAAGTCAACCCTGCTGGGAAATTGGGAACTCAAACCAAACACCCTGTTGAGGTAACCCCCTGCTGGGGAATATAACTTTGCTGGGGAATAGCAGTTGTGCACAGTATGATCGGACTTTCTGCTGGAGAGTGAACTGATATTACACAGTATCCCTGACAAGATAAATGACAGGGCCCCCCACCAACTCTACTGGGGAGAGTAAATCTTTGAGTTCCACTGGGAGGGAAACTTGCTGAGAAGAGAATTCCGCTGGCGATGGGGTGATTCTCTTGGGAAAAAATCAATTGACTCCACTTAGGAGAGTAAATGACCCTGCGGGGAAAGGTAAGCTTCCTGAATGCAGCTCACAAATGTTAACCTTTTGCGGCTAAACCACTCTGCTCGAGATACACTGTCTGAATACAGCCTACAATCTTGGAATCGCCAAATTCTGCTGAGGATGGACGACTTTGCTGGATAATCCTTTCGCACAAGCTACGACTAGCTGGAGAGTTCGATCCTTCTTTAGGAAGAACCTGCATGACCTGCATGGAGATCAAGTCTTTCGTTATTGCAATCTTTTGATCATCTTCCTCGTACGGTTATGAAACCTGTAACAACACAAACAAGACAAGACAAGCCTATGCAACCGAATCGATTCAGGTTAGTGACGTTATTTTCAGTTAATTCCAAGCTTTAGCAGTCGTTGGCAAGGGCCAGTGACGTTATACACATGCTAGTTCCAGTAAACTTAGGCGTTTTATCATGCACAAAACAGTAAAGAACCATCATTAAGTACTGAATAACATATTTTATTGATTGGGCCCCTGAATGGGCGGAGTTTTTGTACACGGGACGTAATTCCTGAAATGAGGAAGCTACGCAAAGCAAATACACAAGTATGCACAAGAAGCATAAATATATTGACAAATGAAATTTTGTACACATGTCGGCAACGGGATGCAGACGAACACCACGAACTGATCCTCCTATGACTCGTCCGACTCTAATGCTTTTCCCGGTATCCATACTTCCGAAGAGATTGTATCCGTTAGTCGACCCCTCAGGTATATTTTCCCGCATTGATGCTCAGTGCAATATCAAATTCGGACCGCAGTCATTTGCTTTTCAAATCCCTAACTTTTGCGTGAACCGCCCTTTACGGGTTTTCAATTCACTGGGATACCCTTTTTTGCCGAAGCCGCCCAGTGTAGGTTTTCAACTTCGCGGGTGTACATTTTTTCAATTTTATCCCTAACTTTTGCCCGAACCTTTCATTCTGTTTTTGGTTCGCCAGGATGCCTCATTTTTGCCTGGACTCTCTTTTTTTTCGTCCAGCGGGTCTATTTTAAGCAAAGTATTTTTTAACTGCGTCCGAATTCACAGGTGATGCAAAGTCTTCACCGTCCATGGTGGACAACAATAACGCTCCTCCTGAAAAGACTTTCCTGACAACGTATGGCCCTTCATAGTTGGGGGTCCACTTGCCCCTGTGATCTGCTTGCGGCGGGAGAATCCTTTTCAACACAAGGTCGCCCGTCTGAAAGCTTCGCGGATGTATCTTCTTGTCGTACGCTTTCTTCATTCGGCTCTGGTACAAACGACCGTATGCTAGAGAAGCTAGTCTCTTCTCATCCATCAAACTCAATTGATTCAACCTGTCTTTCACCCATTCTGCCTCGTCCAGCTGAACGTCTCGCAATACCCTCAGAGAAGGGATCTCAACTTCCAACGGTAGCACCGCTTCCATTCCATATACCAACGAGAACGGAGTTGCCCCGGTTGATGTGCGTACCGTCGTACGATAACCGTGCAAAGCAAAAGGTAGCATCTCATGCCAGTCCTTATAGGTCACCACCATTTTCTGAACGATCTTCTTGATATTCTTATTGGCCGCCTCGACAGCGCCATTCATCTTGGGCCGGTAAGGGGAGGAGTTGTGATGTTCGATCTTGAAATTCTAACAGAGCTCCTTCATCATTTTGTTGTTCAGATTTGAACCATTATCCGTGATTATCCGCTCGGGGATTCCATATCGGCAAATGATATCTCTCTTGATGAATCTGGCCACCACTTGCTTCGTTACATTTGCATAAGATGCCGCTTCCACCCACTTGGTAAAATAATCAATTGCAACCAAAATGAAACGGTGTCCGTTAGATGTCGTCGGCTCGATCTTTCCAATCATATCGATTCCCCACATCGAGAATGGCCATGGTGATGACATTACATTCAGAGGACTTGGAGGCACATGGATCTTGTCAGCATAGATTTGACACTTGTGACACTTTCTTGCAAACTTGAAACAATCAGTTTCCATAGTCAGCCAAAAGTAACCTGCCCGCAGCAGCTTTCTCGTCATAGCATGCCCGCCAGCATGCGTACCAAAGGTACCTTCGTGTATTTCCTCCATGAGCAACTTTGCTTCTCCTTCGTCTACACAACGCAACAGCACCAAATCGTGGTTTCTTCTGTATAAGACGCCATCTGGATTCAAATAGAAATTGCCTGCTAACCTCCTGAGAGTCTTCTGATCTTGACTGGATGCCCCAGCCGGATACTCTTTATTCTTCAGGAAATTAAGGATATCGAAATACCATGGTTTGCCATCAGATGCTTCATCAATAGCAAATACATAAGCTGGCCTGTCCAGCCGAGAGATAATGATTCGGGGAGCCTTGTTCCAGAAGTTGACTTTGTACATGGAAGACAAAGTGGCGAGGGCGTCAGCCATTTGATTTTCTGCCCGCGGTACATGATGCAATTCAACCTTGTCGAAGAAAGGCAACAATCTCCTTGCATAGTTCATGTAATGTATCAAGTTGGGCTGACGCGTCTCCCATTCTCCTTTGATCTGATTCACCACCAGAGCTGAGTCTCCGTATACGTCAAGATTTTTGATTCGCAAATCGATGGCTTCTTCAAGCCCCATTATACAAGCTTCGTATTCGGCCTCATTGTTGGTAACGGCAAAGGTCAATCGGGCAGTAAACGGGATGTGCGACCCGTGTGGCGTAGTGATGATTGCCCCTATTCCGCTACCGTAAGCATTCACAGCTCCGTCAAATATCATCTTCCATTTGGAACCCAACTCTGGTCCCTCGTCTGGCAACGGCTCTTCACAATCTTTCATCTTTAGGTACATGATATCCTCGTCAGGAAAATCAAACCTCATCGATTGGTACTCTTCAATAGGCTGCTCCGCCAGATACTCAGACAACACACTCCCCTTTATAGCCTTTTGCGAGACGTATTGAATATCATATTCAGTCAAGACCATCTGCCAACGGGCAATTCTACCTGACAACGCCTGCTTTTCAAATACATATTTGATAGGATCCATCTTTGAGATGAGCATGGTTGTATGATTCAGCATGTACTGCCTCAAACGCTTGGCGGCCCAGGCTAGCGCGCAAGAAGTTTTCTCCAGCATTGAGTATCGAGATTCGCAGTCTGTAAATTTCTTACTCAAGTAATAAATCGCATGCTCTTTCCTCCCTGTCTCGTCGTGTTGACCGAGAACGCAACCCATGCTTCCCTCAAGAACCGTCAAATACATTATCAAGGGTCTACCTGCCACTGGGGGTATCAGAATGGGAGGCTCCTGCAAATACTGCTTTATTTTATCGAACGCCTTTTGACAATTTTCGTTCCACGTTACAGCTTGATCTTTCTTTAGCAGCTTGAATAGTGGTTCGCACGTGGTCGTTAGGTGAGATATGAACCGGGCAATGTAGTTCAACCTCCCTAAAAACCCGCGCACCTCTTTCTCTGTTTTAGGCGTCGGCATTTCTTGAATTGCTTTTATTTTAGCAGGATCGACCTCTATTCCTCTTTCGCTTACGATAAATCCCAGCAGCTTACCCGATCTCACCCCGAAGGTGCATTTATTAGGGTTCAGCCTCAGCCTGAACTTCCTAAGCCTTTTAAACAACTTCAGCAGATTTACCAGATGCTCTTCCTCCGTCTGGGATTTGGCAATCATATCGTCAACATAAACTTCGATCTCTTTATGCATCATGTCATGAAAAAGAGTCGTCATCGCACGCTGATACGTTGCCCCAGCATTCTTCAAACCAAAGGGCATCACTTTATAGCAAAATGTTCCCCAAGGCGTTATGAAAGTGGTTTTCTCCATATCCTCTGGCGCCATTTTAATCTGATTATAGCCTGAAAAGCCATCCATGAAGGAGAATACGGAGTATTGAGCGGTATTATCAACTAACACGTCAATGTGAGGAAGTGGAAAATCGTCTTTTGGGCTTGCTTTATTCAAATCCCTATAATCCACGCACATCCGAACCTTGCCATCTTTCTTTGGCACTGGTACGATGTTAGCAACCCAGGAGGGATACTTTGTCACAGCCAGGAACCCAGCGTCCCACTGTTTTTGAACTTCCTCTTTGATCTTCATTGCCATATCTGGTCGAGTTCTGCGAAGCTTTTGTTTGACTGGCGGGCAATCTTCTTTCAGTGGCAGGCGATGCACAACCATGTCTGTATCGAGCCCCGACATGTCTTCATACGACCAAGCGAACACCTCACTATACTCTCGGAGCATTTCAACCAGTCTTCGCTTGATATCATTCTGCAGTGCGGCTCCGATACGAATATTCTTCTCGACCCCTTCCGACCCCAAGTTGATAATTTCGATGACCTCGTCGTGAGGCAGAATGGCTCTTTCCTCTTGCTTCACCAACCAAGACAGTTCTTCAGGAACGTCGCTATCTTCGACAACCTCTTCTTCGGCCTGAAATACCGGGTGTTCAAAGTCGGGACGAGTCATAGGTGGTTCAAGGATGTCATCTGAACATGTTGTCCTGCAAAAGGAATGGTTAAGTGCTTCAAAATGCGTATAAAGCGAACAACCACGTTGCCATTTTATTGAAAAATATAAAACAAGAAAGACAGGGATTACAGTATTTGCACATGAAAAATGCCATTTATTTAATGATTAACACGCAATGTTCATAACAACACAGCCCTAAGCAAATCCTGATGCCCCGGGCAAGACATCAGATTATTCAACAATTAATAAAGCAAAGCATTACTGTTTAAAAGTCACAGGAACAAGCTCCTGAATAGACCAGTTGCACAGTCCTTGTCCTGGCGTGCTTGGCTGAATCCAGGCATCCATATCACAGTCGCTGTCTCCTTCGTCAGACTCCGAAGCAGCATTGATGGTCTCATGACATACTCCACTGGCAAGGATGGTGACTGGCCCTCTGAAACGGGGTGCTCCCACGGAATGAGTTGATGACGACGGTTGGTATCCCAGCCCGAACCGGTCCATCTTCACAGGAATGTCCAGCACTTTGCCCCAGCCCTTTGCTTCTCCTGCTTCTACTAGAGCTTGAGCTTCTTTATACGATGAGACGGCTATCTCCGACGCCTTGCTCGGCCCGGGACCTTTGTCCTTGATGCGCAGACCTTCAAATGCCTGGCAGGGTGTTTCGTGGATTTCTCCGTCGACCTCCACATATTTAAATGACGACAGATGGCTGACCAGGATGTCCTCTTCTCCACATACAGTGACTACACTATCTCCGACCATATATTTTAACTTCTGATGCAGGGTGGATGTGACTGCCCCCGCCCCATGAATCCAGGGTCTTCCAAGCAAGCAGCTGTACGCAGGCTGTATATCCATGATATAAAATTCAGTCGCAAACACCTCCGGCCCTACTTGTAGAGGCAATGTAATCGATCCAAAGACTGTTCTCCGCGTGCCGTCAAACGCTCTGACTACCAAGTCGCTGGGCGTGCACAAGATTCCTCTAACATCCAACTTCATCATCGCCTTCTTGGGCAGCACATTCAAAGATGACCCGGTGTCAACCAATACGTGTGACATTACTGATCCTCTACACTCAACAGATACGTGCAGCGCCATATTATGATCTCTCCCTTTCGGAGTCAAATCAAAGTCGGTAAAGCCCAAGCTGTGGCCTGCATTCACATGTGCCAACACTCCTTCCAGTTGATTCACGGAGACGTCCTGAGGTACAAAAGAAGTATCGAGGACTTTCAGCAAAGCATTTCTATGAGCTTCCGAACACAACAGCAATGATAGGATAGATATTTTGGACGGCGTCTGCTGCAGATGCTCCACAATCTTATAATCACTTTTCCGAATCAAGCGCATGAACTCTTCTACATCTTTCGACGTCGATTCTTTGTCACTTGCTTGTACTGGAACATTCTCAACTGCTTTCCCTTTTCCTTTCGCTAGTCTTTCGGCCTCCACTTCAGGGGATATAAAGATCCTACCACTCCTTGTCATACCTCCTGAACCAACAACATTATCCACAGTCTCGACTGGCTGTTTATTAACATCAATTTTTATCCCGTCACAATACACTTCCAACCCATATGACCATGGGACTGCTTTCGTGCTCTCGTACGGGATCGGCCCGGCCTTAGTTATGGTGATCGGTGGTCGTTGAGCTGGTGCTGCGATAGTGATTGTCTTTCGAGGAATCATTACCGTGGCCACATCAGTCTGATCACGTGCTACTGCCCCTGCGGGCTCTTCAGTTGCTGCTTGGTCAAACTGCAATATGCCTTTATCAATTAAAGCCTGAATGCCCTTCTTCAAATCATCACACCCCCCAGCTAGGGTCCATCATTCTAAGCAATGTTCGTCACATCCCGGGTAAACACCCCCTTGCAACAGTCGGCTCTTTATCTCGCTCAGCGGCGTCTTAAATCTTCGACTCTCACAATCAGATTCAACCCTTCCTCCGTCAGAATGGCGTTTGCCCCGTGATTAGGCATGGGTTTCTGCACTATATTCGGACCTGCCGTTCCGAAATTGATAATCTTATTGTCCAAAAGATCCTGCACAACATGCTTAAAAGCATGGCAACCTTCTATATCGTGGCCTGGAGCCCCAGAATGAAACTCACAGTGCCTGCTTGCATCGTAACCAAACGGGGGAGCTCCCGTTATCGGTGCCAGAGTTCTCTTCTCTACCAGGCTCAAACCCAACAATGTCTGCAACAAATCAGCATATGTCGAGGGAGGCTTCTCAAACACTCTTCTTGGTTTACTAACCTGGAATCTTCGCTGAGCCTGCTGTGCCCCCTGCTGAGGCTGCTGCTGCTGTTGCATTGGCTGTTGCTGAACCGGTTGTTGTTGCTGGAGTGGTTGTTGTTGATACGGGATAGTAACACTCGCCACCTGCTGCGGCTGACGATATTGACCTCGTCCCCTGCCTCGGCCTCCAAATACAGCGCTTGCCTCGCCCTGCCGGCGCCCACCAAAAGTCTTCCTATTACTGCCAGATGCAGTCGATTCCTCAACCTGGAATTTTCCTTGCTTAATGTTACGTTCAATCTTTTCTCCCATCAGAATTAGGTCTGAAAAACTGGCCAGAGACGTATGAAACAGCATGTCATGAAACAAGCCTGTGAATGTGCCGACGAACATGTCATTCATTTCCTTGTCTTCTACAGGAGGACGGACCCTGGCAGCCATATCGCGCCACCTTTGCGCATACTCTTTAAAGCTCTCCCCCTTCTTCTGAGACAGCCCGGCCAATTGGACCCGATTGGGCGCCAAATCGCTATTATACTTGTAGTGAGCTACAAACGCCTCTGCTAATTGCTTCCATGTCTTGATATCAGTTGGCTCCAACCCCATGTACCACTCTAGGGAAGGACCCGACAGACTATCTTGAAAGAAATGCATTAGCATTCTTTCATCAGTTGAGTATGCAGACATCTTTCTGTAATAAGCTCGTACATGCACTTTTGGACATGTGTCCCCTTTATACTTATCAAACGCAGGAGCTTTGAATTTGATTGGCACCCTCAAGCCAGGTACCAAACCCATTGTTGCCATGTCCAAACCCACAACACTTTGGTTCAGGACTCCCCTCATCTGCTCTTCCAGCATTCTGATCTTCTGGGAGTCATCCATCGGCCCTTCGAAACCTCCGCCGGAGAAAGCGTCCTCCTGTTGATCTTCTTGCCACATACCATTTCCAGCCCCATACCCATCATATCCATTATTACGTCCAGCTCTGATCTGATTCATGCCCGGACCTCGGCCTCTGTTGCCGTACCCTTGAACCCCTCCAACAGGACCAAAAGCCATAAATCCCGCGCCGTTTCCATTTCCAAAGCCCCCGTAACCCTGATTGGTCACACCATAACCATCCTGCCCAAAGCCTTGAGCATTAAAGCCATATTTCCCAGCGTTATCGAATCCCTGATCGTTGAACCCGAATCCAGTATTAACAAAGTCGTTGCCTCCCATATTATCTCCCAAGTTGACATCACCCAGCCCAACGTTATGGACAGCAGTCTCATTCCCAACTCCGACGTTACCATTCACAGCAGCGGTAGCGTTGTTGGCATTAGCAGCAGGTATATTGACCACAGGTGGAGCCACTGGCGTGGGAGTGCCGTCTCCATGAACAGTATCGACCCGTACAGACTGATGATCCTCGTTGCCGTGACCAGCATTTCGGGCCAACAGAGGCTGGACCATGGCCTGCAAATTCTCCTGACCCTTTGCAATAGCTTCCATGGTCTGCATAAAGAGAGCGAGCTTCTCGCGCACATCTTGCATCTCGTTCTGCATTTGATCCATGATTCTTCGACAGTTGGTGCGAGTAGAATAGCGGTGCGGGTGCTGATCTGCAATCCTGAAAAGTACCTGGTACAGAGCAGGACATAAGACACTATTCAAAGATTACCTGTAATGCAATATGAATATGAATGCAATGCAATGTGTCTGTGCATTAGGGAAGTTCATTCCCCCAGTTCTAGTGTGAAGGTGTCGGTGCGGTGACAGTGCTAACAATACGAATATCGGAGCTGTATCACAGAAAGCCTCATATATTACGGAGAAAACCAGAATACAATGTCGCTGAGAGTACAACAAGAAGGCATGACCTCAACCAACAATCCTGGTGATGGTCAGCACTATGCAAATAAAGCATACAAGTTACTACATGAAATGATCAAATCCTCCCAAAAGTCTGGTACTCTTCTATCAACTTCTTGGTCTCTGGATGACTTGGTCGATCAAGCAACCCTTCAACAAGTTGGTTTCTTTTCTTGAGAACCCGTCGCACGTCTTCGGCAGTTTCCTCCCATGTCGCTTCTCCGAAGCAATCTTCTAGTTTTCGCTTTTGAGACACCGCTTCATCTCTGCATTTGACTGCCTTGTTCAGTGCATTCTGGACACTATACCGGGTCATCACTTCCTCCTCACACTCCTTGATGCTAGACTTCAGCTTCTCTTCGAGGTCGGAGATTTGTTGCCTCAGCTTATCTTCCCTCTTCTTATTGTTGGTGAGTGTAGCATTCCAAGTCTTGTTGCAAGAGGAGATTTCTCGATGTGCCGCGTCAAGCGCTTTCTTTTTGGCTTCCAGCACGTCATGGGAGCTTCTGAACTCTTGCCCCAGACGTTCGCGCTTTTTCTTTTCCTCGGTCAACTCAGCCCCTAACCTGTTTAACAGCTCGATCTGTTGTTGGAAAGCATATACGACCTTGTTTTTCTCACTGCGTACTTGAGCTAGCTCTTGCTCCAACCCTTCGTTGATCTTCAACAAGGATTCCTTTTCTCTCACCACTTGCTCGTATGCCTCCCTAGAAACAGTAGTTGGCTCTTCTACCGGAATAAGAACAAGAATCGGTGCGTTTGGAAATGGCATCTTCAACTGACTTGCTCTTTCCTGGATCCAGACCCTGTATGGTGCATAGGCCTGACAGTCATTCTTTCCTAACAACGGCTTCCCTCTGCGATTAATACGCGTCCAGGCATGCTGCAGCTTGGCTAGCAGTTCTCCCTTCAAATCACCTGTAAAGTACAGAGATTCCTGTACTTCTTCCTCCTGAGGTGGATTCTTCAGTGCATATCCGAACTGGCGAATGAATAGAGAAGGGTTGTAATTGATACACCCTTTTCTTCCTATCAACGGCACATTAGGGTACCCAGAACAACTGAAGATGAGCTCAGATCCCAACAGGTCTCGATCAAACCACTCCATATCTTCCGACGATAGCCTCATCAGGCGCTCTGGCCAACCAGCTGGGACTGTAGTCTCTGCAACAGATCTTCTCTTAGGAAGGTGACTCTCAAACCACCTACTCAACAAGGGTACACACAGATGAACATTCTTCCCTCTTCCCTTCTCATTCTTGTAGTGCAGTGAGTGGTAGAGATCTCCGAGTAAGGTAGGTACAGGATTACCAGCGGCAAACAAGTAGAAAGCATCGAAGTCCACAAAATCCGGTATGTTGGGAAACAAAACTATGCCATAAATGCACAAAGCCAACACAGCATTGAAAGCAACCCAGCACCCGCTCTTGGCATACTCCTGGGCTTTACCAACTAAGAACTGGAGTGAGAAGCCTGGAACTCCACGGGAAACAGTAGTCAATAGTTCAGAAGCATCAATATGCAAAGCTTTTGCCAAGTCCTCCGGCTTGGGCTTGGCGCCAGAATGGATGAATGGAACCTGGTTCTGCACGGCCAGCTCAACATACTCAGCGTATTCCTCCAGGGTTGGTCCCATAATAAAGTCAGAGAACGTAAAGCACCTCAAAGCAGGGTCGTAGAATTGCATCAAAGCATACAGCCCATCTAACTCTACCTCTGTAGGTTTGCACACCAATCTCAGTAGTCTACCATAGCTCATCCGGAAGCTCCTTCGGACATTCTCATCAGCCAGAGAGATCAACCCAAGTAAAGGAACAATATCAGGAGTAGGCAATTTGTAAGCAACTGTCCTCCTCAAGCTAGTCATGATCAAACACTCAGAAGTCTGGGCACTAGAACTAGGGAAATGCAAATGCACCTGCAGCACAGACACACGTTAGTGAAATGCAAATGGTAATGGATATGCAGTAATGCAATGCAAGTAACATGCAACAGGGACCAAAGCTGTAGCTGAATAGCCTGAACCCAATCAAGAAAGGTCTCAGATAGACCATCCAGAAGTCCTCAAGCCCTGGTCTCAGATATACCTCAAACAAAGCTCCAATATTGGTCTCTGATAGACCCCATAATCATAACCTGAATGGTCTCTGGCAGACCTCAGATCATACCCCCCACTGGTCTCTGACAGACCTCAGAACACATCTCCAAATAGTCTCTGACAGACCTCAGAACACACCAACTGGTCTCTGACAGACCTTAGAACCCTCCATAAATATCCAAGATCCTGATCAACAAACCGGTGGTCTGAGGGTCTAGTTACCTGCATAACCCTGAATCCCCTCACAGGTGGGTGGCCCTATAACTGGCACAAGGTACGGCATCCTATGCGGTCGTCGGCGTCACAGACTTTCAGGGTTGATGATACGATTCCCAGAAGGAGTGGCATCATCAATTCCTGAAGAGGCCTCACTTAGCCAACTTCCAAATGATCGGTCCCCAGAGTCGACAATCCAACTAACCAGCAACCCACGCCAACCAAAGGAAGGGGCAGGAGGCCAACCAGAGGAACCTCGTCTGAGTGTAGATTTCATGGGACACCGAAGCAAGCAAAGCAAGCGGGCGCCCACTAATTTCTACTCTAATTCTAGGTGCACTCAAGCCCAGGTCCGGCTTTTCTCTCAATATCAGAACACCCGTCACACCCCAGATACAGCAACAATAATCAATATATAAAGCTGAAAATACGAGGTTAGAAATATAAAATAACTCCATACAAAATCCTCGACGGGAAAACAAGCGCTAGGATTGACTCTCTTAAGGGACGTTGGATCCCAAATGCATAAGAACTATCACAGTCCTTAGCAGCCAGGGGACGTTGGATCCCCAACAGAGTCGCCAGCTGTCGCTACTGCGAAAATCGGCGTCGGCTGAACAGAAGAGTCGCCACCGTGCGTTATTTATCCCACGGGAGGGAAAGAAAACACTCAGAGTAAACCTCGCACAACACGGGAAAGGTATGGTCATCGCAACCAAAACCTGGATTCGGGAGTCGGTTACGCAAGGGGAAGGTATTAGCACCCCTCACGTCCGTCGTACTCGACGGGATCCACGCTTGTTTTCGGGTATGGATTGTTATTCTATCTAAACTATAGGTCAGGGGTTAAAAAGAAAATAAAATGAAAATAAAAATGACTCGGCAAAGTATCGCACTTTATGCCTACGTATTCCCGTCTGGAACGAGAAATCAGAGTCAACGTAGTTTGCCTACCTACGGGAAAGGAGGGGAAGGTTGCTCGCTAGGATATCGCATCCTATGCCTACGTACTTTCATACAGCATGAAAGATCAGAGCAAACGTAGTTCGGGCCACGTACGACACAAGCTTGTCTTGGTTGGTTTTATTCCTTCTGAAAAAGGTTTTCTTGATTAACAGTCCCGGCGGGCAAAAATGACGTCTTGATGAGTTCACATTCTTTTACGGAAGAAGTGTCTTTTATTGTGTTTGAAATCTTTATGGTGTTTTTCTGTTTGTTTTGAGGAAGAAGAGACAGAACTCTAACCTACGGTTGCGAAGGGAAACAAACTAACCTAATGTTATCATGCATGGGTTAAGACCTAGTGTCTATCATGCTCCTCTCTTGCACAGAGAAAAACAGAGATCCTAAGGGATAGGCAGAAACAGAAACAATATCAGATATATACAGTAAAACAGTAAAATGCATGGATGCAACAGTACAAGCGAGGCAAGGGAGTCCCACTCAACCTCGAACCTGGAAAACAATAGGCAAAAGTGAACAGGCTTCACTTTCAACCCAGCAGGGTAAACAGCAAACAATACAGTCAGGAAAACCAATTAATACATCAAGAAATGAAATACAGCAAAATAAACAGCCACAGCAGCTCTGCATCAATATCCATCTTCAAGTAATCTCCTATCAGCTACAGGCTTCAACAAACATCAATCTCCATCTTCATGGCCTTCAGGCAAGGGCTTTGATCATCAGTCTTCTATCTGCAATGGCTTTTCTTCAAGTTCAAACCTCCAGGATGAGGGATCAGTCATCAGAGTGAATTGGGTGTTAAGCAATCAGTTGACTACCAAAGGTGGTGAACAGACTGCTTCTAACACAAAAGACTTTTTCTCTCAAGAGTTCTATCTCTTAGACACTATCACCAAGCCTTCCAAAGGAAGGGGGTGAGTGTCTTAGAGAGACTCTGAATCACAGAGAAGAATGGATGCAGACAAGGCAATCCATGTTTGAGAAACAAACTTTCTAACCTAGAGCTCTGCCTAGCTCCTAAACCCTAGTCTCCTCAGCATCTGCTAGCAAGAATCTTCTCTTCAACTCTGGAAGTTGAACTTCAATCTCTGGATCTCCAATGGCTTTCATCTCCTCAAGTCTTCATCTCTCTCAAATCCCAAACAATCCCAATACCCACACAAGCAAGCAATAATCCCCAGAGGGCACACCACACCAGTCAATCAGATATATACAGTACATTAATAGCAGTAGGGGAGTCCTGACTTTTTCTAAGGGGATCTAATAACTACCCATAGCCCCTATAGTCCCATAGCTAAACTATTCAAACCCTAAGTCCTAAGGGAAAAGAATCAAATCTCCTAAGTCATCACCTAAAACCCTAATTTTGTTCATGTTATTCTCACCTAAACTAAACACCTAAATTTAATTTCTAAAAATGGGAACTAAATTGTATCTACAAGTTTAATGTCTAACCTAAACAACCTAAAAATAATGGGCAAAAAATATGGAAGCAATTAATAGAACAAAAAATAACAAAATCATGCATGAAATGAAACTATTTAGAATGCTATTTATTTGAAAAATATGGGAAAAAAATCAAATAAAAAATAAAATGCTATTTTTATTTTTTATAATTTTCTAGACTCTTTAAAGAAAATAATGCAAAAAGAATGAATTAAAAATATGCAATTTCTAATTTGTTATGATTTTTATAAGATGCATAAAAAATGAAAAGAAAATAAAAAGAAAATATTAGGAATAAATGGGAAGGGGTGTGGAAAGTAACTCGTTGCAGTTATAATCTCAGTTGGGCTGAGGAAGTGGGGTGCGAATATCACTCATAGCTAGGCCCAGCGTGTCCAGAAATTAAATCAAAAAAACCAGAAAAAAGGAGAGGAGCTCGGTGTAAATAGCAGCCAACTCATGTGTATTTCATTGGGCTTGTTGGAAAGGAGGTGTGCATAGCAAATCAAATTCAGGCCCACCCATGATACCTAAATGAAACGCTGCGTTTCGTATCAAACTCTTCCCTCCGTTTTCAGCTTTAAACGTGGATCGTCCGATGCTACAACCCAGTCCAAGGTCAAACATGCATCCGACGGTGTTGGAGTCATCACCAACCTTGGACTCCCTAGGGTTTCAGATAACTCCATGCACGATTCCATCTTCAAGCACCCGGTTCTTCCTCATCTCTTCATGAAAATCAAAACCACAAACACCAAACTTGCTCCATTTTTTACGTAGAATGCATATACATCATCAGTTCTTGTTAAAATTCGCCCAATCACCAAACACGATAGCTCCCCTTCCATGGCTGCTTCAATTCAGACCTTCACTAAACCCTAATTTCTTGCTAACAGAACACTCATCAAACATCACTGATCATTCTACACTAATCCAAATGAACTATCACTCACTAATCTCTTAGTTATGGATCAAAACAGTTTTATGGCTCATGCAAAAATCTTCATCAATTCACACTAAAAGCTTCAGGAATACTCCTCTAACCACCTAGGTCACTATTATCCTAACAAACCTATGTCATGCTAACTAAATCAGGCCAATTTGAATGGAGAATGTACCTGGTATAATCTTGAAAACAGAATGGTGAATCTTCCACTTCGAGCTCAACAATGTCTTAAACTTGATCAATGTGCTGGGGTCTTGATTCTGTATGCATCTACACTTGCTCAAACACTCTGAATTCTTGTAATGGATTCTTCTTGCACTTTTGAGGATGAACTTACAACACACGAATTTGGAATTATCTCAACTGGATCTTGCTTGAAACTGGTTATATGATGATTGTAGAGAATGATGGGATCAAGAATTTTGCAAAATGATCAAGATTTGGGGGAGTTTGAGTAGCTTATGCAAGAATGGGAAAATGGATGAAAATGGAGGGTTTTGAACAAATGGGAGCACCGACCCTTGCATGAACCAACTTGCATGAATATATAGATGGGATTAGAACTTCATAGAAGCTTGGAGAAGTTTCTCTTGTGCAAATTCCCTTGGATGTTGATTATGTAACTTTCAATTCAAGCAACCATGGATAACTATCAAATTATGAACTAAACTCAAAATTCCACTTTAGCCAATGTCTTTAAAATTCCCTTTCCATTCAAAATGACCTATAATTTTGCATCATTTGGCCAAGATATGAAAAATCTCATTTTTTAAGCCATTTTTCTTCATTAAATTCAACAATTTTGAAACCTTGTGCTATGAACTTTTCCAATCTCTCATGGTCACTTTTATAGACTTAAAATGTCATTTGGAGCAAGTTTGATGTTGTAAGTTTTTTTATTTGAGGCCTCCTTGTATGAGTTTTGGGCATAGGTTAAAATGACCTGTAATTCACAAATGACCAAAATACCCTTTGCTTGCCAAGACCATAAGTTGAGTTCCACACATCATATTAAGGCATACTATACCATTCTAGAAAGCTAAGACAATAAGGAACAATTCTTATGTTGACCAGAAGTTCATTTGAAATCTCCTTGAGGGGTAAAAATTTCTTGGAAGTCAAGTCACTTTCACATACAAAATTTCAGATACCTCAGATGACCTGTAACTTGCAAGGACCATAACTTGAGTTCTATAAATCTCCTTGATGTCTTCCACCACTCAAATTAAAGGTCTTGAGATCCTCTACAAGTTTCATGTTGTCCAAGAAGCCATTTGAAGCTTGCATTTTGACTTATCTTGCTTGGAAACCTGACCTAAACTAGGGGATTTTACACAGAAACCCTAATTTAGAGACTCCTCTTCTCCTTGATTTCTCTTGAATTCTTCTTAGCATAACAACATATCCTTGTTCTCCATGTCAAATGATGAACCCCACATCTTTCCCATAGACCTTAATGCCCTCAAATCAATCAATTGACCTAGGGTTGACCTAGGGTTGACCCAGATGAAACCCTAGTTGACTGTCTCCAACTGTAGCTCTTGTGATCACATCAACAACTTGTTTTCTTCTCCAAATGACTTTCTAAGTCCTCCAAGATGTCTAGATACTCCCCATGCTCTCAATTCACAACTCATAATTCCCTTGTTGATCCTCAGACACCCTCAGTTAGAAGATATACTCAGTGCTTGATCCACTGAACTCCCTGCTTTCAAATTCTTTCTTGATGACTTGAATGAGATTGAATTAGGATAATAACCTCTGGATAGGCCTCTAGTGATGAGAATAATGCTTGATCCCCTGTTGAATGACTTGCTATGCTTATGTTATGCAGATGGTTAGGCTATGTACATGACTCTATATGCAAATGCTAATGATATTGAAACATAAACCAAGTGAATAAGGTTGAGCAAATTTTAGGGTGCAACAGACACGCACATTGACCTTTAATGCTATACCCCGATAGATTTCCGTATGCTGGGAAATCATTAATGAAGGTGAGATATTACTTAGAAGGGGGGGGGGGGTTTGAATAAGTATGGAAAATTAATACTTGAAAATAATCACACAATTATTTTTATCCTGGTTCGTTAAACAACTACTCCAGTCCACCCTTCCAGAGTGATTTTCCTTTCTCAACAAGGACTTTATCCACTATTAAATCAAACTGATTACAATAGTATCACCTAAGAACTACAGTTCTTAGTCTTCTCAAGAGCTACTGATTCACACTGAATCCTCTTAAGGAATATCCTTTACAAACAATGTAAATTAAATACAAGAGTTTTTAATGCTTCTATAAAGCTATAATCACAACAGTGATTTTTCTCTTAAGTTTTAAGTACAATAATATTCTATGAAGAATAAGAATGAGAGCTTATAGAATTTGTGATTTCTTTTCAGCAAGTATGTAGCACTGAAGAATGAAGTGAGAAACTCCTTTTATAGGCAGCTGAGTCAAGCACGTTGAAAAGAGAGTCCACAAGGTCTGAGCCTTTTTGTCTTCACATGTACTGACCTTTCCTTGAAATAGATGGCACAGATAAATCCTTTTTGTCTGTGTAAGTGTGTCTAGCACAAATAAGGAAAGAGACGTTGAATGGTTCCAACGGATACATTCTTGAAAACACTTCTTCAGTTTCAGCAAGTTCTTCAGAGTTTGAATGGATCAGATTCTTCTGATGAGATTCAGAACTATGTTGTATCAGAGTCTTCTACAGCGTGTGTGCTTCTAGCGTGTTGATCATCAGAGCATCTTGACACAGAACTTCAGTACTTGGCAGCATAAGTACTTTCAGAAACTTCTGTAGACTAAGTGCTTTGAGAAACTCTTCAATCAATATTCTTCTATACTTCTGATGCTTCAGCTTCAGATGCTTCTGATTATCTTCAGATGCTTCTGACTCAGAATGTTCTGGAGCTTCTTGCTTCAGATCCTTCTAGAGACTACGCTCAGGATCTTCTGTAAGGAGCAAACAAATTCTTCTGTAAGATGCATCTGGCGCTTCAGATTCAGAATAACTTCTTGTATTCAAAGGCAGATTTGCTTCTAGAGAGTCAATATGATTTTAATCTGCAGTAAAACTCTCAAACAAATTTTAGAGTATATAATTCTTAAATATAAATTTCCTAACAGTTATCATCAAAACAAAGAGTAATTATTAAGAACCAATCTGTGTTCTAACAATCTCCCCCTTTTTGATGATGACAAAAAGTATCAGAAATTTTATTTAATTGAACATAAAGAATTATAACTCCCCCTGAGATGATGAATCTCCCCCTGAGTTAAATATGAAAAAGGAATAGAAACTTCCCTTTTTATCTTGAGTAATCTTCAGAGTCAGATCTTGTTTGTCTTGTAATAATCAAGGGTCAGACTATCTTGCAGATATGAGATTCAGAGTTTGATAAAAGATAAATGATCTGAGAAACTCAGAGGTTCTTTTATAGAGTATTCTTATCAAAAGTTCTGAAAGAGTCAATTTAGATATTAGAAAGAATAGATATGTCTGAAGATTCATTCTAGTGAAATTATATTAAAATAGTTCAGATCTTTATTTTCTCCCCCTTTTTTGTCATAAGCAAAAAGTAAAAACTTTTAATAAAGACAACTAAAAGAAACAATAGCAGATAATTCAATGGAGAATAACAAATTGTTTCATTCAATCATAACAGAGCAAAAGTACATCAGAAGATATTATGAAAACATACAGATGCAAAAACAACAGATGCATAAACATGAGAAAAAAATCTAAGTGTGTTTAGACAAAAGCATCTTCAATAGGTCTGTGATCTCAGATTGTGATTGCTCTTGCTTTGACATGAACTTAGTTATTGTCTCATTCTTCTCATCTTGTTTAGACATCCATTTTGACATGTCCTCAGATTTCTTGTCTTGCTTCGCCATCCAAGATCTGATTTCAGATTGACCAGCTTCCAGAGCAGCAATCTTGTTTCCCAAATCTGGATTTTCTGTCTTAATCTCTGATAATGGAGGTTCTGTATCCTGGACAGAGTCAATTGCCATATGTTCTGGAGATCCTGAAGAGGGTTCTACCAGAGTCATAGTTAATGCAGTGGCAGTTGGTTCTGGTGGAGGAGGAGGTGGAGGAGCATCCAAACACAGCAGAGGTCCAGTCTTGTTGACAATCCAGAATTGATTTCTTTCAGCTCTGAGCTTTGCATCATCAGAACAGATGTTCTTCAGATTAGAAGCTACAGTGTTGAATCTATTCAGAAATCCTTTCCAGATGATTTCAGTCTCATTTGCATCCATAGTTTTAGAACATCTTTTCTGAACAGTACCTAAAGACATCTGTATTTCTTGCAAAAACGTTTGAAATAAATGTTCAATATTAAGTCTGGGTGGAGGTTTAAGCAAGGTTTCCAGAGTCATCTGTTTAGGTTTTGGAGTTGGTGGTATCAAATGAAACAGGAGCAAAGGTTACTTTAGAGGGTTCAGAAGTAACAGTTGCTACAGGTTCAGAAGATTGAATTGGTGATGGTGGAATGACAGATTCTTTTTGTGGTTGATCTTCTGTGGTTTGTTTTTCTGGGTGATTTTCTGTTTGTGGTTGTGCAGAGTTTTGTTTGTCAGAATTTTGTGGTAGTTCTGATGGTTGTGGTTCTGTTTGTTGTGATTCCGTTGGTTGTTTTTCTTTAGGTTGTGGTTCTGATGGTTGTGGAATAGTTTGTGATGGACGTGGAGTGAAGTGTTTGATGTGTAGTTTTAGTTGAGGTGGTTTTGATACAGAAGCAGTAGGTTGTTTCTGAGGTGATACAGAACTGGGGGCAGCAACAGATGTTGTTTGAGTGACAGGGGGTTTGGGAACAGACTTAATAGAAGAATCATTTATAACAACATTTTTAGAAGAGACAGAAGCTTTAGTACCTTTGAGTTTAATCCTTTTAGCAGATGCAAAGGCAGCTTCTCCAGAGTCCTTTCTCTTCAGAAGATCCTTTGGTTTCTCAGCAATCTTAACCTTCTTCTGGACAGGTTCAGATTCTGCTGCAGGTTGAGGTCTTTTCCTCTGAAGTGGAACTTCTGCTTCTTCTTCTTCTTCTCCTGCATCTGGCAGGGGTTGCTTGACAAGTTGAAACACATTTGCTGGTACAGACACTCCTTCCCTTTTACATTCCTCTATATACATCAGAACAATGTGTCTAGGTTCTTCAGCAAAGAATAGAGGGAAATCTGATACTGGAATCCTTTTATTCAGATCAGACATATTTAACTTCTTTGGAGCAGTGGTAAGTTCATCTACAATCTTGAGTCTCAGAAGGCTCTTAGTGTTCAAAGGCTTTCCCATAATGAACTCTAGTTCCTCTGTTACACCAGCATCATACAGAGCAGCCACTAAACAATTTTCAGTGAGAAGATCTGAGAGCAGCCTTCCAAAAGGTATCCAATTCCTGATCTTCTGGTTCTTTTCTTTCACAGATTCTCTGGATGCATTTATGTGATTGCACAGATGCATGAACAATAAGTAAGGAAGATCTACCTTATTACTCTGACTAAGGCAGTACATAAAATAGATATGTTCATTGTTGACATAATCTGGGGAATTTGTTGACTTTCTGTGATGAATGCATCCCATGAATATCTTGGCCCAGATCTTGTAATCTGGCTTCAGATCTTTGAATCTGTTAGAGGCTTGTCCAGCAGTCATAACCTCTTCATAGACTTCATCCATATCAACACGTCCAACTGGCAGATGTGAAACACCATCTGTTTCTTCATAACCAATCAGTCTTCTAATCAGATCCTCTGTGATTATGATCTCCTTTCCCAGCACAGATGATAGAATAAACTTTGGATACACAGATGCATGAATCCAGAATTCCTTAACAAGCAAAGGGTAAACTGGTCCAAACAGTCTATCAAAGTATTTCACCCAACCTTGAGCTCTAACAATGGAGCGAAAATCAAACCCATTTTCAGCCAGTGAATCAAATTCAACCATGGATTCACACAACACTTCTAACTTTTCAACAGGTGTGAGAAGAGTTCTTTGTGGAGGAATGTATGGATTAGCACCTAGATTATCTGAAGTCACAGCAACCATTGTTGATTGAAACTGTGCAGTTGTTGATGAAGAAGACGCCATTGAAGAATGCCTTTTAGAACACTTAGGTTTTGAGTTTTTGTGAAGAGAGAACAAGAGATGAAAATGCATATAAATTCTGAGAGTGAAAAGTGTGAAAGTGAATACACTTCAAGTATTTATACTAAACACATAGGCACACCAAGAGACAGAACTAAAGCACGTTTGAGCAGCATTAAATGAAAAGAATAAAATCATTTCAAATAATAAATGCTTTTGACAGATTTGGGGGGAAAACCAAGAATTTAACTATTCAAATTTCACCTCAAATGTCTTTTCAGTTGTCCACACGCCACCTCTTCAGATTTTGTGGGACACGTGTTTGCTTGCATGCTGTTCTGAATTCTCTCAAGAAATGAAATGTTAGCCACGTTCAGATCTTCTAAAGATAGTTAGTTCAGATTTTCACATCAGAAATAATAATCAGAATAGAATAAATGAACAGAAGAAATACTTCAGATCATTAAACATTTTGCATCTGAGAGATTGCTTTTGATAAATATTACTCTGGACAAAAATCCATACAAATATTTTTCAGAATGAACTTAAATCTATCTTCAGCAAGGGGTTTTGTAAAAATATCTGCCCATTGATGATCTGTATCAACAAAGGCTAAATTTATGATTCCCTTCTGAACATAGTCTCTGATGAAATGATGTTTAATTTCTATATGTTTTGCCTTAGAATGCAAGATTGGATTTTTTGACAAACATATAGCAGAAGTATTATCACAAAAGATAGAAAGATTACTCTCATAGATTTGATAATCTTCTAATTGACTCTTCATCCAGAGCATCTGAGTACAACATCCAGCAGCAGCAATGTATTCTGCCTTTGTAGTTGATAGTGCTATGGTAGGTTGCTTCTTGCTGTACCATGAGATCAGATGACTTCCAAGAAACTGACAGCTTCCAGAAGTGCTTTTACGTTCAACTCTGTCTCCAGCATAGTCAGCATCACAGAATCCAACTAATGAAAATTCATCAGATCTTCTGTAACACAAACCCATGTTAGCAGTACCTTTCAGATACCTTAGAATCCTCTTAACAGCTGTTAAGTGTGATTCTCTAGGATCTGATTGGAATCTAGCACATAAGCAGACACTAAACAGAATATCTGGTCTAGAAGCAGTCAAGTATAGAAGAGATCCTATCATACCTCTGTAGAGTTTTTGATCTACCTTCTTACTTACCTCTTCCTTACCTAGAGTGCTTGTAGGATGCATTGGATTCTTTGCCATTTTGCTATCAACCATGTTAAACTTCTTCAGAAGCTCTTTAACATACTTGGTTTGATGTATGTAGGTGCATTCTGGAGTCTGATTGACTTGGATTCCCAAGAAGAATCTCAATTCTCCCATCATGCTCATTTCAAATTCTTCCTGCATACATTTAGCAAACTCCTTTCCAAGCGTAATATTTGTTGATCCAAAAATAATGTCATCTACATAAATTTGACAAATCAACAGATCTTTCTTAACAGTTTTACAGAATAAAGTTGTATCCACTTTTCCTCTGATAAAATTTTTCTTCAGAAGGAAGTTGCTCAACCTCTCATACCAAGCTCTGGGAGCTTGTTTTAATCCATAAAGAGATTTCTTTAATTTGAAAACATGATCTGGAAAGTTTTCACTTTCAAAACCAGGAGGTTGGTGGACATATACTTCTTCTTCTATAATTCCATTAAGAAAAGCACTTTTAACATCCATCTGATACAGAGTGATGTTATTCTGTGCAGCAAAAGAAATAAGAAGGCGTATGGATTCTAACCTTGCCACTGGAGCATATGTCTCAGTGTAATCAATACCTTCTTGCTGACTGTATCCTTGAGCAACCAGCCTTGCCTTATTCCTTTCTACTTCTCCCTTTTCATTCAGCTTATTTCTGAAGACCCATTTTGTTCCAATAATATTGAATCCTTTAGGTCTAGGAACCAAATCCCACACTTCATTTCTGGTGAATTGATTCAGCTCTTCTTGCATAGCTATAATCCATTCATTATCTTCCAGAGCCTCATCTACAGATGTTGGTTCTATTATTGACACTAAGCCAAATAAAGAAGATTCAGAAGTTCTGAGAAATGATCTTGTCCTTATTGGATCATCTTTCTTTCCAATTATCACATCTTCTGGATGAGAAGATTTGATTCTGGAAGAAGATCCTCTGACAGGTGGTCTATCAGAAATATGCAAGTTGTTTAGTTGGGAAGTCAAAGGTGTAGCATCTGGGGTTGCTTCAGATTCTTTGATTTTTGCCTTTTCTGCCTCTGATCCTTCAGAGTCTGTGAGAATCACTTCTCTATCTGCAGAACTTTCAAACTGCTTTGGCTTTTCAGAGCCAAGCTTATCATCAAATCTAACATGAATAGATTCTTCAACAATCTGTGTTTCAGTATTGAATACTCTGTAGCCTTTAGAGCGTTCAGAATAACCAAGCATGAAACACTTCTGTGCTTTGGAATCAAACTTGTTCAGATTATCTTTAGTATTAAGCATATAACAAATACATCCAAAGGGATGAAAATAAGAAATGTTAGGCTTTCTGTTTCTCCACAATTCATAGGGAGTCTTTTCCAGAAGAGGTCTTACAGACACTCTGTTCTGAATATAACAAGCTGTGTTAATTGCTTCTGCCCAAAAATGTTTTGCCAGATTTGTCTCATTGATCATGGTTCTGGCCATCTCTTGCAATGTTCTATTTTTCCTCTCTACAACTCCATTTTGTTGTGGAGTTCTAGGACAGGAGAAATCATGTGCAATGCCTTTTTCAGAAAAATATTTTTCAAAATGTTTATTTTCAAATTCCCCACCATGATCACTTCTGACTTTAATAATTTTGGAATCTTTTTCAATCTGAACTTGATTGCAGAAGTCAAAGAACACAGAATGAGACTCATCCTTGTGTTTTAGAAACTTTACCCATGTCCATCTGCTGTAGTCATCTACAATGACTAACCCATACTTCTTGCCTCTGATGGATGCAGTTTTCACTGGTCCAAACAGATCAATGTGAAGTAATTCCAATGGTCTGGAGGTAGACACAACATTTTTTGATTTAAAATGAGATTTTGAAAATTTACCTCTTTGACATGCATCACACAGAGCATCTGAGTTGAACTTCAATATAGGAAGTCCTCTGACCATATTGAGTTTATTAATCTGAGATATACGTCTCATATTAATATGCCCCAATCTTCTATGCCAGACCCATTGCTCATCATTCACAGATAAGAGGCATTTTACATTTTGAACTTTAAGTTCTGAAAGGTTAATTTTATAAATGTTGTGTTTCCTCTTTCCACTGAATAGGATAGAGCCATCCTTTTGACATACAACTTTGCAACATTTTTGATTAAAGATTATATCATAACCATTGTCACTTAATTGACTTATGGACAATAGATTATGTTTCAATCCTTCAACTAACAGAACATTAGTAATAGAGGGAAGCTTACCATTTCCAATAGTGCCAGATCCAATGATCTTGCCCTTCTGGTTCCCTCCAAACTTTACGTCCCCTCCAGATCTAAGTTCCAGGTTTTGGAACATAGACCTTTCTCCTGTCATGTGTCGTGAGCATCCAGAGTCCAGGTACCATGATTGGTGTCCTGACTTTGCTGCTAAGAACATCTGCAACAGGAATTATTTTGTCTTTAGGTACCCAGATCTTCTTGGGTCCTTTGGGGTTAGTTGGTTTGCAGGTTTGTCTAAACTTCTGTTTTGCAACATAATGTTTATTCTGACTTGCCTTTGGTTTAAACACATAAGTGCTCTTCTCAGAGCTTGTGTGTTTAATGTCATTCAGATGACCAAATTTGAATTGAGAGTACAGAGGTGTCTTCCTGATGAAAAGTTTGTCAACAGGTTTTGGATTGCTTCCAGATGAAGACTCATATCCAATGCCTCTTCTGTTGTTTCCACTAACACCATAGATCATGGAAGCCATCTTGCTTCTGTCTATGCTCTTAGTGAGAAACTTCTGAAAACTAGAGTCATATTTTTCTAAAATATTTTCACAAGACTTAGTTTCAGAATCAGATTCTTGTTGAGTTCTATCAAAGTCATTTTTGATTTTTAAATTTATTTCTTTCTGCTCAACAAGTTCTGTTTTCAGAAGATCAATCTCAGATTCAAGATTGCTTTTCAGCTTCTTGTATTTGAGTTTGATGTTGTTGTAACTTTTAAGAACTTCTGTTAAAACTTTAATGAGTTCTTCTTTGGTAAGTTTAGCCATTACCTCTTCTGCATCATCATCAGATTCAGATTCTGATTCATATCCAGAGGTACCTTCCTCTTGATCCTCTGTCCTGGCCATCAGTGCAACGTTTGCACATTCTTCTTCTGATTCAGAAGATGACTCACACTCATCTGAGTCATCCCATGTTGCCATCAGAACCTTCTTCTTCTTGTTGAACTTCTTCTTAGGTTTTTCTTTCAGAAGTTTAGGGCAGTCATTCTTGTAGTGCCCAGGTTCTTTGCACTCATAACACACCACTTCTTTCTTGGCAGATCTTCTGTGACTAGAAGATTCTTTTCTGTTGTCAGATCTTCTGAAGTTGTTAAACTTCTTTCCCTTGTGCTTCCAAAGTTTGTTAATCCTTATGGACAGCATGGACAACTCATCTTCTTCTTCAGAAGAAGATTCTTCAGAGCTTTCTTGAATAACCTGCAAAGCTTTAGCAGTTTTGTTAGATTTTAAAGCTATGGATTTACCTTTATCTTTCTTCTGGGGTTCATCTTCCTCCAGCTCAATTTCATGGCTTCTCAAAGAACTGATAAGTTCTTCTAAGGAGATCTTGTTCAGATCTTTTGCCATCTTCAATGCAGTCACCATTGGTCTCCATCTGGTGGGAAGACTTCTGATGATTTTCTTGACATGATCTGACGTTGAGTAGCCCTTGTCCAGAACTTTCAGACCAGCTGTAAGAATCTGAAATCTAGAAAACATAGTTTCTACATTTTCAGAATCTTCCATTTTAAATGCCTCATACTTCTGTATGAGCGCCAGAGCCTTTGTCTCTTTAACCTGAGAGTTTCCCTCATGAGTCATTTTGAGTGATTCAAACATGTCATGAGCAGTATCTCTGTTAGTAATCTTCTCATACTCAGTATGAGAGATTGCATTAAACAATATAGTTCTGGCTTTGTGGTGATTCTTGAAGTCTCTTTTCTGCACTTCAGTCATTGATTTTCTATCAATCTTTTTGCCATCCTCTCCAGTAGGATGTTCATATCCATCAATGACCAAATCCCAAAGATCAGCATCATACCCAAGAAAAAAACTTTCTATTCTATCTTTCCAATAGTCAAATTTTTCTCCATCAAACATTGGAGGTTTGGTACTGATCCTATCCCTCTCTTCATATTTATTGTTGATATTTGACATTGAATTATCAGCCATGATAACAAATAAATATATAGATCAAAGTATATCTCCTCTGGATCTTTACTGACACTGTTAAGTGATAGCACACTCAGAACCGGAGCTCTGATGCCAACTGAAGGTGAGATATTACTTAGAAGGGGGGGGGGTGAATAAGTATGAAAAATTAATACTTGAAAATAATCACACAATTATTTTTATCCTGGTTCGTTAAACAACTACTCCAGTCCACCCTTCCAGAGTGATTTGCCTTTCTCAACAAGGACTTAATCCACTATTAAATCAAACTGATTACAATAGTATCACCTAAGAACTACAGTTCTTAGTCTTCTCAAGAGCTACTGATTCACACTGAATCCTCTTAAGGAATATCCTTTACAAACAATGTAAATTAAATACAAGAGTTTTTAATGCTTCTATAAAGCTATAATCACAACAGTGATTTTTCTCTTAAGTTTTAAGTACAATAATATTCTATGAAGAATAAGAATGAGAGCTTATAGAATTTGTGATTTCTTTTCAGCAAGTATGTAGCACTGAAGAATGAAGTGAGAAACTCCTTTTATAGGCAGCTGAGTCAAGCACGTTGAAAAGAGAGTCCACAAGGTCTGAGCCTTTTTGTCTTCACATGTACTGACCTTTCCTTGAAATAGATGGCACAGATAAATCCTTTTTGTCTGTGTAAGTGTGTCTAGCACAAATAAGGAAAGAGACGTTGAATGGTTCCAACGGATACATTCTTGAAAACACTTCTTCAGTTTCAGCAAGTTCTTCAGAGTTTGAATGGATCAGATTCTTCTGATGAGATTCAGAACTATGTTGTATCAGAGTCTTCTGCAGCGTGTGTGCTTCTAGCGTGTTGATCATCAGAGCATCTTGACACAGAACTTCAGTACTTGGCAGCATAAGTACTTTCAGAAACTTCTGTAGACTAAGTGCTTTGAGAAACTCTTCAATCAATATTCTTCTATACTTCTGATGCTTCAGCTTCAGATACTTCTGATTATCTTCAGATGCTTCTGACTCAGAATGTTCTGGAGCTTCTTGCTTCAGATCCTTCTAGAGACTACGCTCAGGATCTTCTGTAAGGAGAAAACAAATTCTTCTGTAAGATGCATCTGGCGCTTCAGATTCAGAATAACTTCTTGTATTCAAAGGCAGATTTGCTTCTAGAGAGTCAATATGATTTTAATCTGCAGTAAAACTCTCAAACAAATTTTAGAGTATATAATTCTTAAATATAAATTTCCTAACAGTTATCATCAAAACAAAGAGTAATTATTAAGAACCAATCTGTGTTCTAACAATTAATTGTGCCAAACAACATCGCCCTCAAATTGAAACTTTCTTTCCTATATCCATCATAAACCTCCACACCGTTCTCCCACAAACTCTTTAAGTCTTCGATTATAGGTGTCAGGTATACATCTATGTCATTCCCTGGTTGTTTAGGGCCAGAAATTAACATAGATAACATCATGTACTTACGCTTCATACATAGCCATGGAGGTAGGTTATAAATCATAAAAAATTACAGGCCAGGTGGAATGTGAGATACTCTGCAGACCATGCGGATTCATTCCATCAGTCGATAATGCCAAGCGAAGGTTTCTAGCTTCTTCTCCAAAATCAGGATAATCATTATCAATTTTCATCCACTGTGGTGAATCTGCCGGATGTCGATACTTCCCATCAATAATTCTATCATCTGCATGCCAAGTCAGGTGTTTTGCATCTGTTTCACTACGAAACATGCGTATGAATCTCGGAATTATAGGAAAATACCATAATACTTTTGCTGGTGACAATTTTTTCTTATACCGAGATACACCGCATTTAGGACACTCGTTTAATGATGCATATTCATTTCGAAACAAAATGCAATCATTTGGACAAGCATGTATCTTATCATAGCTCATGCCAATAGAGCATAACATTTTTTTAGCTTCATAGGTTCGATTGGGAAGAACATTATCCTCCGGAAGCATCTCTTGAAGTAGGGCTAACAACTCTGTGAAACTTTTATCCGACCATCCATTACCCGCCTTTAAATTGTACAACTTTAATACCGCGGACAATCTTGTGAAAGTAGTGCAACCTTTATACAACGGTTTCTCTGCATCGCTTACCAACCTCTCAAACATCTTGGGACAATCTTGAATATCTTCTTCAAGTGCTTCTGCAATCTCTTCGACTCGATCACAATCATATGTATCATTGCCATTGTCCTTTGAAGCACATGTCGTATTATTCTGGGGTTCAACATTCTCGTTACTTATCTCACCATGTAATGTCCAACATGTGTAACTTCGATCAATTCCATGTCTCATTAAATGAGATTCCAACTGAACGGCGTCAACTCGACGCCCATAACAGCATCCTAAGCAAGGACATGTGATCCTACTGGGGTCTTTGGCGTGTTCAACAACAAACTTAACGAACTTCGATACCCCATTCTCGTACTCTTTTGATAATCGATTACCAGACATCCATTTTTTAACCATACTAATTGAGTAATCTACACTAAACTATAAAAGTTAAACAAAACAGAGAATACCTGTAAGGAAATCACTAACTTCTAAGAATGCTACGCAATATGATGCTTGGAAACGATCACAACTTTGCTCTTCACAGGTAACCCCTATAGCAGAAAAAATATAAATTTTATTAAAATCATATTAATAATTAACCAAGACAAATCATATTAAAAATACTAGATAATCCACCAAAAGAAATCATATTAAAATTACTAGATAATTCTTAAACCAAAATGACACCCTTACTAAACATTGAGAAATCCTAACTAAACATATAAAACCATAATAACATATAAAACCATATCATATAAAACCATATTCATGTTGGTTTTATAAACTCTCTTATCCATATAAAACTCTCTTAAAAAATATAAACTCTCTTAAAAACTCTCTTATACATATAAAAACTCTCTTAAAAAAATATATGTATAAACTCTCTTATCCATATAAAACTCTATTAAAAAATATAAAACTCTCTTAAAAACTCTCTTATACATATAAAACTCTCTTATCCATATAAAACTCTCTTAAAAAATATAAACTCTCTTAAAAACTCTCTTATACATATAAAACCCTCTTAAAAACTCTCTTATAAACTCTCTTATAAACATTGCATTTTCATGACCAAATAGTTATCACAAACAATGGTGAAACTCTCTTAAACATTGAAACTCTCTCAAACAATGGTTAAAAACTCTCTTAAAAACTCTCTTATAAACTCTCTTATAAACTCTCTTAAACATTTCATGACCAAACAGTTATCACAAACAAAACTCTCTTATAAACTCTCTTAAAACATACAAAATATAAACTCTCTTAAAAAATATAAACTCTTGTAGAAAACATATTCAGTTCAAATACTTAACTCTCATATATAAACTCTCAAATCTAAACTCTCAAATATAAACTCTCAAATATAAACTCTCATATAAACTCTCAAATAAAAACTCTCTGTTCTACTTAAAGATTACATCAACAATGGTGAAAACATATTCAGTTCTACTTAACTTGATTGCATTCAAATAATAAAAACATATTCAGTTCTACTTAAAGATTACAACAACAATGGTGAAAATATACGTAAAAAAGAAAACCAGAGTAAAACTTCAAATACCGTAACAATGGCGGAAATGCAATGTAGACGAGCAGAGGGACGGTGAACGGCGGCGAAATGCAACAGAGGAGGGCGACGGTTGGACGGACGGCGACGGTTGGAAGGTGACGGTTGGATGGAAACGGTGGTTTATAGGGCAACGTTCTTTGTTCGCCAGAGAAAAAGAAAGAAAGAAATACGTAATGACTGTTCTGTTTCTCATGAAAATTCTGGTGGGTATTTTAAATTAATTCTAATAAACCTATAGCAGCGCTTTTTAATAGCTTTAGCAGCGCTTTAAAAAGCGCTCTCAAAGACCTTCTAATGTAACCCATATAGCAGCGCTTTATGGAAAAAGTGCTCTTGTAGACCAGACCTACAGCAGCGCTTTAGAAAAGCGCTGTCTTTGGGTTGTCTTAGACCCCCCATTTAGCAGCGCTTTTTGGAAGCACTGCCTTAGGACCCCCCTTTAGCAGCGCTTTTTAAAAAGCGCTGTCTTTGGGCTGTCTTAGACCCCCTCTTTTAGCAGCGCTTTTTAGAAGCGCTGTCTTAGGACCCACATTTAGCAGCGCTTTCTGAAAAAGCGCTGTCTTTGGTTATCAATTTTTTTCTTTTTTTTTATTCCTCTTTAGCAGCGCTTTTTCTAAAAGTGTTGTCTTTGTATGCGCTGCTAAATGTCATTTCTGGCGTAGTGGACTCAGCTAAACTGAGGCTACTGTAGACACGACTTTTTTTTGGATGAAGCTAAACGTTAGATTTGATTGTTTTAGACTTTCCCCGACACCGAGGCTAATTGTCTAGTAGCATCAGTTTTTTGCCTTATAGCATCGAAAAATGGTTGAGGCTAAATACTGTATTTCTAGTAGTGTTGGCTTTTCATTGATCTCATGAAAAAGTAAGAAGCAATAAATAGTTTCTAAATCTTCCACTGAATCTGAGTATTGTGCTATGTCTACGGCTTATTTAGAAATGATTTAGCTTCGCGGTCATTTGAGTGAGTTTGAATTTCCTCAAATAGAGCCTACATCACTTTATGCTGACAATACAAGTGTCATCCAAATTGTTTCAAATTCTAATTTTCACAAATGCACAAGCATATCGAAGTCAATTGTCACTCAATCCATGATGCCTATGATGATAAACTAATATCACTTTCTCATATTAGTACTTAATTTCATATTGGAGATATTTTTGCGAAAGCGATTCCTCGTCCATGATGCTTGTTTCGCAAGTGCACGAATATCTTCAGAGTAATATAAAAGATTATTGATCCCACAGAGACTAAACGTCAATCTATTGTTCGCTAGTGTTATGATGTTTATCTAAGGTAAGCCAATAAAGGGGTTTGTTGTGCGAAATAAAAGTAAAGTGCATAAATAAATTCAATAATAAAACAATAGACTTAGATGCAATTCACATAGCTACGTAGTATTCCAAATGTGTATAAATAGAATTCCTTATAGGGTAATGTTTTCTACTCATGAAAAGAACTAATTTAACGGGAACTGTCGCTTTCGCGTATTCAGAACCGAGTTTATCCCCTAATCGATCCCTCTTATTGTCACTTATAAAAAGGCGCTCATTGCGTTAGAGTTGATTAAACCTATTTTTAAGAAATATAGTTTCTTAACTTAGTTGAAAAGCATTTTAACTTGGACTTTAAATCCATAAACGCGACCAAAAACAGTTTTAAAATCAGTTTTCTTAAACATTAAAAAGTCCTAATTAATTGAACCAAGCGCTTTCGCTTCCTTTGAACAGTTAAAACTAACCTAATTTATCTAAAGGTTGGACGGCTTTCGATCTTACCCAACAAATTTTAAGTGCAGAAAATAAGTGTTAAAAGTCAAAATAACCCCTAAGTAATTCTATCGACAGCCGCATGGAATACTATTATATCTATAATCCCTGCATCCTAACCTTTAAGATTTAGTCGGACATGGTAAGGTAAATAGACATGGTAAATAAATGCAAGTAAGTAAAGTGCGAGGAAATAAATAAAGTGCGATAAAGGGTGCGATAAATAAACAATGCGAGAAATAAAAACGGATAAATAAAAAGGGCGATAAATAAACAGAAACCTGCTCTAAACAGGAGGCTTTAACTTCTATCCAAGTGCTCCAAACCCGATCACAGACTGGAAGTAAATGACAGAAATAAAATGGCGGCAAGATTAACTTCTATCCAAGTGCTCCAAACCAGATCATAGACTCGATTAGCCAATGCAATAACCCCTCGATGTGAGAAGTTTATCACATTACAATAGGTGAAATGTATGGCTTGAGTTCTGTAATTAAGCTTGGATGATTAGAAATGAGATAGAACTCCTCTATTTATAGTGGTAGGAAAGTACAGGTAAGGACAATAATGCCCCCCAACTCCTTTTGGGAGGGAAACGAGATTGTAAAGGTGGCGCCCGCCACCTCCCTATGGCGTCCGCCACATGAACTAGGGTGGAAAGGAGTGGGAGACGTGGCAGTTGTCAGCAGTTGGTCTTCTATCCAATATGTGGCATCCCCTATGGTGCCCGCCATGGTGGAAGCCATGTGTACAATTCCAGAGAATGTTGGTCTTTTAGCTCGTTTTTCTTCATTTCTTCTCGAGTAGCTTTGAAAATACAAAAATCTGAAAAAGAAACAAAACAGAGGCATAATACACGAAAACGAAAATAAAATCCTAAATAACATGCTTAAATCAAGTCAAATAATCAGTATATTTTAGGTCTATCAGTTCACGCCATCAATTTCTTGTTAACAAATTAATGTTTCTTGACCAGTCACATCAATTTGAAGATGTTAATATAGAATGATTTAATATGATTTGATTATTCTTAATTGTGTATATTTTAGTAAAAAATTAAATCAGAAATATTTGTAATTAATAATGATAAATGTTCATATAATTATAAATAGAAGCCATACAATGAAGAATGGGAGGAAACAAAAAAACCCGACACATAATACACTTTATATAATGATTCTAAGATAATTAACATAACCAAACCTGCAACTAATTATAATATAGTTTTAACTACCTTACATTTTTTTTTAACTATATCTAACAAATACTTGCATGGAATTGCAACCACTCAAATAGAAGATATTATCAAACAATTTGTGGACCACCTCCAACATTCTCATTTTCCTAATGGAACTAGAATACACTTTGTTGGATCACAAGATTCAACTTGTAGAAGAAAACAAGAGTTGATTAAAATAATTTGCCCTTTATGTCTGAAAAAGTATATTGGCTATAATTTGCATTTTGGAAATCTGTAAATTACCAGTCCCTTTCAACAAAGGCTCAATATTATCCTTGCACCTTTATTAATGGTAAAATTTTGAGCCCAGAACTTTACGGAGCGGAATTAGATTTTTTTATTGTTGTTGAGAACAATAGTAAAATAGTGCTCTGAGTGATGTTTATAAACAGGTTTAGTAACCGAATGGCTCAATGGTTAGTTGGTTCAAAAAATCTAAAAGATAAATAGTTTTTGCATGACAACAAAGTACTTTAAAAAGGTTTGAGGAGAGGTGGTAATTGGATCTATTAAGGCAAAATCTATCAAATCCATTCATAAAAAAAATTCATTCAATCTATGTACCACATAAAAAGTAAGTTAATGAATTGGATTAAATTCATCCATTTATATGTAAGGATTGATTCAATTCATCCACCATATTTTAAGGATTCAATAAATTATTTTTATTTTTGTTAGATTTATTTTTAAAAAATAATTAAAAATGAATTGTTTTAGAAAAAAGAGTTTCAACATTGGATTGATATGGCCTTGAGCTGGAGCTGGAATCAAAACAGCATGTGGTTTTCTCACTTCAACATTCTCCATGTTTGATGATGTTCTTGTTTGTATGTAATGTGTTGAAGATATGAGGTTGAGAAACAAGTGATAAGCATGGCTTTAATAGGGAGAAAAAAGGACAGTGTTATAAAAGAATGTGATAAGCATGTGATAAATACAAACAGAAAAAATCTGAGATTCTTATAAAAGGAAATAAGTTAGTATTACTTTGGCTATCTTTACTTTACAATGCTATGAAACACACAGATCAACACTCGCTCACTGTTAATTTTTTTAAGAGTTAATTAGATACAACTCTATGTGTCGGTGTCTGATTTTAATACAAGTTGGACACCACCTACACATTATTGAAACATGAAGTGGAAAGTACCAAAATCATGTAGCATGTGGAAGAATTAGCAAGTAGCAAAGTAAATGAGAGATAGATTGACATAATAGATTCATTAACCAACTTAACTACCTTGTATTTTCAGTTAGAAGCAATTATAAAGTAGTTTGAGTGGTTACTTGCAACAAAAGCAATTATATAGTGAAGTGAGAGCACTGTTACGTGTGATGGAAGTTACCACAAATATAAATAGCATGATGTAATAGATAAATATTATTCTTGGCTGGCCATGTCCTCCTCGGACCGACCACCCTAAGATATGTCGTTGCAAAGCTATAATCTATCGACTGACTACACGATCATGTTTCTAGAATATTTTGCTTACCATAACATTATTTTGTACCTACCTGCAGAAGATCTGCACCTCAGGCACATCCAACGGTCTTCCACGTTCCACGTCTGAAAGATAGCGAGATAGTTATTCTTCCCCTTTACACCCTCACTTTGCTGCATCGTAAGCCTTCTTCGTCGCAACTTCTACAACTCTCTCGATTTATAGTTCCATAACGTAATAGTGGGGCCGTTTGTGGGAAACAATTTCCAGTTCTTACCAAGAACCTCTCATTCTCTACTTAAAGAATGGTCTCTATCGAAAATAAGCTGAACGCAAACAGTGGAATCTAATAAGTGTCACCTCGTCCACTACTTCAGTGTCCCCTGATTGTTTCTTGCTGGACGCCAATTCAAGAAGTCAACAAGTTGATCAGCCAAGCTTAGGATTCCTAGATTGAGAAAAGATCGACAGAATCACAAACTCCAAAGTACCTTTAGTTATCACGATCGTTATTTTTTATCAAGCCTTGACGGGACTCCTAGTAGATGATAGAAGCTATTGCAATGTCCTTTATGAAGACACTATGGAACTTCTAGGTCTTAATAAAACTGACTTGGATCCGTTCGGTGGAGAAGATTAGTTAGCCTTCAATGATTTAGTTACTCGTCCTTGTGGAGCGATAGATCTGATGTTATCGATTGGAGAAGGGGCACATCAGAGAGAAGTGACTCTCACGTTACTCGTGATAAGGTACAGAAGCACCTTTAAAGGAGCACAGGTCACCGTTGAAGAAGATCTATGAGAAACAAAGAGAATCAGAGGGATAATCCATGAAAATGTTTTTGATAGAAGCACTAAAAGACGGTGACAAGTTCAATCTTGATGCACGCAGAGATGAGGTCAGACCTACCCTAGATGACAAGTTTGAGTATGTGCAACTTGTAGAAACCCCGATGAGGTTAGTTAAGATCGGGATTAGGCCCGTTCCTAAGGTAAGGTCCATGTTAATCAAGTGCCTACAGAAAAACAATGACCTCTTCACCATCTCTCCACACAAAATTTACGGTATCCACTCCCATGTAGCTTGCCATCAACTGAACTTGGATGGCGATAACTGATATGTGTCCCAATGCATGGTGCCACCGAATTCACAGTGAAATGCTTATTGGATGCCAAATTCATCTCAGTAAGAAAGTATACCAAATGGTTGTTGTGAGACGTTGGATCAAACTCTGTTCGTAAGTAATGCGTGTTGTAGTCGAAGTTTGTTCTAACATGCATTAGTCAATATTGCTAGGGTTGTTAGCATGTTGAGTTGGGCCTTGCTTGTAAGCTCAATTGTTTAAGTTAGCTTGTACCCTAAGTTGGCTTGTAATGGGTAATTGTTAAAAAGCCCATTAGGTTAGTGTGATATTTTTATTATAAATAGGATGCTAGTTTCTCAATCTTGGCATAAGGAAAAATAGGAAGATAAAATCCTAATTTCAAGGGAGAGAGGTTATTTTGTTATTCTTGTATACTTGTAATCTTGTTCTAAGAGAAAGGAAAGAATAGCAGTTTAATAACCAATCCTTGTTGTTCCTTGTTGTTTTTTTCTTTATTAACCCTAACCCTTGTGTATTTCTTGATAAGAAACCGTGTATACTTTGTTTAACGGTATCCTATTCACAACAAATTGGTGCAGTGAGCGTGGAGAAGATGCCTTCAACAAAGTATGAGATTGAAAAGTTCACCGGAGTGAACGACTTCGGTCTGTGGCGCTTGAAGATGAAAGCCCTATTGGTTCAACAAGGTTGTTTGGAAGTGTTGAAGGGTGAGGCAGCCATGGACGCTGCGTTAACGGCAAAAGAAAAGACGGGCATGATCGAGAAAGCCCACAGCACAATATTGTTGAGCCTTGGTGATTATGGGTGAAACTTGAAAGTTTGTACATGACCAAATCTCTGGTGAATCGACTATACCTGAAGCAAGCTTTATATTCATTCAAGATGAGTGAAGACAAAGTGTTGGCTGAGCAGTTGGATATGTTCAACAAGCTGATTCTTGATCTTGAAAATATTGATGTGAAGATCGATGATGAAGATCAAGCACTGTTGCTGTTGTGTGCTTTGCCCAGAACACATGCTCACTTCAAAGAAACACTCTTGTATGGAAGGGAGTCCCTGACCTTTGAAGAAGTTCAATCAGCCTTGTATTCTAAGGACTTGAATGAACGAAATGAGCATAAACCTTCGACGGTGGGCGAAGGTTTGGCCGTTAAGGGAAAATTCTTGCGAAAGGATGGTAAGTTCGACAAGAAGAAAGGTAAAAGTCAACAAAAGTCCTATAATGGTGAAACATCTAGTATTCGATGTTATCACTGTAAGAAGGAGGGTCACATAAGAAAGGTGTGCCCTGAACGCCTGAAAGATCATGGAGGTAATGGAAATGCAGCCATTGTTCAAGATAACTTCGACTCATCTGATGTTCTTGTGGTTTCAAGTGGCGACTCGAGGAAAGAGTGGATTATGGATTCAGGTTGCACTTGGCACATGACTCCAAATAGAGAATTGTTCGAGGAGCTATGTGACCAAGATGGTGGATCTGTGCTGTTAGGAAACAACAAATCTTGCAAAATTGCAAGTATTGGATCTGTGAGATTCAAGCTCCATGATGAGTCAATAAGGTTATTGACTGAAGTAAGGTACGTACCTGACTTGAAGAGAAATTTGATTTCTCTTGGTGAATTCGACAGAAAAGGATATGTTTTTCAAGGAGAGAAAAGTATCCTAAGAGTCATGAAGGGGTCGAAGGAAGTCTTGAGAGGCGTGAAGAAACAAGGCTTGTATACCCTTGAGGCTGAGGTTGTAAGTGGTTCGACAAATGTTGCATCCACGAAACTTATGTCGAAGACAGAATTATGGCACATGAGATTGGGCCATGTCAGCGAAAGAGGCCTGGTCGAATTGGGGAAGCAGAACCTGCTAGGAGGTGACAAAGTCGAAAAGTTGGAATTTTGTGAATCTTGTGTATTTGGTAAATCCTGTAGGGCGAAGTTTAACAAAGGCAAGTAAAGAACACATGGATCTCTAGATTACATTCATGCTGATCTTTGGGGGCCTGCAAGGAATCCTTCACACTTAGGTGCAAGGTATTTTCTATCCATCGTTGATGACTATTCCAGAAAGCTATGGGTATTCATTCAGAAGACGAAGGATGAAAATTTTGAGAATTTCAAAAGTTGGAAGATTCTGGTCAAAACTCAAACTAGCAGAAAGGTTAAGAGGTTGAGAACCGACAATGGCCTTAAATTCTGCAACGAAACGTTCGACAGTTACTGTGTTGGGTATGGGATTGCAAGGCATAAGACTGTAGCAGGTACTCCTCAACAAAATGGTTTAGCTGAGAGATTCAATCGAACGATCCTTGAAAGGGTTAGATGCATGTTGGTTAGTGCTGGATTGAAGAAGGTGTTTTGGGCGGAAGCTGTTTCGACAGCAGCTTACCTGATAAATAGATGTCCCTCGACTTCCTTGGGAATGAAGACACCTGAAGAAGTTTGGTCAAGACATCCACCTAGTCTCGACAGACTGAGAGTATTTGGCTGTGTGGCCTATGCTCATATTAGGCAAGACAAGGTCGAACCTAGAGCTCTGAAGTGCATGTTCATGGGATACCCTGAAGGAGTCAAAGCTTATAGGCTATGGTGCCTAGAGCCAGATCACAGGAGGTGTATCACCAGTCGAGATGTAGTTTTCAATGAAGCAGAGATGGCTTTCAAGAAAACTGATGATGCTGACGAAGAGCTGGAACAGGGAGAGATTCCTGTTGAGGTGGAGCATGTTGATGCTGAATTGTGTACCCCAGATGAAGTCAAAGAAGACGCAGAAAATGTTGTCGAAGATGAGGAGATTGATAATGACTACCTGCTAGCAAGAGACTGGTCAAGGAGAGTCATCAAGCCACCTCAGAGACTTGGGTATGCAGATCTTATAGCTTACGCCTTAATCTCTGCTAGTGAGGTTCTAGATGAAGAACCTAGAGACTATAAGGAAGTTATGAGGAGTCGAAAGAAGACTGAATGGCTGAAGGCTATGGATGATGAGATGAAATCTCTTCATGATAACAACACCTGGGAACTGATCAAGAAACCTGTTGGAGCTAGGTTAGTCAGTTGTAAGTGGATTTAAGGTACATAAATGAGTCTCTGAATATAGTCCTACTTTATGATGGAGTCTTGGGTGAAGATAGTAAAGCAGCAATCGAAGGATATGTCGACTCTGATTATGCAGGTTGTATGGATTCCAGAAAATCTATCTTTGGATATGTGTTCACTATGTTTGGGACAACAATCAGTTAGAAAGCAACACTTCAGAAGGTCGTTGCCTTATCAACCACTGAAGCGGAGTATATTGCCCTAACTGAAGCTGTGAAGGAAGCATTGTGGCTTGAAGGTTTTGCAAAGGAGATAAAACTTCAAGGTCGAGTTATCACTGTTAAATGTGATAGTCAAAGTGCAATACACTTGTCGAAGAATTCAGCCTATCATGAGCGAACCAAGCACATTGATGTGAGGCTGCATTTCATCAGAGGGGTAATCGAGCGTGGAGAAGTCCAAGTGCTGAAGGTTTCGACATATCATAATGCTGCTGATATGATCACCAAGACGTTGCCCAATTGCAAGTTTTTCCACTGTATGCAGTTAATAAAGCTGCATGAAGAAAGCTAGTTTCTTGATGTTATAGAGTTAGATCCAAGGTGGAGATTTGTGAGACGTTGGATCGAACTCTGTTCGCAAGTAATGCGTGTTGTAGTCGAAGTTTGTTCTAACATGCATTAGTCAATATTGCTAGGGTTGTTAGCATGTTGAGTTGGGCCTTGCTTGTAAGCTCAATTGTTTAAGTTAGCTTGTACCCTAAGTTGGCTTGTAATGGGTAATTGTTAAAAAGCCCATTAGGTTAGTGTGCTATTTTTATTATAAATAGGATGCTAGTTTCTCAATCTTGGCATAAGGAAAAATAGGAAGATAAAATCCTAATTTCAAGGGAGAGAGGTTATTTTGTTATTCTTGTATACTTGTAATCTTGTTCTAAGAGAAAGGAAAGAATAGCAGTTTAATAACCAATCCATGTTGTTCCTTGTTGTTTTTTTTCTTTATTAACCCTAACCCTTGTGTGTTTCTTGATAAGAAACCGTGTATAATTTGTTTAACGGTATCCTATTCACAATAGTTGTCAAACGTGGTTTAGTATAATAAGGCCTCGGGAAAATGGAGGATGTGCGACGACTACTCCGACCTCAATCGAGCTTGTCCAAAAGATTCATATCTGTTTTCAAACATTAACCAACATGTCGATAATTCGGTCAGCTATGAGTTGTTATCCTTCATGGACGCGTACTCTTGGTACAATCAGATACTAATTTTTGGACCCGACCAAGTAAAACCCACGTTCAAGATCAAGCAAGTCAATTACTTGTACAATGTCATGCCATTCAGACTTAAAAATTTCAGAGCGACCTACTAGAGGATGATGAACAAAATCTTATGAGAAGAAATAGGGGAAACACTGGAGGTATACATGGATTACATGATAATAAAATCTACCGAAGACACACTTCACTCTTAGCATCTCCAACGGGTGTTTAAAAGGGTCTGAGAATACAACATGAGGTTTAATCCTGAAAAATTCACTTTCGTCGTGTCTTCGTATAAGAGAAACGGATGTTGGGCAAAGCCTGATATACTTTGGATCATAAGACCTAGTCAAAGCAGAGAATCAATATTAAAAAATTGAGAAAGCCTCCCCAGCAACGGTGGTGGCTTCGCGAAAGCTCATATGACATATCTTGGCACGCTCCATAATGGTTCAGACAAATTTACCCTTGAGGTAGACGCTCTATCGATCAAGCTTAGCTGGTAGATTAACTAAATGGAAAATTGAGTTGTCTGAGTTTGAAGCCTCTTTTGAAGCATGGAAGGCACTAAAAGCATAACTATTCTCTGACTTCTTAGCCGAGATGACTACAATGTCGTCGGCACTAGACCACACCTGGATGGTATTCATAGATGGATCATCCAACAACCTTGGAAACAGAGCATGAGTCATTATGGAAAGCAATTGTGGACTATAGAAGTCTCATTAAGATTTAAACTAATGACCACTAACAGTCAAGTTATTTACAAAGCAATAATCGTTGGGATAACATTAGTCGAGGAAGTAGAGGCATAATGCCTCAAATTACAAATAAATTCCCAATTATTCGTCTTTCAAATACGAGGGGAAGTTATGGGTAAGGACCCTTTCTTACAAAAATGACCAAATTTGGCGACTGAAAAATCACCAATATTAAAGGAATATGAGATAACATATGTTTCATGTGAAGAAAACACCTGAGCTGATGTACTATCCGGGTTTGGCAACCTGTGAAGTTCGGAATTCAATCATTCATTCGTCTATGAAACTAAGAAGATGCCATTTTTTGAGCCAATTAGGAAAGCCATAATAAGCATAGGGGTGCCGAATGGAGGAAATTTTAGACGTACAATGAGACGTAATTTATAGACAGGAAATTTTAGAACCTAATGGAAGAATTGAAAATCAAGTAGCATTTCTCATTAGTTGAACTCCCCCAAACCAATGGAAAAGAAAAGGGAGCCAAATGGGTACTGGTTAGAAAGTTGAAAAAGAGATTAGAGGAAGCAAAGGGTAACTAGGAAGACGAACTACCACACGTACTGTGGGCATACTATACTACCCATAGTCAATAGTAAGGGAGACTCCATACCATATCACATATGGCGTGGAAGCATTCATCATATTAGAAATAGTTAGACGATAGGTTTCGGTCTAAAGGGGGTGAATAAATCATAAATTTAAAATCAAACTTTTGGAAAAAATAATTTTCAAAAGATTTATGGCACATTGACAACAACCCGAATCGAATAATCTAACTGAAACTATTATCGAAATGCTCGGATATGCGTAAAGTTACACAATTGAATGATAATGAACACAAATTGTTCAACAACGATTAATCACAACACAATCAAATGTTAAGCTATATGTAGAGCTTATTTCCAATGAACAAAAACACATAAAAACATATATGGGAAAATTATCGAACACATTGTATAAAATCGATATCGTTTGGAAATTTGCTTTTATTTGTTGATCTTAAAACAAATCAAAATCAACCGAATTATGATTTTATCAACAAAACCTAATTCAAATATATGTTAAAAAATAATTCCCAATCGAATTGATCAAATAAATAATGAATCCAATAATTTGCAAACACAACAATTAAAAGAGAGAGATAGAGAGATAGAGAGACCCACACGGGGATTTGTTCAGTAAGTTCCCCAATCGGCCTTGCTATGGGTATTTCTTCCATCAATTAGAAATACAATTGAGATAATTTCAATTAACCTTACTTTTCAAAAAGTGTATATGAAGGTGAGAAAAATAAACAAGAAGGGGGGTTGAATTGTGTTCTCCAATTCGTGTTGCTTCTGAACAGAGTTCAATTTCTAAACGATAGTTCAGATTCTGATGATATGGATTCAGCGGAATAATAATCAAAAGCAAGTAAGTGGAAAATGAACACATAATTTATCCTGGTTCCTCTCAGGGCGAGAGTAGTCCAGTTTCTTTGCAGCACAAGAGATTTTCCACTATAATCAAAACTGATTACAATTGCATATGCCCTTAGACATAAGACTTTCCTTTACTATGACTTACAACCTAAGACTTTCTTGCTCAGTCAGCACTTGATTAAGACTTTCTGCTTAGATCCTCAGATCCTAAGACTTCCTTACTTAAATTCCACGGACTCAAGACTTCCTTGCTTATACCCTCAAGTACAAGATTTCCCGCTCAGACTCACAGTCAAATACTTCCTTGCTTAAATCCCATGGATTTAAGAATTCCTTGATTATACCCTCAAGCACAAGACTTCCTGCTAAGATCCCTCGGATCAAAGACTTGATTCTTAAACTCAACAATTTAAGACTTTTCTGTTTAATCAACAATGTGATCAAGGCTTCAATAATCAAGCACACATCAAGAGACTTACTTGGCTCAAGCACACAACAAGATACTTTGATGCTCAAACATACAACAAGAGACTTTCTTTCTAAACTAATAAGCAACTTGTTTAGCAGAATATGTAACAAGGAGTACCGGATATACAATCAGAGGTACATGGTAATATCTTTAGCAAAGATCATAACACTTAGGATTTCTAAGATATACATTGTTTGAGAAATCTTAAGGCTTTGTTCAATTTACAATAGATGACATAAACTTTGCATACTCGGTGTTGTTGTTATTGTAGATCTTGTTATTCTTCCATTTTGATATAAGCGTGAAACACTTGTTTTTATACTTGTCCCTTTTGTTCTTTTTATTTATACCTTTTTTATTCTTTAAATTGAATCTTCATCTTCTTAAATAGCAGATACAAAAGAGTAGCCGTTGGAAGAGATAACTTGCACAAGTGTATTTGTTAATCTATAGTACTAAGAGACGTTGAAGATAGATACACAAAAAGATCTTTATCCATTGTGTAATACATTTAAGTGTAACATCTTTCTTCTGAGTGTTACTATAGATCCGTTGTGAATGGATATCCTTAAATCATGTCAACTTTCCTTGAGCCATGTGAACACAAACTCTAGCTAACAAATTGATTTGGCATTTACTTTATGCGGTGCATATCACTTAGCTTTGTCTATGGTTCTGAATGATCATCAGAAGATGATACGTTCAATAAGTGTAGAAATAACATATTTCTCTTTTGATGCTGGTACATTTAGCTTTAGAGTCTACACAATCATATATCATCAGACTTCACTTAAATGCGTTCTCTTAACAAATTTTGAATAGATTCTCTTTAAGCTTTGAAACCTGCATACTTAGAACACGCATTAGATAACACCATTATTCTTTCAATACTTTGTTATCCCCATAGTTGAAAGGTGATCCTCATATCCCCATAGTATATTCTGAAATGAGTTGATTCTTTTACACCTTAGAGAGTTAGTGGCATACTTGTTGATTTTATCCAAGTTGGAGCCATTCTCATGGTGATGCAAAGGTTCATTTTCACATACTCGTGGTGATTAGTTGAAGTTTTCCCTTAAAATGAGAAGTTGTATTTTCATTTAAGATGAATCATAACAAACAGTTTTGTTATTTGTACCATGAACTACGAGGTTTTGATTTTTCATTGCACTTTGTGCGTACATAGGGGCGAGGCTCAGGAAGTCTTGTCAAACACAAAATTATTAAAAAATACTTCTCTTCCTCCCTCACCAAGCTTTTGTAAACAAGACCCTTTTAAGTCAAACACTATATTTTCAAGAGGTTCCTATAGAGTACTATAGACGTTTTTGGTGATAACACTTTCCCATTGCGTAACCAACCCCCTTACTATTGTCTATATTTTTATTAGTTTTTGTTTTAAAAGTTCTCTTGGTTTTGTTCACTCTTTTCTCTTTTCTTTGAAAAAATAAAAGTGTGGTTTTGACTCTTGTTTTGTGACTCAAGTTAATCAATAGCTTAATCTTAAATTTTCCCGCTACAGTTTGCAATGGTAATTTTCGTAAAATTCTACCTCTTACCTCATCAAGGTTTTTATTAAGCCCGACGAACCAAGAATATACAAAGAGTTCTCATCATCTCTAACCTTTGTTCTATGCATACACACACAAAAAGTACACATAATCCTTCATTATTTGGGTGCCATCTAGAATCAAGTTGATAACATGCAATTCAACAACCAACAATCATGATCAAATTCAATAATAGCATTATTATCAGAGGTTAGCTTTGACACACTTAGCAAGTTTTTGATGATTTGTGGTACATATAAAACATTCTAAAAGTTGGCATTGTTAATTTTGGAGGAACCTGAGGCAACTATTTTGAGTTTTCCCCCATTCCCAACCATAAACGAATTCTTACCAGTGTGTTAAGTGAGATCTTAAAATCTATCAGCATGGAGTGTAACATGATTGTTGGTTCCACTATCAAAATACCACTCATAATCTTGCCTATTGTACAATTATAAAAAATGTATTGTGTGTACCTTGCTTCTTATTTTCAGAGTTTGAGTATTTTTTCCTGTGTAGGACTTATCAAAGCGATAAAAGCAATTTACATCAGTGTGACCAGTTTTGGTGCATACATGACAAACTGATTTTGAATTAGAAACTATACCTTTGCCTCTGCCACCTCTCATACATCTAAAGTTTGATCCTCTCCAATTTGCTCGTGAGTTGAACCTGATTCCTCTAAATTCAGTCTTGTTTGCAAAATTTGCAGTGACATTCAAGTTGAGAATATTGAAATTGTTGAGTTGATCTAGTCTACTTTGAAAACCCAATAACTGAGCCTTCAATTCAACCCAAGTTAGATCAATTTAATACGATAACTTGATCACAACAGGATTGTAATCCATGTTTGATCCATTCAGAGTTTGGATTCTAATATCATAATTTGAAATTGCAGATCCTGCTAGCTTTATCTTATAGTAAGCCCTTTCATCTTAATCAAGTATTCATCCATCTTCATCTCTCCTTTTCTAGAACTATGAAATTATTACTAGAGATAAATAATTGGAGATATTGTATGAGCCCTAACAAGACCTTGAGCGTCATCCCAAAGTTCCTTGGATGTCTCACAGTGAATGGGTTGTGTTACAATTCCTACCGTCATGAGCAGACCAATCCTCAAATTATGGATTAATCTTCTTTCTACTTGTATCATTTGATGTGATATATTGGTCAGGACGTTTTTTCGTCCCTAACAAATAACCATCAAGTTTGCTTCTTTTTTATCAAAGATAAGACCAACGATTTCACAAGGAAAAAGTTTCTTTGTCTAGCTTAACAGAAATGGTTGAGGGTAGATCATTCTTTTAGGTTGTTTATGCAACGGATGACATGAATAAGGGGATTGAGAGTTTTCAAACGTAAAGCTCTGATATCAATAAAGAATATTCAAGGAATGATAATGTTATTAATTCATGTACCAGGTATATATAAGCAAATGCATTCCATACATTATGCCTAGCCATAACTTAGTAATACTATAAAAGGAAATAGAATAAGAGGCTATTAACTAGGTACAATAATACTCCCTCCGTTTTTTATTATAAGTCGTTTTTGACTTTTCACACATATTAAAAAATATAATATTTATGGTATGAAAAAGAGAAATTATGAATAGTTTTACAAAATTGTCCTTCATTAATCATATTGGAAATACATATTTACATAATTAAAAGGAAAGAGAATAATAAATATTTAAGGATATAATAGGAAAAATAACATTAATGGTTCATTGGTATTATAAAACGACTTATATTATGGTACAAAATATTTTCCCAAAGCGACTTATAATAAAAAACGGAGGTAGTATATAATAATATACATAAATGCTCATTGATAGATGCTTGATAATAAGAATCAAGGTTAAACATGATTCTCTCTCTAACTTGGTCCATGTGCATTTGCTCGTCAACATATTTTATTTGGTATGGGAGGTTGCCAACGACAAAGACTCTAAAGGTTAATCTGCTTTAAACAACCCTCTCGGGTTTTTAAAGTTTTTACTAAATCTCTTAAGAACCTCAAGTTTAGATACGTTGTAATTCAACCCTTTGATTCAATCTAAAGAGTATGTGTACCATTTCTTCTAAAGATAATCCTCACAACCATGTATGTTCCTTCTATCCACGTTTTCTTCGTTGTCGAGTTCGAAACTTTTCTAAAAAGCCCAAAAGGATATGTTATTGGATGACACAATCTTGGATTATGTTGAGAAGGGGACGGTGGGTTTTCTGATTTCGAGAATTTTTCTATCGGTATGATAAGACCACTCTCATTAATAAGTATTGGATGAGGTAATTGAGAATTTTTAAGAAATTTAGAATTTTAAGTAATTCAAATAATTCAATTTAAATTCTTTCAATTTTAAATTCTTTTGTTTGGATGGGGTATTAAAATGATTCATTGTTAAATTTTTGAGGTCATTTTCATAAAATTTAAAACTTTTGGGTCAAAATTAATATATAAAAAATAGGGACCAGTTTGCAATTTTTAATAGACCAATTTGTAAATTTTGAAAATGATTAAAGACTTTTTGCAATTATATTTCTTTTATTTTAGGGATGAATTCAAAATTTTCATAAAATATAAGGATCATCTTGCAAATTTTGAAAAATTAATAATAAACAATTTAACATTTGCATTATATAAAGTAAATGAGCAATTTCAAATCTTTTATTTTTTGGTGTCATTTAAAATTTCTTAAATTTAACTTGAATATAATACTTTATAAGTTTAGATCATTTTAACAATTCTTTATATTTTTTTATCTAAATAATGGATTTTGGTCAAATCATTTTAAATTTTTTTTAAAAATTATTTTTCTTTATTAAAATGTTTCATCCAACCGCACTCTTTTAAAAATTTATATGTAACTTTATAATTTAATGTGAGAACAATTTATATGGAACCCAACACTATATAAATTTTATATAATGAATCTAAAATAACAATGCAACTAACTTGTAATTAATTATAATTTATTTGTATCTATCTTAAAAAAATTTGTCATATAAATTCAACAAAGTTTTACATTGGTTGTCAATTGCTCTAATACAAGAAAGTTGAATTGTGTAGCCCATCCTATTTATTAGGATAAGGTTTGGTTATTTGTGTTGTATCTTAGAAAAATTGAATTATATATATATATATATATATATATATATATATATATATATATATATATATATATATATATATATATATATATATATATATATATATATATATATATATATATATATATATATATATATATATATATGAGGTATTTGCATGGAATTGCAACCACTCATATAGAAGATATTACTATTATCGAACAATATGGTTGTCGACCACCTCCATAAGTTTTAGATTTCTAGTTGAACTAGAAGACACAATATTGTAGTACACATATAATTTATCTGTCAAATCAAAAGATTCAACTTGTAGAAGAAAACAGGAGCAACTTGATTAAAATAATTGACTTTTATGTCTGAAAAAGTATATTGGCTATAATTTGCATTTTGGACATCTTCAAATTATTAGTCCCTTTCAGCAAAGGCTCAGGATTATCTCTATAATCACATTGCATAGAATTTAAGTTCACCTTAATTTTGCACCTTAGTGATGGATGTGTAACGTGTTGTCCATATCACCAATACAACCCTCCACTCTATTCACTTTTATATGGTAAGATTTTTAGCCTGGAACTTTAAGGAGCGGAATTAAATTTCTAACTAATAGTTCAATAGTTAGTTGGTTCAAAAATTCTAAAAGATGAATCGTTTTTGCTTGACAACAAAGTACATTAAATAGAAGAAAATCAATAAGTTAGTACAATGCTGCATTGCTGAAAATAGTTCTAATTCTGTTTAAGCAACACTTCTTTAATCACTTTGTCTAAGTTCTTGTATGAACAACCTCCTGGACTAGTGTTCTCCAAAGCCTTCTTCTTCAATTCCATTGCATTTTGTCTCATCTTCTTTCCTTTCTCTCCCACCATCAATTCATTCACAAGCTTCTCCACCTCATCTCTCTTCACGTTTGTATCGATTTCTGCTCCAATCTCCCATTCATTGCAGATAAATCTACTGTTTGTTGGTTGATCAGCGAAAAATGGCCAGCACAACATTGGCACCCCAGCGCATATGCTTTCGTTGGTTGAGTTCCATCCGCAATGACTCAAGAACCCGCCAATTGAATGATGGTTCAACACTTTTTCTTGTGGACACCAACTTGCTATTAGGCCTCTATCTGAAATTTCATTCAAAAACTCAGATGACAAAACCACTGAGCCACCAATGACAATATCAGGCCTAATGATCCATAGAAATGGTTTTTTGCTATTGGCCAAACCCCAGGCAAACTCCAACAGTTGCTCTAGAGTCATAACTGTCATGCTACCGAAATTCACATAAACCACCGATCCAGATTCCTTGGGTTCAAGCCATTCAAGACACTTGGTATCTTCTTTCCAAAGATTGGAATCTAGAGATGCTAATTGATGATTAGATGGAGTTTGGTTTATTAATGAATTTAAAGGGCCAATGAGATAAAGAGATGGAAACATAGAGAAGAGAACATTTATTACATCTGTCTCAAGTTCCTCAAAAGTATTCAAAATGATAGTAGAATCTCTATGAACTTTATCTGCCATGTCAATTGAGAATTCTAACATGATATCATTTGGATTTGTCGTCCTGATAAAGTCGATACTGTCCTTCAACCGAAAGTTTTTTAAACCTGGAATCCAGTCTACTTTGGTTTCCAGGTATCCATTTGTTAGATAACTCTCATCTGCATATCATGAATATCAAAGTTAATAGTTTGAAGTTCCACACACACCTACGCGTATATAGTTGTTTATATACACTTAGTAATAGTAAATGTATATATATGCATATATTACAATCTTAAGAAAAAACTTAATTTAACAGTACCTTTGAGTGGTGTGAAACCTTTTTCTACAAAGGAACGAAAGTGCAAAACATTCAATAAAGAACACGCACTTGATGGAAAAAAGAGAACATTTGGTAGTGCAAATTCTTTAGCAGCTTGTATAGTAAAACTCATCAAACAGTCCGAAACTAAGCAAGTAACATGTGGAATATGACCAACATTTGCAGATTCATTGAGTCTAGAAAGAAGTTCACAATATGGTTTGAGAAAATTCTTTCTTATAGATTGGCTAAGAGAAGGTACATGTTGACTAACATTACCATCACCTTCCATTGGAGTTAAACCATCTGGTATAGTCTCAAAGCAAAAATCAGTGAAACCATCAAAGGCATTGGAACCTCTTGATTTGAGCAAGCGTTTGTGGTTGTATTCAGTGTTGACAAAGGTAATGTGAAAGCCTCTAAGATGAAGAAGCTTTGCTAGTTTGAATAATGGATTGATATGGCCTTGAGCTGGGTATGGAATCAACAAAGCATGTGGCTTTTTAGTGTTAGAAAAATTACTCATCTTTGTGATTTTCTGTGTATATTGTGTGTACAAGATACGAGGCTCTAAAATAAAGGATAAGGATGTGCTTTAATAGAGAGAAAAAAGGAAAATGTTAAAAATGCATAAATACTAAGAAATACAAAAAAGTAGGTTCGTATAATAGGAAATCAATACATTGATACTTAGACTTTGGTGTAAAACATTAACTTTGAGGATGTTTTTGAAATACTTGGTTTGTCGTCTGTCTTTAGTTTTGTTTTATATTTTACTTACTTGTCCTAATAACTCATATTTTTATGTGCAGAAAATATGACACAGGAAAATGTTCAAAAGAAATTGATCAAGAGAGAAATAATTGGTCACTACAATTGTTGTTGTTTCTACTATAACGGATACTTCTACTACTAGTTGCTCTTTTTTTGTTGCAGGGTCGTGGCTATCTCCGGCCAAAACTGTTGCTCTCTTTCTCAACATTTTTACCAGGGCCAATGTTTCCATTAAAATGACAAACATATTAGAATAAAGATTATAATAAAAAATAAATATTAGATAATAGAAAAAGATCAAATTACCCATACTAATATATTATATTATATTATATTATAATGTAATAGTAATATTATTATTTTAATATTTTTTTCTCAAATTCATAACGCATTAAATGGAAGCATGGAGAATTTGTCATTCAAGAAACGAAAATGTTAGATGGAATGTGTTTTCGTAAACAAATCAACAATCTTCAAAGAGGAAGAGACGAACGGGAGAGTAATTATTTTATGTTGGAGATGGTGACGAGTGAATTGACAATTAATCTCAATGTGCTTGATACATTCATGAAATACCGAGTTGTGAGCCATTTGAATGACACTTTTGTTATCACAATACATTAAAGTTGGTTTAAAAATAGTGACACCCATATCCAAAACTAACCAACGCAATTAAACTATTTCAGTAGTGCTGGATGTCATAGCACGATACTCAGCTTCTTTAGAAGAGCGGGATGCAATATATTGTTTTTTTTCAAAAAAAAAAAAGAGTTTTCAAGAAAGATACAAAAACTTGTGGTAGACTTACGATCCGTTGAATCATCAACCCAATCAGCGTCAGAATAAGAACGTAACTCCATTAAGGACGATGGGAGAAATAAAAGGCTCTAAAACTAGGTTCCTCAAAGATAACGAATAATGTAAAGAATAATTTTCCAATGTAATGTAGTGGAGAGACAACAAACAGACTAACAACATGAACATCATAAAAAATATCATGCCTAATAATCGTAAGGTACGCCAGACTGCCAACCAAAGTGCGATATTAGGTGGGATCTAGTAGAGTAACACCATCATAGAGAGCATATTTTACATTCAATTCAAGATGATTATTCGCTTCTCTAGTATTAGAAAGTCGAGCTTGTTCAAGAATGTTGACAATATACTTAGATTGAGAATCTTAAGAATGTGTGGTTGCGCCTGACTCAGCCCTACAAAACTGACTTCTAAGGTGAAGATTTTCCCCACTTATAAATACATGTTCATGCTATATCTTGTCAAATGTGGGACTCTTAACACCCTCTCTCATGCTCAGGATTTGAATTTGGCACGTAGAACTAAATGGTGGATAGATGGATCTTAAACGAGACTCTGATATCGTCTTAAGAATGTGTGGTTGGGCCTAAATCAACCTAGGGTGAGGATTTCTTCCACTTATAAACACATGTTTCGGCCATATATTGTCCGATGTGGGACTCTTAACAATAAAGAAGGTAGAATTTAGGAGAGTATGCAACTTCAATCTTCAAGAAGTAGCAACAAGTATCTACATTCTTCATCTCAAATTGTTTTGCTAATTGTAATTTCAAATAATCATTCTCATTACATCATCACATGTAGTTATCATATCATCAACATATAATGAAACTAAAATAAGACCATGAGATGTGGTTCTGACAAATAAATCTGAATCATGATCACTAGAGCGGAAACAAAGAGATGTAATAATAGTAGTAACACTACTATAAAATGCGCTTTTTACCTCGAACATGAAATGCATAATACATCGACTAAAGAAGCGAGATAACAAAGGGTGATATGAAAATTCGCCAATTATCACCTTGGTGGAATTAAAACTGAGAGGTAAAGTTATATGCACATGGATTCGAACCCCAACAACAAAAATTTTATTATTTTTAAAACTAGTGTATCTTATATCTCAGTTTATCTTGAAAACCAATGGGTAAGATATTTTTATAATTGTTACATTGTTTACCCAAAATATTACACGGTTTACAGAGAATATTAAAATAAAAAACAAATTCCCTAGAGATCTAGATAAAAATCAAATTTCCTAAGATTTAGATTTTAGATCTTCAAATTATTGAATCTTGAGGAAGATCAAATGTTGGGTGCAAGATTATTCTCTACGGATCTTGCATGCATTTCTGATGAAAAAAAGGGTAAGATAATTAAAATCAATATTCAAATATATGACTTTTGGCTCAAATAAATATTTAAGAAAACACAACTTGAACCTATATGATTTTCTACCCCTACAATCCACCATAGAGAATTTTTCCAAGCGTCTTTAGGTTTCAAGCGCTTCATGTTTCATTAGGTTAGAAATGTTAATATTCAGCATGCTTTTATAATGAATGTCTCTTACGTTTCACATGGATCACTAATGGCATATTCTTGAGTGTGGATAAACATTAAATGGACGACAAAGATTTGTTTAGGGGCGTTGAATATAAAAAAAAAAACGCTTAAATATCCTCTCGGTCATGAAGAAAACTGAGGTGGATAAGCTATTTTTTTAAATTAGATCGTTTACACAAAATATTAAAAATACATTGTAAAATGTTAGAATTCTTTATTGATATGGCAGATAGAGTTCATAAAGATTCTACTATCATTTTGAAAACTTTTTAGGAACTTGAGAGAGGTTACTGTTGCACCCCAAATTTTGACCCCTTAGATCCTCATCATGATTGTAGGATCATATTCACTTGATTAACTAACTTTAACCCATTTTCAGTTTATCTTTGTTAAGATGCAGATGAATTAGGGCTCCGTACCATCAAAATCGAGATTTCGGTGGTCTGATCAATCAATGTTTTGGATTGATTCAACTTCAAATAAGTCTACACAAGATCAAATATAGTACATTGGATCAAGAATGAGTGCAATTTGAGGTGGTCACCCGGGAATTGAGAGCAGTGCAATTTAAGGTACCCGATTAGGATTTTCGATGAGAAAAAGTCAACTGTAGTTTGACTTTTGGCTTAAAGAGTGTTTCAATGATGGGATTTTGGTCCATTAAGTTCCTATGGCTTAGTAAAGTCCATTAAAAGAGTTTCAAGTCCTCAGAATGTCCGGACCATCAACGGTCGACTCGGTAGGCATCGATTGATCGAACGGTTGACCGAAAAGTCAATTTTTCAACAATAAGGAATTTGACTTCAAGATGTGAATCAAAAATGTTCCTTATGTCATATTACACCTCCCCATAAAATTTCATGACCATTGGATCAAGGGTTAAGAAGTAATTGCAAAAATCGGGAATTAGGGTTTCGAAAGGGGCAAGACCATAACTCCTCAACCACACATCCAAATGAAGTGGTTCAAAGCTCATTGGAAAGCTCTTGAAAAATCCTAAAAAAGCCTCAAAGTGGTCCATAGTCAAAAAATGAATAGAATTGGAGTTATAGCAAAATTCATTTTTGAAGGGGAAATAACTTAGAAAAATTCTAAGTTATTTAGCACTTTTAAGTGGTTTTTCATAAACTTTGAAGGGTTTTTAAACATAGTTCCATCAAGAATTTGGAAATTCCCAAAACATCAAAGTTATAGAGCTACTTTAGGGCTTTCCAAATTATGGTAGAACTCCTCAATAGCATGTTTGAGCAGAAAGTTATGCACCATAGAAGTTGGGCCTGTTACACTTGAAATCACTTTGTCAAGAATTCTCAAATTTGGATTTTCACAACTTAAGCTACTCTCAACCCTTGGATCTTGATCCAAACTGATAATGTGAGGCATGGATAGAGAGAAAACCAGAAAAAAGGAGGGATTTGGTGAACATAGCAAGTTGTTGCAACTTGACAATATAATAATCAAATGTAAGAAGGAGAGAGAAACTTTTAAGGCTAGGACTGTTGCAGCTGGCTTACTCTACCATTACAGATCATCTCAGTCATTTCATGTCCATATCCACTTGAGATTTCTGATCTCCTTTGAACAATGGAGCTGATAGGAGAAGATCTTGCAAGATTTATTTGAAAATCTCATGAAAACTCTCTCCAAAAGTGGTAAATGACCAAGGCTGCCCTCACTCTTGTTTGGCTATAAATAGAGGCCTCTTCAATGAGTCTAGACACACCAGAGCAATCTCAAAAAACCAGAGAAAACATAGCTCTCACTCTCCTCTCATTCCTCAAGAATTTCAAAAACCTCAAAATTTCCATTTTCACCAAAAAGTTGTCTTGAGCAAAACTCTGCTCAAGACCAGTTCCATTACTTATAAACCTCTAAAAATCATCCTCACAATCCCTAAATATAGTATAGAAGGTGTCTATACCTTCAAACCTCTCAAAAATACCATTTTGCAAAAAGTCAACTTTCACACCAAGAAAGTTTGACCACCACACTCAAAACTTGCCAAATCCTTGCATAGGCCTGTTCTTGTTGTTCTAAACATCCACACACCTCACATAGGTCATATTACAACTATCCAAAGCATTGAAAACCAACTGGAAGTCACCTAACTCCAACTGTCTTAAAGTTTGGTTTTGTTGCTTCAAGAGGAAGTAAGCTTCATATCATTGCAAAGGAAGGAATATCTCTAGGTTTCTAAGCTTTTAGCTTGTTCAAGGCTGGTCAACAAGAGGTATGTGATATTCTAACTATCTATAAATCATACATTGTCCTTTTGTGGTGATTTGTGTGAAAACATACCATGGCTGCCCTATTGTGCTTCTTTGTCAAGAATCCTAGTTTTATGACCATAATGCTTATTTTGTCAAATATATTGTCATTTGTAAATGATATATGGATGATAGATTGCAAGTTTGTGCCTTATTATCATGTTTAGACTTGTTAGTAAGGTTTTTGGTCATTTGGTAGATTTAGGATCCAACCTTGAAAAAGTGGTTATGCTTGCTATTCCTTATGCCTCAAGTCTTTGGTCAATGTTTGATATTGTTCATAATGCTTGTGTCGGTGAAGATATGAGAAGTTTGAAGCTTAGTCATTAGGGGCTGTCTTGTGAGACATGTTTGATTTTGCTGTCCAAATTGGTTCAATATGTCATTTTTGATTTAATGAGTTTTTGCCTAACTTGAAGTTGTGAACTCATTTGCTTATCCATTTCAAGAATGTGTATGTTGTTGTTATGCTCAAAATCTGCCTAAGGTTCAATTTGCCACATCATGCCTCAAACTGTTGCATTATTCAAAATATCACGAGGTCAACATTTCATATTATGTTCCAAGCATTGTCTACATGATCTATGTGCATTGAACCTTTATCATATCCATTTAAAACTTGTACATGATCTCAATTTCTCCAACTGTCTTGGTTATGGCTTATTGTATGTTCAAATTGTTGTTCTTGTGTGACATAAGTTTCAAAATGCTAACTTCTATTTTGGTAAAGATTTCACTCCTTTCCTGAGTTGCATCTCATCTGTTAGCATCATCATAATGTGTATATAATCTCCTTTTCATGAAAGAAATCATTGCCTTAAAATTGCCCTGTTGTGATGAATGTCTTGCCTAGGCAGAATTTTCCAACTTTTGCACCAACACACCAATTTTCATACTACTTGACACAAGCTCTTACTTGAACCTAAAACACTTTCATGATGACATTTTTGGTATGTGCATATTGATTACTTGTGCTATCCTGGCTTATTTTCACATTTCACATTCCAATCACACTTACACACTAAATCTGCCACAGCATGCTCAAGTTTGTTTTTTCTGTGTGTATATACATGATTGTAGAGTTGTAACTCACTCACATGTTTGATTCTAAGGTGTGTATATGTTTGGTTTGGTCTGAGGTTACTTATATTTGCATTTCACCACCTAATTTCCTTTTGAGCCAAAACTGTCAAGACTACATTCCAAAACCATGTTTACTTGCATAATGCTTAATCTTAGAGTGGTAACTCATTTTGCTCTATATTTGTGATGTGTGTATGAGTTTTTTTGTCCATGAGAGCTCTTTTTCTTGCATTTGAACTATGTTTGTATCCATAAGCTGTCAAACTGTTTTGAAAAGAAAAACATTTGTGCTTTTTTTGTGTTGCCTACTGCTTAAGGTTTGTAAACTTGCACTGAAGCTGATGTTTAGATTGGTATAGGCATCTTTATGCTAGGTCTTATATTTGTGTCAAGAGCATATTGTTGTTACATCATTTTGCTGTCCTGAATCTTGCTGCACTTGTCTGCCAACCTAGTTCATAATCTAAGCATATCATTGTTATAGTTCTTGTTGTCATGAACTTTGTTTGCAAATTGCCATTATTTCAAAGAATACTTTTCTGTGCTTCAAGCAAAACCTGGTGAACTTCTATTCTGATGTGCATCCTGACTGCCTCATTTGTTTTCCTTTCAAAATCATTAACTGTTTTACAATGTGGTAATCATGTTTTGGATTGTGTTTGTGGTTTAGCAATGCATCACTATTATTTTTCTAGGATGACAGTTGGTCTTTTGGTTTTGATAGAGTCTAGTTGTAACCTCAATAGCATGTTTGACTTTGGTTTTGGTTTGGTATCCCATATATGTTTGTCATAGCAACTCATGTGCTACTTTTTGAATCAAGATTGTATTGACATATTTTCTTGCTAGAACACTCCCAATATCATGTTTATGTATTGCTCATGCTGTTTAACCACAATGTCCTCCCCTGATCCAGTTCATGATCATCAAAATGCACTTCACTCCCTAATTTGCAGCTGCCTTGTGTTTTACAATTCCATGTTATTTGTGAACTTCCTTATGGTTTAGACACATCCTATATGTGGTTTTGAGTATGTATGTATGGTTTCTTTACCCCAAATTGGTTTGTTTTATAATCTCACTATCTCACTTGCAATATTTTGATTTTCATCTCATTTTCACATGACATTTGGAACTTTAGCTCATAAGCAGTTTGTTTGAATGCATGAACATGTTGTATATGATATTTGAATTGTGTTAGAGCTCTTTTTCTAATCATATCATGTCTGGTTTGGTCATTGGTTTGGTAAATGCATTTTCATCCAAAATTGCAACTACTATCGTGTTTTCATTTCAAGGCATCTTTTCAAAATTCTAGCTGGACCATCCTTTTCCTTGTTTAAAAACACCCAAAATTGATCTAAGGTTTGCTTGATTTAGTTGAGAAATGAATGAGTTTGACATCAAAACGCATTTGTGAAATTGCCTTGTTTTTGCTTCATTGTGCCCAGAAATTCACAACACCACACCTTATATATTTATGGGGGTGGCTATATCAACGAATGTATAGCCACCCCAGTGGTAAGCAACTTGTTCATATTCACGCCTTGCAAAGCTTAAACCGGGGTTCGATTCCTGAGGAGGATCAACCCTTTTGGCCTTTTTTTCCTTTATCCTTGCACGTGCGTATTGGGCTGGAGGGCGTGGGTTCAACTCCCACCCCTTGCATTTTCTTTTGATTTTCACTTATTGATTTTTGTTTTGCTCATTAAAACTCATGAGCTTCAAATAATCACAACTCTCTCATTTTTTACCCTTTTTGATCCATTATTTTTGCATTGTGTTTGTTGTAATGTCTATTTTTATATGATGTGAGAATATTACTTGTTATTATAAATTGTGATGCATGTTGCCCATGTGGAAATTTGTTCCTTTATTGTGATTGTGATCCTACTTGCAGTTGAATTCCTTTGAGCATGATTGAATTTCTTGTGAGATCTTTTTTCCCTTTGTTAGTTAACATGCTAGGGTACTCCCCTTTGGTTGTCACCATAATCTTGTCTTATTTCCCTCCTAAATTATGAGGTTTAAACTGATTTACCTATGTTCAATTATCATCTATGCACTTTGTTGTTACATTTGCTATTGCTTTGAACCTGTGACTTGCCTACTTTCAAATTGTGATTTGTTTATACCTTCATCATGTTTCAACCTTTGTTAAGATATGTCCTCAATCTTTGTTAAGATATGCTCCAATCTTTGTTAAGATGATTGATTATTGGTTGTAACCATTGGTATTATTTGAAGTATCTGCTTATGGTAATATGCATTGTTTACTTGACTTAATCTTGTTTTATCTTGCTCATTTTCTCATTTACTTTGTCAAGTATCCTTTCCCCAAGTGATGGAACTTTTTTAGTTCTCATCCAAGTTGTCTCTCTCTATCTCTATCTCTCCTTCCAAAGGAAAAGTCTCTCCCTTGACCCTTGTGTCATTGGATAGCTCATTTATCCCTCCCTTGACTTTGTGAAGTCATCCTAACCTTAGCTTATTTAAGTTAGAACATTCAAGCCTTAGACTTTGCTTTAAGTCTAGAAAACCCGCCTACACTAGGAGTGTTTCTTCAACTAGAACCCTAGGATACAGTTTGTAAACTCTATGTAAGAATCATGGACATGATTACTTACTTCCCTTTCTTGAGAGTTCAACATAGATCTAGAGAGTTTTGTGAAACTCTATACAAGCATTGTAATGTTTGTTCCCCTTTGAACCTTGATCATGATCAAGTGTTCTTCAAACCTAGTGAGGCGAACTACGATTGCTCTGATTCTATCCTAGTTAGGATACGTAGGCAGAGGACGCGATGTCTTTGCGAGCAAGCTTAGAAACTATCTTTAGGTTTTAACCTACACCTTTTACCCAACCCAAACCATAGAAAACATTTACCAAACTTAGCATGCAAATAAACAAAAGGTTCCTGTAGAGTACTACAGATGTTTAGGATTTGAAATACCTACCCTATGCATAACCAACCCCCCGATCCCCGAATCACTTAACGTTGTTGTTACATCGCGCGAAAGGGTTTTTCTTTCTTTAGACCTTTCCTTTGGATAAATTAAAGACCGGTTGTGACTTTAAGAGTTTAAGATTCAAGTTAATCAATAGCTTGGTATCACGATTCTCATCGCAACAATTACTTGTTGGTATTTTCTTGTAATCTTTGAACCTTTATTGAGAAAGTGAATCTTCTTTCTTTTTCTATCCCTTTTGAAAAACCTAATAGGGTGTCATGTGTTTGTTTAATAAAATCAATATTTTAATTTGTTCTGGATGATATCAAATCACAACAAACTGGTGCGGTGAGCGTGGAGGAGAAGATGTCATTAACAAAGTATGAGGTTGAGAAATTCACTGGTGTGAATGATTTCGGTTTGTGGAGCTTGAAGATGCAAGTCCTTCTTATTCAATAGAGTTTTTTAGAAGCGTTGAAAGGATCATAGAAGATGGATGTTCTCCTGTCAAAGAAGGTGAAGACAATGATGGTCGAAAAAGCCCCCAATGTCATTGTGTTAAGCCTTGGTGATAAGGTTCGCCAAAAGGTTTTAAAGGAGAAAACTACAGCTGGTGTATGGACGAAACTTGAAGGCTTGTATATGAAAAATTCGTTGGTTAATCGTCTCTATTTGAAGCAAGCTTTGTATTCATTCAAGATGAGTGAAGGCAAAGCCCTGGTTGAGCAGCTGGATATGTTCAACAAGTTGATTCTTGAACTTGAAAATATCGAGGTCAAGATTAATGATGATGATCAAGCGTTTCTGATTTTGTGCTCTTTATCTAAGTCTTATGCTCACTTCAAAGAAACTTTCGTATAGGGAAGAGAGTCGTTGATGTTTGAAGATGTTCAATCTGTCTTGTACTCTAAGGATTTGAACAAACGAAAAAAGCACAAACCATCTACTATCAGTGAAGGTTTGTCTCTTAAGAGAAAATTCTTAAAGAAAGATGGTAGCTCCATATCATCTTTCATCCAACATCAAAGTTGTATACCATTTCCTAAGCTTTCTTACCAATTAATCATCATTTGATTTCCTAAAACTCAAGATTTGAAGCTTCAAAGTTGGTGCCATCAAGTGGTCAAATTTTCTTCTTAATTTAGAACTTTTTTCAAGTTTCTAGGGAAATGTTGTGGACACACTTTCAAGGCCATTCTTTACATGTTTTCAACCTTCATTTCAAAAAAATTCCAACATGAATTTCACTCTATGATCTCCCTAGTTTATTTTGGTCACAATATTGCATGATTTGGTGTTGAATTTACCAAGTTAGGATCAAGAAAAAGCAAGCTACATGAGTGAGGGGTTTAATGCATCCTTTGGTATCTTTTATGGAAATTTCTTGCTACATGACCTTTGTACCTCATCATGCGCAAGTTGTGCTACACTCTTTTTGCCAAAACCTTTCTCAAAAGGAACAAACACACACATTGTCACTTTGTACCATTTTGAATCTTTTTCCATAATGAGAAACCACAAACTTGCAAAACACAATGGATGCTCCACTCCACCAATTCTGACCATCCTTAGCACACCAAAAGGACAACAATATCATCATGAAACCCACCACTACCATGAGCTAACTCGTGTCGCTCATTCAACACTCCAAAATATCAAATTTTGCAATAGCCATTAACCAAACCATTTAACCACAACAACTTTCATTTTAACCTCAAAAACCCTCACTATATAAACCTGAAAACCCTAATTAGAGGAGGCAGCCTGGCATTTTTGTAAGTTCAGATCAAAAATTTCATACACTCTCTCATTTTTTCTCTCCTTTGAATCTGAAGATTGCCTCAAGTTCTCTCTATTATTTTGCTCATTCATTCATCCTTGGGAGTATTTGAAGCTATTATTGAAGTCTTCCGCAAGCTTCTGCAAGGTTTCAAGGGGCAGCGGACCTTCTCCATTAAGTAAGATTTCTTGAACTTAAATCTTGCATTTTAAGCCATGAATAGGGTCATTCTGGATGCATCTGATGAAGGAAATGTTTGCGTTGTGCTTGTTTGCTTAAGTTTCAGTTTGAGTGTGAAATCTTTTTGTTGTGTTTTCAAGGTGTTAGAGGCATTTTAAATGGAAGTGGATGTTAGATATGAACTCTACGTGAAATTCCCTTGACTTCGGTGCCCAGGTTTTTGTGATTTGATACTGTTTTGAATCTGCTCTGGTGGATGGTCACCTGAGAAGACGACCGGAGCCCTAGCTCCGGCGTCTGAGGCGGCGAGCTTGCATGGCAAGATTGACTTTTTGGACTGGCTGAGGTGTATGTTGCATGGCGTTACGTGGCTCCCATTCAGATTAATGAAACAGTGTGTTGCAGTGAGAATAGGATGTCAAATTATTGATTAATTTGAATCACATCTTTAGTTCACAACCGACATTTGATTTATCCGAAGGAAAGGTTAAAGAAAGGAAAAACCTAATTTTGCTTCGTAAACACAATGCGGGGAGAAATCTAAGTTCGGGGGTTGGTTAAGCTTGAAGAAGGTATTAGCACCCTAAACTTTTGTAGTACTCTACAGGAACCTCTTGTTTTAATGTTGCTATTTTGCTATAATTATCTGCTTAAGGGTATATGCTAAGAGTTAAAAGATGAAAGAAAGACCTAAGGGTTAGTCCTAAGTTTACTCGCCAAGATTCGCATCTTGTGTCTACGTATCCGAGGTAGGGGATGGAATCAGAGTAATCGTAGTTCCCCTTGAAAGTGAGGAAGAGAAACTTCTTGACTGTGGTTAAGGTTTCAATGGGGATGCAAACGTTCTTAAGGAAGCGTTTACGTGGAGTGCGGCGACTCCTATTTCTACATTGTAATTGAATTGAATTAAAAAGGGTAAGATAGGTATTCCATGGCGGGAACCCTAATACGGAGTGCGACGACTCCTTATCCTAATGTTAGGGTAAAGGGTAACTTGGTCCACGGAGGAACGCCTAAAAATATGAGTACGGTGACTCGGAGTTTCTAGGTTTGAAAGGTGAAAGATTTAAAGGTTAAGGACTATTGACGCGACGGTCAAACGGCTAGACCTATCCTTCGAAGGGGAATATCACGGTACATAAACATAATGAAAAATTAAACAAGTGACGGTATTGAAATATGGAAAAGCGCGAGAATAATAACGGAATTGAAAAGCGATGATGTCCTCGCATAAATTACAACCATGAAAAATGAAGTACGCACAATAAGGGATTAATAATTGTACAAATGAGAAATACGAAAGGAATAGCTTAAAAATTAGACGAAATTAGACGGGACAAGGTTAGGAATTTTAGAATTTCTTAGGTGAGGGTTCAATTAGAAATTAAAAGTGAAATGTTAGAAATTTAGGTTAGAAATATTGTTAAGAAAAAGTTTTATAATTAATTGAAAATTACTTTTAATTTTAATGTTTTTTTAAAAAAATGTTAGTAATTATTTTCAAAAGCGTTAGTATTAATTTATTTATAAAATGGATGGATTTTAATTTTAGAAAAAAAAAGTTGATTTTGATTTTGAAAGAAAAAAAAGCAATTAGAAAGTTAATTTTAATTAAAATGTATTGGAAAATCTATTTAAAAAAAAGTTAGTAATTTCTAAAAAAAGGTTTTAATTTTTATTAATAATACGTTAGGTTTAATTTAAAAAAGTTTGACGAGCGCAATGATCCTTGTGAACATGTCGCTTCCATTAACACACAAATGACCATCCCCGGGGCTGCTAGCTCCCTAAAGCTGACCGACACCTTCAGGGACGCAACCTTGCGATGGTATATGGGTATGCTCCGAGCTTCCATCATCAGCTTATAGGAGTTGGTAAAGAAACTCTTACATCATTCACCACCATATGACATAGGAAGATGTCTACCACCAGCTTGTTTAACATACGACATGGTCCCTCAGAGTCTGCGAGGGAATACCTTGCCCACTTCAACGAGGCTACCATAAATGTTGTCCCTCCAAACCAAAAAAAGTTTATATGGGTGTTTCAAAATGGTCTCGAGGCTACCATAAATGTTGTCCCTCCAAACCAAAAAAAGTTTATATGGGTGTCTCAAAACGGTTTCAAAACGGTCTCAAGGCTAACATATTTGTTGGTAGAGGTGGTCACCATGGCAGAATGCTACATAAAAGACAAAGAGAGAAACACCGAGAAAAAGGTGAAAGACGTCAAAGAGTGTGTTCCCAATGTCGAAGGCTCACACCACCAAAGGAAGAGTAACTATACCTCTCCCATCAAGGAAAAAATTTCATTCAAATGAGTAGGAATTACTGCGGAGAGCTCCACCCGTCTAAACACCCACTATGAGTAGATCTGTCACAAGGTTCTCCACCAGCACAACATCCTTGGGCCTCCAGCCCCTAAAGCAGACGTTATGGGACCCAAACCAGAAAAATGGTGTAAATTACATAAAGTTAAAGCACACCACACATAGGACTGCTATTAACACAAGAAGGAAATCGAGTCGTTGATCTAGGAAGTACATCTTAAGAAGTATGCTAAAGGTGTCTCCTCTTGAAGGTAAGAGAAATCCGACTCTCGCGGGAAATATTACATAGGGAGCTCCAAATTCAATAGAGAGAAGGAAGCATCCACATGGGAGGATAGTAAAGCCGTGCGCCACACACTCAATACTATCGCATGAGGGTTGTCAGAGGCGAGGATACTAGTCCTTCTTGTAGATGGTAATACCCACTAAGTGCTAAACATAGAAGACCTCATCCTCAAGGAGTTGGATTAAGGTGAACCAAAGAAAATATAAACCGAAATTTCCTTCTCCGAGAAAGATGAATCTGGAATCCACCCACACAATGACGATCCCATGGTCATCACATTCAGGTGCAACAAATAGGAGATCAAAAGAGTTCATGTAGACCAAGGTAGTTCCACAAATATCCTCTAATATGATTCGTTTGAGGGGGTCCGCCTTAACGGAGATCACCAAAAACCCTTCAAGGGATCACTAGTTGTATTCTCCAAGGAGTAAGTGCAAGTGAAAGGCTACATATCAATAATGACCACCTTCGGAATGCATGAGCAGGCCAAGGAGATTAAGGTAATGTATCTGGTTATTGATTCCTCTATTCTTAAAATATGATTATAGGGCTTATGACTTTTAATTAGTTGGGCACCGCCTTGACAACTTTGAATTTGTGCATGTAATACTCGTTCTCTAATGGGCGGGTAGGAATTATCCAAAGAGATCAAGAAATATCCAAGAAGTGTTGCATAGAGAGTTTCAAGCTAAAGAAGATTTGAACCATGGGTTCGAACACCAGGAAGGTTGGTTCAGGAATAAAGCCACAAGGAAAAGCTAATAAGGGAGATGCGACTCCTCCTCAGACTGGCAAGTACATTGAAGATTAAAACTCTGAGGGAATGCCTCTAGTGCCACTTACTTTACCTTCATTTGCTTTGCTTTCAATACTGATCTTTATTAGTTTTTTTGCTATTTTTTATTATGTAGGCATTATGTCCCTTCTGATTTTAAGGACATGTTGTTTTTCTGGGGGTGCATTATTTTCCCTCTATACCTTGTATGATGTGAGGGTTTTTAATTAGGTGACTCAATCTACTAATCTTAAGATTCTACATTATCATCCACTTCTTTTGTAGGAATCCAAAAGGTTTTGAAGAAGATTGACCTTCAAGGAAATTAAAACGCTAGATCCTAATAAAGGATTTTTGCCTCCCTTCGAGGAAATTAAAACGTTGGATCCTTATGAAGGATCCTTGTTGCACTTAGATTTAGTCAACCATTAGATCCTCAAGAAGGATCCTTGCCACCCTTGGAGGCAATTAAAACGATGAATCCTTGGGAAGGATCCTTTCCACCCTTAGGGGCAGTCAAACGATTGATCCTTGTGAAGGATCCTTTATGCCCTTTAGGGAAAGCAAACGTTTGATCCTCGTGAAGGATCCTTACTTCCCTTAGAGGCAATCAAATGAAGGATCCTCATGAAGCATCCTTGCCACCATTGGAAGCAATTAATACGAATGATCCTTATGAATGATCTTTATCGCCATTAAAGACAACAATGCACTGAATCCCAAAGAAAGATCATTATAACGAAAAAAGCCATTTTACCTCAGTTGAAAAAAGGGTTTCACCTCGGTTTCAAAGGTAAAGTAACGAAGAGTGTCATAAAAAGATTTCACTTTTCTCCTCGGTTATGGATCAACCAAAGGAAAACATATATTGTTCATGGGTTCAAACCTTATCAACAATAATTTCGTATTTTACAACTCCACAAGTCAAATGGCTGCATGTTCTCAGATCTGCCATTTTATATAAAAAAATAACTAACCTTAATCTTGAAATAATATTAGCCAAACTATAATTAGAAAAAAGGTTCTCAAAATTCCCATGATGAATTTAATGCGCAAAATTCTTCTCACATCACACACAAATGTGATCAAACACGCCTTAAACCTAAAGTGGCAATAACCATGCTATAACACCACAATGCTATCACAATAATCAAGAAGTCCTCCTAAACCAATGATAAATTAACAAGAAATAATACTCATTCTCACAATCAAGAGCCAACAGTTCATCACCAAATAAGTGGACAAATCATAAACACACAAATACAGAAAATTGAATATACACACATATATTACACGCACATCACAATATAGTGTCATTTTTAAATAGTTGCACCGTATATGATACTTGTGGTTGTTGGACAATAATACTTGTTGTTCTTAATTTGAGAATGCTAAATCTAGAATGAAAATAATATAGTGGTTTTTCTTAAACACATATATGAGATGGATAAAAGGCACAAGATAACAAGCAAAACTCTCAAAACAAATGACAACACTTAAAATGGGCACCACATATAAAATAACCAAGAATTTCATTGTTCTGCAACTTGTCAAATCTTTGATTTTCATATCCATTAACTAAATAAAAGAAATGAATGAAATCTCTATTCAATTTCTTACCATTTAAACACTCGATACTCACGAATCAGAAGATATCTCACATGAATGAACCACAGATGAAACCATTTAAGTGATTCTTGTTTTTGAATCTCGACCTAGAGGAAGTTTATGAGAGATGAGAAATAGTTTGTGCACTTTTACAATGTTGAGTTTTGAAAGATCAAAAATTTCAACATCACTAAGTTGTTTTTCTATATGGGCAAGCTTCTTTTGTAAGGGTGGTGAAGTTGTTCGGTTTGGTTGAGATTTGGTGAAGAAGTGAAAGTGTAAAGATCAAAAAGATTGGTAGGGATACCAGACAAGATCATGAGAATGTTAAGTACTGGAGAACACATTCTTGATGTTTTAAATCTTGTTGTGTCAACACCAAATTTTAAAGAAAAAAGAACCTATTGTTACAAACATAACATGTATCTTTAGAAACAATTAATCATAAATTACATTTAGTTTTAAATTTTTGTCTCTAGAATATAAATTAACATTATCCTTTAATTATTATTAGTGGACAATTAAGAGACTAAAAGAATTTGTAGTATTTTGTTATTCCCACCGAGAAGAAGGTTTTCAACACTAAAAATTTTTATATTATTTTTTTTATGTTTTTGTTTAGTTCCAATTTACCTAAATATTTATTTCCCACCAACAATGTCAAAGAATTCAAATATATTTGAAAACAATATAACATACTAGAATCATTTTATTTACTCTTGGAATCTCTTTTATCTTATCTTAAATCAAAATATTGTTAAAGTAATTTGAGAATTGTTTTGGAGTTGATTGAAATGAGAAAGTTGTCTTCATTGTTAGATATCTAACAAATACTTGCATGAAATTGCAACCATTTTAGTTGAAGATATTATCAAACAATGGCATCATAGAGTTGTGGACCACTTCCAATAGTTTGAGTATTTTTGTTGAACTAGATGACACTTATATTGTCGTACACGTATAATATATTTTTAAAATAAAAAAATATATTTATGAAAAGAAAAATGAACGTTGCTTAATAATATTCATGAATAATAATTTTAAATAGTAAAATAAAGTTGGTTAATAAAATATAAAAAGTTAATTAATAAAATAATAAAATTGGTTAATAAATGCTCAAATATTAAAAGCTAATTAATAAAATAATAAAGTTGGTTAATATACATTCAAATATTAAAAATAATATTTTATAGTAAAACAAAATTGATTAATAAAAAATAAAAATTTGGTTAATAAAATTATGAAATTGATAATAAACGCTGAGATATTAAAAATAATATTTAGCAATAACAAAGATAGTTAATAAAATGTATAATATTGATTAATGAAGTTATTGGTTAATCACACAATTTGATATCAGTATCATTTAATTTAAAAATAAATATAAATAAAATAAAATAATAATTTTTTATATTTAAAAAAATATTATTATAATATTTTACTTGATAAACAATAAAATACATGTTTGTGATGTAGGAATATCATTTTTATATTTTTTAATCATAACTTATTGGCTATAACTTGCATTTTGGATATCAATCAAATTATCGGTGCCTTTCAACAAAGGCTCAAGATTATATCCATAATCAAATTGCATAGAATTCAAGTTCACCTTAACTTTGCACCTTTAGTGATGGATGTGTAACGTGTACAACCCTCCACTCTATCCACTTGTATATGTTTAAAGCTAAATCTGAGAACTATAAACCATAAGAATATAATGCCACTGGGATACTAATTTGTTCTTTTTTTTCACTTAGTTGACAGAAGTATGGATTTGTACACCATTATAAAACTGGTACAAATTAAGAAAACTTTAATTTAAACTATTTAAATGAATTAGTTTATAATTACTTTTTGGTCTACAGGTTTATATATGATCTATAAAAGATACAAATAAATGAAGGTAAGGCGGTCAACAAGTTATGTCACTATCTTTTTATCTTTTTAGAATGAAAAAATCAATTATCTCAACAATTAGATTCATTTTTGTACGATTCATAACATTGTTATATATTAGTTTTTGGACTCTCTGTAAAAGATACATTACTTTTAGTTGATTGTCGGAACACGCTTTATTATGTTTGACCATTTTAATTGAATCAGTTTTGATGATTGTCTGTCCCACAGTAAAACTTCAAGTCGATAGTTTCTCCAATGGAAAAAAACCTAGTCAAGTCCACACATTCATATTTTCCTCCTACTCACATGTACATCAGAATATTTATTGACCTAAGTGTCGATTTTCCCTATTGTGAGTTAGTTAAGAATTTCATAAGTGTCTTTTTCTTCACAAATACTTTTGGCTGCCGAAATATATCAAATAAGGCATTTCTAACAAAGTCGTGTTGATATATTTAAAGTCTAGCTAGAAACTTCCTACAATGAAATGAATGTGCCCCAAATGTATCCAAGCATGTCTTGCGACAAACAAGACAAAAAATCACCAATATAGGAAATAAAATAATCATAAGTCGATATTCAATGATAGTATCGTGCTCTACCAGTAAGATATGTTGGTATAACCTATCAATAAAAATAGTTAAAAGAAAAATTTGAGCATATGCTGTTTACAAACAAGTAAAAAATAATTTATGTATTGTGGTCATATCAAACTTTACGTCTATGTCTTAAACACTTTGACTCAAAAAAATGAATAAAGGAATTACAAAGAACTTATGGATTACTAACATATATTTCATTTGTAGATTACTTCAACAAAAACTTAAGACATATGTTATTTGGTCATGAACCGAAGAACACAAAATACTTATCACTAGATTGAAATACTTATGTCGAGATCTTCTAGAATTATATTATCCATCCGATAATGATCTAATTATTATCGAGTCTAATGCATGAAATGAATGTCTGAAAGGTGTTATGAAGGCAAAACCCTAGTCAAAAGAAAGAATTACTTTGTAGATATATATCTGAACTTTTTCAGATAGTGAAATTGTGAGATGTTGGATCGAACTCTAGTATGGTTGAAGGATAGCTTCTGGTTCGACAGGAATTAAGCATGAGGCCAAAGTATGTTCACATGCTGCTGTCGGAGTAATGCGTGTTGTAGTCGAAGTTTGTTCTAACATACATTAGTCAATATTGATAGGGTTGTTAGCATGTTGAATTGGGTCTTGCTTGTAGGCCCAATTGTTTAAGTTAGCTTGTACCCTAAGTTAGATTGTAATGGGTAATTGTTAAAAAGCCCATTAGGTTAGTGTGCTATTTTTCTTATAAATAGGATGCTAGTTTCTCAATCTTGGCAATAAAGAAAAATAGGAAGATAAAATCCTAATTCCAAGAGAGAGAGGTTATTTTGTTATTCTTGTATACTTGTAATCTTGTTCTAAGAGAAAGGAAAGAACAACTGTTTATAACAAATCCTTGTTGTTCTTTGTTGTTTTACCTTAATTTCTTTGTTAACCCTAATCCTTGTGTGTTTCTTGATCAAGAAGAAACCATTTATACTTTGTTTCAAGGTATCTGATTCACAACAAATTGGTGCGATAAGCGTGAAGAATATGCATTCAAAAAAGTATGAGATTGAAAAGTTTACCAGAGTGAACGACTTCGATCTGTGGCGCTTGAAGATGAAAGTCCTACTGGTTCATCAGGGTTGTTTGAAAGCGTTAAAGGGTGAGGCAGCCATGGACGTTGCGTTAACGGAAAAAGAAAAGACGGGCATGACCGAGAAAGCCCACAATGCAATATTGTTGAGCCTTGGTGATAAGGTTCTTCAACAGGTATCAAAGGAGACTACAACATCGGGATTATGGGTGAAACTTGAAAGTTTGTACATGACCAAATCTCTGGTGAATCGACTCTACCTGAAGCAAGCTTTGTATTCATTCAAGATAGTGAAGATAAAGTGTTGGCTGAGTAGTTGGATATGTTCAACAAGCTGATTCTTGATCGTGAAAATATTGATGTGAAGATCGATGATGAAGATCAAGCACTATTGTTGCTATGTGCTTTGCCCGAAACACATGCTCACTTCAAAGAAACTCTCTTGTATGGAAGGGAGTCTCTGACCTTTGAAGAAGTTCAATCGACCTTGTATTCTAAGGACTTGAACGAACAAAGGAGCATAAACCTTTGACGGTGGGTGAAGGTTTGGCCGTTAATGGAAAATTCTTGCGAAAGGATGGTAAGTTCAACAAGAAGAAAGGTAAAAGTCAGCAGAAATCTTATAGTGGTGAAACATCTGGTATTTGATGTTATCACTGTAAGAAGGAGGGTCACACAAGAAAGGTTTACCCTGAACGCCTAAAAGATCATGAAGGTAATGGAAACGCAGCCATTGTTCAAGATGACTTCGACTCATCTGATGTTCTTGTGGTTTCAAGTGGCGACACGAGAAAAGAGTGAATTATGGATTCAGGTTTACTTGGCACATGACTCTAAACAGAGAATTGTTCAAGGATTTATGTGATCAAGATGGTGGATCTGTGTTGTCGGGAAACAACAAATCTTGCAAAATTGCAGGTATTGGATCTGTGAGATTCAAGCTCCATGATTAGTCAATAAGGTTATTGACTGAAGTCATGTATGCACCTGACTTGAAGAGAAATTTGATTTCTCTTGGTGAATTTGACAGAAAAGGATACGTTTTTCAAGGAGAGAAAAGTATCCTAAGAGTCATGAAGGGGTCGAAGGAAGTCTTGAGAGGTGTGAAGAAACAAGGCTTGTATACCCTTGAGGCTGAGGTTGTAAGTGGTTCGACAAATGTTGCATCCATGAAACCTGTGTCGAAGACAAAATTATGGCACTTGAGATTGGGCCATGTCAGTGAAAGAAGCCTGGTCGAATTGGGGAAGCAGAACCTGCTAGGAGGTGACAAAGTCGAAAAGTTGGAGTTTTGTGAATCTTGTGTATTTGGTAAGTCCTGTAGGGCGAAGTTTAACAAAGGCAAGTAAAGAACACATGGATCCCTGGATTACATTCATGCTGATCTTTGGGGGCCTGCAAGGAATCCTTCACACTCAGGTGCAAGGTATTTTTTATCCATCGTTGATGACTATTCCAGAAAGTTATAGGTATTCATTCAGAAGATGAAGGATGAAACTTTTGACAAATTTCAAAAGTTGGAAGATTCTGGTCGAGACTCAAACTGGAAAAAAAGGTTAAGAGGTTGAGAACTGAAAATGGCCTTAAATTCTGCAACGAAGCGTTCGACAGTTACTGTGTTGAGTCTAGGATTGCAAGGCATAAGATTGTAGCAGGTACTACTCAACAGAATGGCTTAGCTGAGAGATTCAATCGAATAATCCTTGAAAGGGTTATATGTATGTTGGTTAGTGCTAGATTGAAGAAGGTGTTTTGGGCGGAAGCTGTTTCGACAGCAGCTTACATGATAAATAGATGTCCCTCGACTGTCTTGGGAATGAAGACACTTGAAGAAGTTTGGTCGGGACATATACCTAGTCTCGACAGACTGAGAGTATTTCGATGTGTGGCCTATGCTCATATTAGGCAAGACAAGGTCGAACCTAGAGCTCTGAAATGCATGTTCATAGGATACCTTGAAGGAGTCAAAGCTTATAGGCTATGGTTCCGAGAGCCAGGTTACAGGAGGTGTATCACCAGTCGAGATGTAGTTTTCAATGAAGTAGAGATGGCTTTCAAGAAAACTGATGATGCTGATGAAGAGCTAGAACAGGGAGATATTCCTGTTGAGGTGGATCATGTTGATGCTAAATTGCGTATCCTAGATGAAGTCGAAGAAGACGCAGAAGATGTTATCAAAGATGAGGATACTGATAATGACTACCTGCTAGCAAGAGACAGGTCGAGAAGAGTCATCAAATCACCTCAGAGACTTGGGTATGCAGATCTTATAGCTTATGCCTTAATCTCTGCAAGTGAGGTTATAGACGAAGAACCTAAAGACTATAATGAAATCATGAGGAGTCAAAAGAAGACTGAATGGTTGAAGGCCATAGATGATGAGATGAAATCTCTTCATGATAACAACACCTGAGAACTGATCAAGAAACCTGTTGGAGCCAGGTTAGTCAGTTGTAAATGGATTTTCAAAGTTAAGGAATGAATCGAAGGAGTGGCGTCAAAGAGATACAAGGCAAGATTGGTTGTTAGGGGATTCACTCAAAAAGAATATATTGACTTCAATGATGTGTTCTCTCCTATTGTGAAGCACATATCCATTCGAGTGTTTCTTACTACAGTAGCACGGTTCGATCTTGAACTGGAACAGATGGATGTGAAGATTGCGTTCTTGTATGGTGACTTAGATGAAACAATCCTGATGAGGCAACCTGAAGGGTATGTCAAAAAAGTGAAGGAAGATTATGTGCGCAAGCTGAATAGATCCTTATATGGACTAAAACAATCTCCTCGACAGTGGAATAGGAGATTCGACAAGTTCATGGCACGCATAAGTTTCATTAGAAGTCAGTTCGACCACTGTGTTTACTTCAGATTTCGACTGGGTAATTCATTTGTTATTTTGTTGCTCTATGTGGATGATATTTTAATAGCAAGCAACAATGTCGAAGAGGTAATGAGGGTGAAGGATGAACTCAATAAGGAGTTCGACATGAAGGATCTGGGAGCCGCGTTCAGGATTCTTGGGATTGACATCCGAAGAGATAGAAAGCAATCGAGATTATGCTTATATCAAGAGGCATACCTATAGAAGATTCTTGAAAAGTATGGTATGTCGAATTCAAAGCCTGTTGTGACTCTGACAAACCCTCAATTCAAGCTGAGTATAGATCAGTGTCTCAGCACTGATGTTGAAAGAACTTATATGAATAGCATTCCATATGCTAACATAGTAGGTTCTTTGATGTATGTTATGGTCCGTACTAGACCCGACATAGCATATGCAGTAAGTATTGTAAGCAGGTACATGGCGAATCCTGGAAAGGCTCATTGGCAAATGAAATAGATTCTAAGGTACATAAATGGGTCTCCGAATAGAGTCCTAATTTATAGTGGAGCCTTGGGTGAAGATAGTAAAGCAGCAATCGAAGGATATGTCGACTTTGATTATGCAGGTTGTATGGATTCCAGAAAATCTATTTCTGGATACGTGTTCACTATGTTTGGGATAACAATCAGTTGGAAAGCAACACTTCAGAAGGTCGTTGCCTTATCAACCACTGAAGCGGAGTATATTACCCTAACTAAAGCTGTGAAGGAAGTGTTATGGCTTGAAGGTTTTGCAAAGGAGATGAAACTTTAAGGTCGAATTATCACTGTTAAATGTGATAGTCAAAGTGCAATACACATGTCGAAGAATTCATCCTATCATAAGCGAACCAAGAAAATTGATGTGAGGTTTCATTTCGTCAGAGGGGTAATCGAGCGTGGAGAAATCTAAGTGTTGAGGGTTTCGATAGATCATAATGCTGCTGATATGATCACTAAGACGTTGCCCAATTGCAAGTTTTTCCACTGTATGTAGTTGATAAAGCTGCATGAAGAAAGCTAGTTTCTTGATGTTATAGAGTTAGATCCAAGGTGGAGATTTGTGAGATGTTGGATCAAACTCTAGTATGGTCGAAGGGTAGCTTCTGGTTCGACAGGAATTAAGCATGAGGTCGAAGTATGTTCGCATGCTGCTGTCGGAGTAATGCGTGTTGTAGTCGAAGTTTGTTCTAACATGCATTAGCCAATATTGCTAGGGTTGTTAGCATGTTGAATTGGGTCTTGCTTGTAAACTCAATTGTTTAAGTTAGTTTGTAATGGGTAATTGTTAAAAATCTCATTAGGTTAGTGTGCTATTTTTTTTATAAATAGGATGCTAGTTTCTCAATCTTGACAATAAGAAAAAATAGGAAGATAACATTCTAATTCCAAGAGAGAGGGGTTATTTTGTTATTCTTGCATACTTGTAATCTTGTTTTAAGAGAAAGGAAAAAATAACAGTTTATAACAAATCCTTGTTGTTCCTTGTTGTTTTACCTTAATTTCTTTGTTAACCTTAATTCTTATGTGTTTTTTTATCAAGAAAAAACTGTTTATACTTTGTTTCAATATATCCGATTCACAACAGAAATTAATTCTTTTAATCCTGAAAAAGAAATTTTAACATTAATTTGGATGTTAAAAAAATATCGAATATATGTTCTGAATAAAGAATTTATTGTTAGAATCGATTCTACGTATGTTGCAGGATTCAAAAATATTAATCACAAAAGAATATATAAACAAGGGAGACTTTTAAAATGGCAAATGAAACTAGCCGAATATAATTACTCAATTTCTCACATTAAAAGTGAAAAGAAATTACAGATATACTTTCAGGAGAATGGAATGAGACACCGAGGAAATATTGAAATAACAATTAGAGTTTAAAAAATTAGTTCAGAATTTCAAAAACAATATTGCGGGTGAAAGAAATATGTATTTGACGTTTTACTCAGCACTTTGTTTTTATTGGGGTTAGTAATAATATGTTTCCTCTAAGAGGTGAATCTAAAGAGGAAATATATGATTATGATCAATTAATTAAAATTTTATGTAATCAACTCTCAAGTATATTCTTTTAATGTCAAGCTATTGGAAATAATTCATGTGTGAAAGTACTATACAAGACACCTAATCTCATACTCTTAATCAAAACAAGTGGAAATACACTCAAGGATAGAGAAGTTCATTTATTGACAACTTTTGAGCTGCACTTATATGCATTTAATATGGAAACAATGAATTATAAGCTACGTGTACTCAATGATTTATGTTCTAGTATAAAGAAGGATAATATTATATACTATGGGAAACTAATTAATGAACCACCAACAAATATAACAGATGCCCAAGGAGATACCTATATATAATTATTAAATAAAAAAGAAGAAATAAATTCTTCAAATGCTCAAGAAAATAAAAGGAAAGATATACATAGAAATAAATAGGATATATTTGTATATGAGCACTACAATTATTAATCAAAACAACTTTTTAAGAAGAAATAAATTCTCTAATAAAGCTGATATTTATTTATTTTTAAAATCTTGGTATTCGGCTGTGCGCGACCGACTAATTCAAAAGAGATCAATTATACTGTCTATTAACGAGAGTTCCGTTTAAAGACAGAGCAAAATTCCGTATGAACTAGCCCACACAAAAATTAATTACACCTAGTAGGATTCAAACTTGAGATCTTGAAAGGAGCACATTTTAAAGACCCAAACCTCCACCACTAGGCAAAATCTTAGGAGTTTCCAATGAAGCTAATATTAAAAGGTTATAGAATGACAGACTCGGTAGATAAAATACTTGGAGTTATATAAGGAAAATTATCTTATGCTAAACTAAAATTTAAAATACATCCCAACATTGAAATACCTTTAGATACTCACACTACTGCAAAAACCACACCTTACCTTGGATGCGAAGTTAATTGTACCTTGGTTACACATGCGAGATAACAAATGTATATCTTCATAGTCGAATATAGTAGATGTTCCTTCCAATACTTGGTGGTTGGACTCGTATGCCACTATTCATGTCGTGAATTCTTTGCGGGGATTCACAAGTGTCGCTACTCGAAAAATGCATCGTGCAACGACGGGGAGGCGAAAAGAAAAGGACAGAAGAGTCGCCACCGAACTTTATTTATCCCATGAGGGGAAAGGAAAATATCGAGAAAACCTTAAGAAGGAAATGGATAAGATGGTCTCGCGACCAAGAACGGGTTCGGAAGCCGGTTATGCGAGGGGAAGGTATTAGCACCCCTCGCATCCATCGTACTCGATGGGAACCTTTTGTTTGTCGATGTGTGAATTTATTTGCTTAAATATTATGCTATAAGAAGGATGTTTCAAAGGGGTAAAGGGAGAGGTTTAGAAACGGGGAAAGAGAAATAACGGAGGGGAGAGGAGAAAGAACGGACTCGGTAGGACTTCGCGGTCCTAGGCCTACGTATTCTCAACGGATGTGAGAAAGTCAGAGTCGACGTAGTTCGGGGCTACGGATATATAGAGGAAGTGTGCTCGGCAAGGATTGTGGCCCTTGTGCCTACGTATTCTCATCTGGCATGAGAAATCAGAGCAGCCGTAGTTCGGCCAACTACGGGTGAAAGGTGAAAAAGGGAGCTCGCCAAGACATCGCCGTCTTGTGCCTACGTATTCTCATCTGACATGAGAAACCAGAGCAAACGTAGTTCGTGCTAACGGTGTGTTGATGTTTTTACGGATGATGCTATCGTGCGCATTCTAGCAGTTAGGTGTTTTGCTACTCGCTCGTTGGAGACTTAGGCGTTACCTGTTTGCGGTAGAACGGACGTAACATATCCTTTTTGAAAGATCGATTAGTTTTCGCCATACGAGGCAAGAAGTCACGTTTGATTGATTGGATTTGTTTTTAAAGGGGCGAGACGGGTCCTCGGATAGTAACCCCTACGGGTAGTACCCAATTCTTTGTCTCAAAGTTTTTGTTATAAAAAGGTGTGGCGAACGAGGCCTCTTCGTATTGAAAGACGAACGTCGAAACCACCCTCACTACAGTGGGCATCCCTACGCTCGGAGAAGAAGAGGTCTACACCCAATCCTCTCTCTTTAATTCAATTCAAAGAGAGATTCGTTCTCTTATGTTTTGGGTTTTGAATGGTAAGTGCTTTGTGACAGAGAACCCTACGGTAAACGTCAGCACTCGGGATAGGAGAAGGCCTACGCCTAACCACTCCACGACCATTCAAGTTTTGTTATGAAAAGAAGTTTGAAAATGCACTCGATACGGGACCGAGGTTTTAGGTGTGAGAATTGTGGAAGGAAGTTGTGAAAGCGAGATGGTGGATAAAGTCGCGTCCTCGTATCGAAAGACAAGTATCGAGACCACCCTCACTACAGTGGGCATCCCAACACTCGAAGAAGAAGAGGTCTACACCCAATCTTCTCTCTTTAATTCGATACAAAGAGAAATCAATTTATTATGGTTTGAAAAAGGACTCGGTACGAGACCGAGGTTTTAGGAGAGATGGTATGGAAACGTCTTCGTATTGAAAGACGAGTGTCGAAACCACCCTCACTACAGTGGGCATCCCAACACTCGGAGAGGAAGAAAGTCTACACTTAATCCCCTCTTTTAATTCAATACAAAGATAATCGGATTTTGAAAATGGTTTGTCAAAGCTTTTGAATCGAGTTGGGACAAGCAATGAAGAGAGAAAAGAGGTGGTCTCAGATCCAACATTACTTATCAATAATTTGACTGGTAATGAATTACGGAGGTCTCGTCATCGACCCAAAAACAGAAAATGGGACAAAGTGCCCAATAATAAAATAAAAATAAATTCCCACTTCTACAAAAAAAATAAACCAAAACTTAGTGCTAAACATGAACTAAACAAATAATTATCAATAAAAAAACAATGGAAAGGGTGGAATAATAATAAAAAAAAACATGGAATCACCATGGGCCTTGCGGCCCATTCATCCGTCTGGCAGCAAAAGATAAAGGACTCGGGCTTCCCAAAGCCCATAAACCACACCACCCAAGTATCCTTGTGTTCTTATGACCGTAAAAACAACAGAAAAGAAAAAAATAAATAATAAATTTCATGATTTGTGGAAAGGAAAAGGAAAGGATCGGCGTTCTATCACCATCATCATCGCATTCGTAGCAGGACGATATCGGAGGGTCTATCACCGGTGTACACCAATTTTTTCGCTTGTTCTTCGCGATTTATCCAAATTCCTCACGATTTGTCCAAACTTCTCGCTCGATCTTCGTTCGCCTTCCCGTTCAGAAAGGCTTCAATCCATTCTTTTTGCTTCAGGTTTGCATTGGTCTTGCTTGTATTTCTGTTTTCGATTTCACTTTCACTCTCTTCTCTTTAACTCACTTTCAGGTTTTGTTCTGTTTGTAGAAATGAATACAGCAGTTTCGATAGTGGTTTGAAGAAAGGGAAAAACAGTGAAGATTTGAATGAAACTGGGTTGAAGACCGGTTTGAGTGAAAATGGTGGATTCACGTGTGGTGAGAAGAAGATGAGGGTTTACGAAAAGGGGATTCGTTTGTTCGAATTCTGGGTATAGCTTCGTCGCTTATTGATTTTCGAAATGGTTTTGAGGGATGTTGGTGATTTGGGTTGCTATTTTTGCTGTAGCTAGTACGATAGTTATCGTTGATGCAAAATACAAGCTGATGTTGTTGGCTACGGTGTCATTTGAAGCGGAAGTGATGAGGGTGATGTATCACGGTTTATGATTATTTTTTCTGAGTTTGAAGGTAAGGGGTGGTAGCGAAAATCAGGGATGTGTTGAGAGGTCGTTTTGTTAACGAAGGTTGCGTTGAGAGGATGAAGAACAGATGTTTTCATGGGTTGGGGTGTATTAACTGTGGCGTGTTTTTTATGAAGATTGAAGGGAGGAAGAGATTGGTCCATGAAAGAAGGTGTTTGAACTGAGGCTTGAAGGAGGTAAATGGAGTTTTCATGGTACCTGAGTTTTATGGTGTCTTTGCGGTAAGCACCGAAATAGAGGAAACATGATTGTTTATGAGAAATAGGACATGTTCTTGAGCTGGTTGAGTTTCATGAAGAAGATAGTGTCAAGGGTCTTGGGGTGTTGTTTACTTTTGTAATGAGAAACCTGTTATCATTTAGAAACTCATGAAGCAAAGGGTGAGTATGGTTGTTGTTTTTCTATTCAGGGTGAGGCAATGGCGACTCACAACGGTTTTGATGTTTGAAAGGAGAATGATGATAAAGTTTGTTCTGAAGTTGAAGATGGTGAAGCGGAGTTCAGAGTTTTTTATGAGTTGAAGAAGGATCAAAAATGAGTTTTTTTTTCGTTGTATGGTTTTTATTGTGTGTCTTCACTTTGGAGTGATGGTTGTGAATTTATGCAGGTCTGTTGGTTTTTTAACAAAGCTTGTCTGGTGTGGGTTTTCTTTTTCATTGCAGGTTTGTCCAGGTCGGTACAGTCCTTGCAGCAGTGATTTTGTCTTTTTCTTTTCTGATGGAGTGTTTCAGGATAGAGCTCTGCAGAATTGGAGCAGGTTTTGCTAGTATTGTTTGGGAAGTTTTGCAGGTGTTGGTTTATTGGAGGGTTTTTAGCTGATTGTAACAGAGTTGGTCTGGTGTGGATGTTGAGTGCAGCAGGTTTCATTATGGTGTTTTTGTTTTGTTGTAGGCTTGTAGCAGTGGTTTGGTTGTGTGTGGGCTTTTGTTAGCAGGATAGTACAAGCAGTGGTTTGGTATGGTCTGCTATGTATGTTGTCCTTTTTCATTTTTATTTTTCTTCGCAGCTTGGTGTAATGATGCAATTTTCCTGGTTTTTATTTTTGCTGTAGTGTATTTGCTGAGTTGAAGCCTTAATCATATGGTTGCATACGCTGGAGCTTTGTGGGATTTTCGCATTTTAAACCGCAGTTTGGGTTGTATGATCTGATGCTGCAGGATATTGATGGGCACATTAATTTTGAACGTTCTTGTGCGTACGACACGGGATGTGGGTGGCTGCAGCGTTGGTTTTGAACATTGATCAAGTGCTTCCTGTGATATGGTAACAGCATAGCCCAAAATAGTTTATCGTATTGGTTACGTGTGGCTCGTACTGCCGTTTTCTTATTGAACTTCCATTTGAAATTTTTTGTTGCAGGATGATTTCACAGGTTTTCAGTGGGTACTATGAATGGAAATCAACACAAACTGATGGGAGATTTACAGCCCTCGTCATTGACGAATCAAGGATTCTTCATTAAGCATACTTAGCTTCTTTGCAGTAGTGTACTGCAACTCTTTACACAGGATGTCTACCCCTTTTTGTGAATACCATAGCTTTAGAGTTTTTATTTGTACCCTTGGCATTTTGGTTTTTCTCTGATGTATCTCACACGATAATTAATGTCGCGACTTACTTTTGTGCAGGAAGTGATTAATGTGGTGCACATGCTCGCGGTTGGTGGCTACGCAGAACGTGAATCACGTATTGTACCGTTGTTGCCGTAATTGAACAAAAGTCGGTTTTTGCATGGCATCACTTGGAAGCCAGCTGCCGCTCACTGTTTTATACGGTAGCTGCGTGAAATTTCGTACTTGTATTATGAGGCAAAGTGCGCATTAGTATGACAGTTTTTTCATATTGCAGGTGCTGCAGTCAAAACGGTTCTTGTCATTGCTAATTGAATTGGTATGCGGAATCAATGTTTGTATCGCAATTTGGACGTCAAGACTTTCGTTGCACGCCTAGGACCATGGTTTTCTTCCTGCTACAAGCTCTAAGAGTACCACACCGAAGCCGTATACGTCGCTTTTCTCGTCGACTTTCAGCGTGTATGCATACTCTGGAGCTATGTATCCATAGGAACCTGCAATAGTAGACATGCATTCAGAAGTTCCAGAATCTTGCCAGAACTTAGTGTTGCACCCCAAAATTTGCCCTCACAATACAAGACTTTGTGTTCCAAGAAGGTTCACAAGGTTCACAAAATTCACAATTGGTCAGAAGAGTTGACAATTCCCTCAGACAATGCACCTCCTAAGCAGTGCATCCAAAACTAGGGTTTTGACTTTAATCAGGCTAAATGGACTTCCAAGACTTCAAGTGAGCTTCATAACATCTTATATGTGTATAAGAACCCCCATGTCAAGTTTCAAGACTTTTCTCAAAAGTTTGCTCAGTCAGATGATCAGATAAGTCAAAAGCAGTCAATGCAGTTAAAAGGTCAAACTGAGGTCAACTGTGGTCAAACCAAAGTCAAACTTCATGATTTTTTTTTTGCCAACATCAAAGAGAGGTAAATATCATATGGCATGCATTTTTTTTTAAAAAAAGTAAAAATGGCACAATTGGCAGGAGGACATGTGTAAGGAGTTATGAGTGTGAGAGGTTGAGAGTTCGAATCTCACCTTTGTCACTTTTTTTTGTTTTTTATTATTTTTACTCTAAATTTTTCTATCTTTCATTAAAAAAATAACAAAAATAGTTTTTTATTATTATTTAATTATTATTTTCGTATTTTAATTAAATCATTTTTTAAAATATTATTTTTTTTCACTTTTTTCTAAATTATTCATAAAAATATCCAAAAAATCATAAAATAAAAAATATTGAAAAAATTTTGTTCTTTTTATAATATTTTTTATTTTAGGAATCAATAGGATTATTAGTTTTTATTTTAAGTTTATTTTAATTATTTTAAATTATTTAAATTTTATTTTTTCTTAACTAATTATTTAGTTTGGGCTTTAAAATGGGCTTTAGGGACATTATTGACAATTTGGTGTTAACCCTAATTTGTTCCCTATATATACATGTGTTGCCTTGTTGGAAAAGAGGAGAGAATGAAAAAAAACCTAAGAGGAGTGAGTGCCGTTTGCCGTTATTTAGTTTTCTTCTTCATCCATTACTATTGTTTCTTTTTCTTCATCGTTTACCGTTATTTCTTTTCCTTCATCTATTACTGTTGTTTCTTTTTCTTCATCTTTTACCGTTATTTCTTTTTCTTCATCTATTACCGTTATTTCTTTTTTCTTTATCTATTACTGTTACGTTTATATATATATAATTTTTAAATTGTTAGAGTTTATATATATAAGATTTTTGATCGAATTATGTCGATACGATGTTTGCACATTTGTGTGCATGACGCGTGACATTTGTGTTAGTTCGATCTGGTTGCGATGATCGCATTTTTGTGTGAGCAATAATACTATTTTTTGCTTAATTTCTTTTTCTTTGCGATAAATTTTGTTTCGTCCGATTTAGATCTGGTTGCGATGAGCGCATTTCTGCGTTAGCAACATTGTTGGGTTATTTGGCACATTTAAAATTCATTATTGCTTTATTATTATTATTATTATTATTATTATTATTATTATTATTATTATTATTATTATCATTATTTATTATTATTATCATTATTATCATTATTATTACCATTATTATTATTATTGTTATCATTAATTTATTAAAATTTGTTATAATATAAAAATCTGTTTTTTTTAAAATAAATAACATTAACATCTTTTCCAAATTAATATGAAAACCTATTATTTTTAAGAAAAACTTTTTTTTAGATAAATTTAAAATAATAACTAAAATTTTTTTTTAAAATAATAACTAGAACCGTTATTTATTTTATTTTATTATTGTTCAATTCAAATTTCATTATCATATTGTATCTGCTCCTCTCATGTAACCTCACGAACTTAACAATCGCTCTTTAAATTCTGCCTTTAAATTTCTGCTTGCATGGTTTAAATTATGACATTATCTCTCTGTTTGCATGATTCAATTATCTCACGCGTTTACTATTATTTCTGTCACATTGCACACATCCGAAGGTTAGGTCTAACTGTTTGGCCGCCGCGCCAGTAGTCCGTAAAACTTCACACATTCAATTTCAAATCCTCAAAACTACAAACTACAAACCCTAATTTTCACAAATGCCTCGCCGCAGGCAAAATTACAATTTTACCCTTAGCATTAGGTCAAAGAGCCGCCGCGCTCATTTTAGGGTTTCCCGCCGTGGAATCCCTAATTTAACCCTAATTACAACTTAACATTTCAACGTAGAGATTTGGAGTTTCTACACTCCACGTAAGCGTGTCCTTAAGATGCGTTTATTCCCCTTGAGACCTTGACCACAGTCGAGAAGTTTCTAACCTCCCTATTGAGGGGAACTACGATTACTCTGATTCCACTCCCGTAAGGATACGTAGGCACAAGATGCGATGTCTTGCCGAGTAAACTTAGAATTAACCCCCTTTATTATTTATTATTGCTTATTTATATTTATTTATCTTTGCTATTTAATTATTTTGCTTATTATTTTGTAATTGTTTCTTGGATGTAAAGTTGTTTAATTATTTAATTATTATTATGGTTAGTAATTAGGGAGTGTAACAACATGTATGTAATATTAAAATAAATTTAGATCACTTTTAAATAAAGATAATTAAAATAAACACGTCACACACGTAAGTCGATTTTAATCGCCGTCTCACTTCCTAAGGATATCCCTCAAGTTGCCTACGAATAATGGTTAAGTGGGGTGTATAAAGCAAGTCCCTCAAATAAAAAAATCATCAAAGTCCCTTATGGTTGCCTTTACGAATCGAGTCCCTTTCGAAAAATGATGATGGTCCCTCCAGTTTGCTTATTACACCCCACAATGGCCTTCAAAAATCCAATTGTCCCTCACAAGTCCCTTAACATCCAAAGTAAGGACTACCTACTCCATTTTAGTAGGGATAGTCTTACTAAGGAAAGGATAAAGAATAAGAAAGACCTTAAAACATTAGGGTAGGTTACTCCTAGGTGCTTGCTCACTTCAAAACTGTTTCACACTTAAACAAATTTCCAACAAAATTTTCAAACAAGTTTTTTTCACATCCATACACGGATTACTATTAAACTATTCTGAAATTTTTTGCTATTCACACACTACACTTTCAAAACAATTCAAAAGTGAGCTTAAGTACCTAAGAGCCCATGGATAACCATGGATGAAAAGGGTGCTAACACCTTCCCTTTTCATAACTTACCCCCCGGACCCAAAATATTCTCTAAGGTCTTTCCTGTTCTTTTATAACCTTTCCTTATGGATAAAATAAAAGTCGGTGGCGACTCTTGCTATCCGCAACATTGTTTAAAGTCAGTTCTCCCACCGTGTTACAGAACTGGCGACTCTGCTGGGGACCTATTTAAGAGGGGTACCCTTAGGAATTAAGATCACTTTAAATTGTTTGCCTTGTTTGCTTTATTATTATATTGTTGGGGTGCTCTTATGGGTGAAAGGTCCTAACCCGGATCTAGTGTACCTTAGGTAAATGGCAATAGACCAAGGAAACTGTACGACGTATATCGATACGGTTGATCTGGTGACCATAGTTAGTGCGACTTCTTGGTTGGTGCTTATATTCCTTAAGTCAAGTTGAGGATAATATTGAGGCTGCCATATGTTGTCAATGCACTAACTGACTTTTAGAACCCTAGTTAACTCATCTTGGCCTTTAGAAAGTAGTGAGGTAACCGGCTTTGGTGCAGACTGAAGTTGGTTGACACTCGATACTACGCTCATTGAGATCTTAAACTTAGAGGGTTTTGGTTGGCAAGTAAGTTGCCTTCTGAACAACCACCCTTGTGAAGGATCAATGATATTGAGATCCCTTAGAACCTGGTTACTTTTGTAGGACAGGATGAACCATCTAACTTCAGGGGAGGGTACTTGCCTTTGAACCTCATGCAAGCCTTTAAACCTAGGGCTATGGTGTGACTTGTTTGTGTGTGCCACATGTTTGTGATTGAGCATGACATCATGACATCATCATGCATCATAAGCATATCATTTTCCCTAACCATTTCAAGGACCAAAGGATTTATCTTTGTTCTTTGTTGCAGGTCATGGCTTCTGCTCGTAGAAACACCATCAGGATCAACTTTGTAGGGATACCTGCTAAGCTCAAGGAGTTGGTTTCCCTAGTGCCTGATCATTCCCAGTTCAACAAGAGACATGGTCACTTATTGGATCTAGTTACTTCAGGGTTCAGTGAAGACATGATGAGTGTGCTGTTTCAGTTCTTTGACCCTAAGCACCATTGCTTTACATTTCCTGATTATCAGCTGGTTCCAACCATGGAGGAGTTCTCTAAACTTCTGGGTATACCTGTTCTTGATCAGAAGCCATTCACAGGCTTAGAGAAGGAGCTTAAACCAGAAGTTATTGCTGCAGCTCTACATCTGAAGAAGTCTGACATTGTTCTAGAGACGAGAAGTGGAGTTAAAGGTATTCTTGCCAAGGTATTAGTGGATAAAGCTCAAATGTTCTTGAAGGCTATGAGCTACGATGCTTTTGAGGAGATCTTAGCCTTATTGATTTATGGCTTAGTGTTGTTCCCCAATCCTGATCAGTTCATAGACGTTCATGCCATCAACATATTCCTGAGTCACAATCCAGTGCCTACCTTACTTGGAGACATCCTACATTCTCTTCACACTCGTACTACAAGGGCAAGAGGAACTTTGATGTGCTGCATACCTTTACTTTCTAGGTGGTTTATTTCTCACCTTCCTCGCTCAGTAATGAAGAATGAGCAAGGGTTCAGATGGTCCAAGAGGATCATGTCACTTTCTCACTCAAACATCCATTGGTGCTCCAGATCTATGGAGAATGTCACCATCATTGACCGTTGTGGGGAGTTTCCTAATGTGCCACTTCTAGGCATAAGAGGAGGCATCACCTACAACCCATCTCTAGCTTTACGACAGTTTGGTTACGCCCGGAGCGATGGTCCACATGACATGTTGATTCAGGGCATTGTGTTTGACTACGACAACGATCTTCAGGGTTACCGTCAGAGATTCATACGAGCTTGGGGAAAGGTAAACAGGATTGACAGCAAGACACTGGAGCCTAAGTACACCATTCCTATGGAGGCTTATCTCAGATGGGTACGATTTCGTGCTCAGACACTCATGATGCCATATCCTGCCATCTTACCAGTTACCATGGAACCTGTTGCTGAAGGAGACACAGCTTATACCATCCTTCACCCAGACATGCCTACTGATATGGAAGACTTGCAGAGATCATGGATCCAACTGAAAGAGCAAAGGGATACTTTCGAGGCTCATTACAAAGCAAGCCAAGCAAGGATCCTAGAGCTAACAAAGCTACTTCATGAGGAACGAAACCTCAACTCATACCTCAACACCAAGAGGAAACGTCCATGGGAGACTTAAAACCCCATCTTTTGTACTTATTTCGTTTTCATTTTTTGTAAGCCTAAAAGGCAAAACAAGTTATTACTAATAAAAAGTTACTTTCTTGTTTGTTTAAGCAAATTTAAATCCTGCGGTCCTTGAAAACATTGCATATGCATTCCCATATCATTGCATCACAGGTTTATAATTGTGCACAGGTTTCTCATCTTCTCGCTGTTTATTTCAGCAATGGCTCTTGAACAATCAGTTAAGGATCTCCAGGCACAGAATGCACAGTTCCAAGAGCTGATCCTGAACCTATCCAAGGGGCAGGATGAATTGAAGACACTGCTGGCCAAGAAGATTAAGAAGGCTAGAAGGTCTGCTGGGTTGCTCAACATGGGAAGAAGGTTCAAAGGTCCTGTCAAGACCAAGGAACAGGTTGAAGACTATGAATCTGAAGAATCTGAGCAGGAGAGAGGCAGTCTCTACAACACTATGGGGGACTCTGATTCTGAGGCTAACTACTACCATGAGCCTAACGAAGACAAATTCAAGATGCTGGTGGATAGAATGGATGCTATGGAATTACAGAAATCATCTGGGCTGGATTTTGAGGATTTGAGCTTGATATCTGGGGTGGTCATACCCATTGGGTTCAAAGTTCCTACATTTGTTGTCTATGATAGGGTCTCTTGTCCCAAATTGCATCTGAGGTCTTATGTCAGAAGAATTCAACCCCACACTGCTGATAAAAAGTTGTGGATCCATTTCTTTCAAGAGAGTTTATCTGGAGCTCAGCTAGAGTGGTATTATCAGTTGGAGAGTGTCAACATCAGAGATTGGAATGACCTTGCTGAAGCTTTCTACAAGCAGTATCAATACAATGCTGACTTAGCCCCCACTCGCATGCAGCTTCAAAGCATGTCTATGGGTGCCAAAGAAAGCTTTAAGGAGTATGCTCAGAAGTGGAGAGACTTAGCTGGAAGAGTTCAACCCCCTTTGACTGATAGGGAGTTGGTTGATATGTTCATGTGTACGCTGAATGGTCCGTTTTACAGTCATCTCATTGGAAGCTCATCATCTGGCTTCACTGAGTTGATCATGACAGGAGAGCGAGTAGAGAATGGTATCAAGAGTGGTAAGATCCAAGTGGGCACTTCTTCATCAGGTGCTGCAAAAAAGCCTCCCACTGGGAAGAAAGAATCTAATGCTGTGTATGGTCAGCCTGATCGTAACAGAAGGCATCAGTCTGTTAGTGCAGTTCATATTTCAAATCCAACTCCTGCAACAACAGAGCAGCCTCAAGGCAACCAACAGAGGGCTAGAAGACAGTTCACGAAGATCAACATGTCAATGGCTCAGGCATTGCAACACTTGTTGAAAGCTGAACTTATTACCCTGAGGGAGGCCCCTCAGAATCCCAATGTTACCTCTCCCAAGTACAATCCCAATGCACGATGTGCATATCATTCAAACTGTCCAGGACATGATACTAATAACTGCTGGGTCTTGAAGAACAAAATTCAGGATATGATTGATGCTGGAGAAATTGAGTTTGATCCACCAGGTACTCCAAATGTGATTACAGCTCCAATGCCAAATCACGAGAAGACTGTCAACGCCATTGATGAAGATATTGAGGAAGATCTGCATGTCTATTCAGTTATGGAGTTGAGCACACCATTGTCTGTTATCAAAAAGAGGTTAGTACAAGCTGGGATCTTTCCAGGTTGTCATGAAGATTGTCTATATTGTACCTATAAGCCGGATAGTTGCTTCATTTTGAGAGATGGGATTCAACGTCTCATGGATAAATATACTATAGTGTTTGAAAGAAGACCAGCATCTGTAGAAAGTATGGTGGATCATCTGACTTAGGGTAAGAAGATTGAAGAGGTTGACATGGTTGACAAAGTACCACTAAGAATCACTTCAAAGGGTCCCAGTAAAATCACTCATCAGGGCCCAATCAAGATTACTGCTGAAGGTCCTGTGAAAGTTGTTGCTGAAGCCAGAGTAGCTCCTCTGATCATTACCACTCCTGGTCCTATTCCTTATACATCTGACAAAGCTGTGCCTTGGCACTATAGGTCTGATGTTTACATCCATGGTGTCAAGCAGGAGCCTTTACCTGATATGCCTGTTGACATTGATAATATTGCTGGATCTAGCAAGATCACTCGTAGTGGAAGAGTCTTCTCTCCTCCAGTTGCTTCTAAGAGTGCAGTTACCCCTGCTGTTACTTCCACCACTGATGCTCGGGGCAAGGGTCCTGTTATTGAGCCTGTATCTACTGATGTGCCAGCTGCTGATGACCTCTCTAAGCAGATGGAAGAAGTATTGAAAATCATTCGCAAGAGTGATTATGATATTGTTGATCAGCTGGGGCATACTCCCTCAAAGATTTCTATGCTCTCCCTGTTATTATGTTCTGAGGCTCATGCCAAGTCATTGATCAAGTTTCTAAAGATGGCTCATGTACCCAGTGCAATTTCTGTGGACCAGTTTGAGAATTGTGTTGCTCACCTGACCTATGACAACGGGTTAGGATTTTCTGATGCTGACTTGACCCCTGCCAAGAGGGATCATAACAGGGCCTTGCATATTTCAATTGAATGCAGGGGCACTACCCTGTCTCATGTGCTGATAGACAATGGTTCCTCTCTGAATGTGTTGCCTAAGGAAGTCCTGAACAAGCTGAGTCCTGAAGATACGGTATTGAAGCCCAGTAATATTGTGGTAAAGGCTTTTGATGGTTCTAGAAGAGTAGTGCATGGGGAAATTGATCTTCCAATCAAGGTTGGCTCTCAGGTGTTTACTGCTACATTCTATGTGATGGATATTCGTCCTTCGTACTCATGTCTGCTTGGTCGTCCCTGGATCCATGGGGCAGGTGCGGTGACCTCCACATTACATCAAAAGTTGAGATATCCGGTGAATGGAAAAGTTGTTACTGTCTTTGGAGAGGAAGAATACTTTGTCAGCCATGTAAACACTTTCAAGTATCTGGAAGTAGAAGGTGAATACATTGAAACTCCATGTCAGTCATTTGAAGTAGTTCCCTGGGCTGTTAAGGATTGTGTGACTCCTCCTGCTGTGAAGAAGGTTCCTGTGGTCATCAGAAACCCTCCAACAATGGCAATGGCCTCCCTCAATGATGCAAAAGCTATAGTGGAAGAAGGTGGTTGTACTATTTGGGGTCAGCTTCCTGATATTCCATACAAGTCTGACAAGTTTGGTTTGGGTTTCACTGCAGAGTCCCAGAAGGCTGTTCGTCGTGCTCGTGCTGTTCGTATCACCAATCAAGGGGTTATCAATGCTGTGGGAGATCAAGATGAAGACCACAACTTGGAGGCATGGATTTTTCCTACTGTGGGTGCTGGACTCAATAATTGGAAAGCTGAAGATGTTATCCCTATCTCCTTTAGTCAGGAGTAAATACTATTACTGTGTTATGTTTTTAAATTTGTAATTTCTGGAACAATTAAAACTTTCAAGCCATGTGCCTTACCCGGGGCACAATGGTGTGCTTGTTACGGGTTGTCATTTCATTTGCATACTTCATTCAATAAAATCAGTGGACGTTTCGTTTTCGTAAATATTGTGTTCCTTGTCTTTCTTTTTCTTTTATTTTTGCTTTATCAGCTATGTGTTCTTACACACACCCACGTCACTAAAATGCAGATCCTCATCCACTCTGGATCCAGTTGATAACAGTTCTACTATTGCCAATTACAATTTCGAGAATCCGATCTATCAAACTGAAGACGGAGACGAGGACGATTGTGAAATACCTGTAGAGCTTGCTAGGTTGTTACAACAAGAAGAGAAAGCTATACAGCCACATGAAGAGCCAGTCGAAGTTGTGAATCTGGGAACTGAAGAAAACAGAAAAGAGGTCAAGATAGAGGCTGATTTAGAGGACAGTGTCAAGAGCAGGTTGATTCAGATGCTACGTGACTATGTGGAGATCTTTGCTTGGTCTTATGAAGATATGCCAGGGTTGGATACAGACATTGTGGTTCACCGTTTGCCAATGAAAGAAGATTGTCGTCCAAAGAAGCAGAAGGTTCGTCGTATGCGTCCTGAAATGTCAGAAAAGATCAAAGCAGAGGTAATGAAACAGTTCAATGCAGGGTTCTTGGCCGTAACTTCTTATCCTCAGTGGGTTGCAAATGTGGTACCAGTTCCTAAGAAAGATGGTAAGGTACGTATGTGTGTAGACTACAGAGATCTGAACAAGGCTAGCCCTAAAGATGACTTTCCACTTCCTCATATTGATATTCTGGTAGACAACACTGCTCAGCATAAGGTATTCTCTTTTATGGATGGTTTCTCTGGTTACAATCAAATCAAGATGGCACCTGAAGATATGGAGAAGACTACATTTGTGACACAGTGGGGCACCTTTTGCTATAAGGTAATGCCATTTGGTTTGAAGAATGCAGGGGCAACATATCAGCGTGCTATGGTGGCTTTGTTTCATGATATGATTCATCATGAGATAGAGGTATATGTGGATGATATGATAGCCAGGTCTCAGAATGAAGAACAACATCTTGATCATCTGCACAAGTTGTTTGAGAGGTTGAAGAAATACAGGTTGAGATTAAATCCAAACAAGTGTACTTTTGGAGTTAGATCTGGAAAGCTCCTGGGTTTCATTGTCAGTGGAAAAGGTATTGAAGTGGATCCTGCAAAAGTGAAAGCTATACGAGAGATGCCAGCTCCCCGTACTGAGAAGGAGGTTAGAGGTTTCTTGGGACGATTGAACTACATTGCAAGATTTATTTCCCAATTAACTACCATCTGTGAGCCAATCTTCAAGTTGTTGAAGAAAGATCAGGTGATGGAATGGAATGATGAGTGCCAGACTGCCTTTGATGAAATCAAGAGATATTTGCTAGAACCTCCAATTTTAATGCCACCAGTTGATGGAAGACCCTTGATTATGTATTTAACAGTATTAGACAACTCAATGGGGTGTGTATTGGGGCAACATGACGAGTCTGGTCGAAAAGAGCAGGCAATATACTACCTTAGCAAAAAGTTTACCGACTGTGAAACAAGATACTCACTGCTCGAGAAAACTTGCTGCGCTTTGGCATGGGCTGCTCGCCGACTAAGACAGTATATGTTGACCCATACTACCTTGTTGATTTCGAAGATGGATCCAATCAAGTACATATTTGAGAAACCTGCTCTCTCCGGAAGAATTGCAAGATGGCAAATGATCTTGACGGAATATGATATACATTATACCACTCAGAAGGCCATTAAGGGGAGTGTTGTTGCTGATCATTTGGCTCATCAAGCAGTAGATAATTACCAGTCAATGAATTTTGAGTTCCCTGATGAAGACATTATGTCTGTTACCAAAGAACCTGGACAATATGACGGACCTGAACAAGGATCCCGATGGACTATGGTTTTTGATGGTGCCTCCAATGCACATGGTAATGGTGTTGGTGTTGTGATTAGTTCCCCTGAAGGTTGTCATACCCCGATTACTGCCAGACTTTGTTTCTATTGTACCAATAACATGGCTGAGTATGAGGCATGCATCATGGGTATGCAAGTTGCTATTGATATGAAGATTCAGTTCCTTGAGAATTATGAAGGATGCAGGCTTGGATGAAGATGAGTGGATTCAGACTCGACTTGACCAGATAAATTTGATTGATGAGAAAAGGTTAGCAGCAGTTTGTCATGGCCAGATGTACCAGAAACGGATGATCAAAGCTTTTAACAAGAAGGTTAAGCCAAAGGTATATCAGGCTGGTGACTTGGTAATCAAGCGTATCATATTACCACAGGGTGATCCTAGGGGCAAGTGGACTCCGACATATGAGGGACCATTTGTAGTCAAGACAGTGTTCTCAGGAGGTGCCATGATACTGACTACAATGGATGGTGAAGACTTCCCACAACCTGTAAACGCAGACATAGTTAAAAAATACTACGCATAAAAAGAGACCCGCTAGGTTGACAGGCCTAGGCAAAAATAAGGGCATCCCGGCAAACCAAAAGGGTTTGGGCAAAAATTAGGGATATATATATAAAAAGATGTACACCCGGCAAGTCGAAAACCTGAAAAGGCGGCTTGGGCAAAAAAGGGTATCCCGGTGGATTGAAAACCTGAAAGGGCAATCCAGGCAAAAGTTAGGGATTAAAGCGTATGACTATGTCTCGTTTGGATCACTCATGAAACTGCAACCAGTTGTACTACTTACTCAAGCTCAAACAGATAAAGCTCAATCCAATCGTTTCCGTCTCAACAGCAAGAAGATGAGATACTTGAGTGGCAATAGTAGAATTGAAACTCAATAGGATTATTTCCCACATAGCTGATTCTTTTTGTAAAACTTCATGACAAAATTCTCTTACTAGGGTTTATGTCTCCTTGTACAAACTTACCCGTGTATGGGTCACTTTTGATATAAATAAATTCCATCTTTTGAATCCAGATTCACTTTTACCCTATTTACATAAGCGAAACGTCCATTGGTTGTGTTTGAATGTATGTATGCCTTTGAATATGATTGATGTTTACCAGAAACGCATGTATGCTTTTAATATGATTGATGTTTACCAGAAATGCATGAAAATGCAGTAATAGTATTTACTAAGGACGAACGAGGGAAGGATTTCAACGAAGCTTCGCCGGTTCATCTTTACAAGACAGTTACAAACCATCAGTAGGACTAATCCATTTTCACAAAGTCTAATCTCCCCTGGAATTTATATCCATCTCTTTTATCCTCATACGGATATACGGGAAATTACTTTCCAATAAGGGCACGATGAACGAAGACAGGATGTTATACTTATCCTACTATCAAACGAAAACGAAGGTTATCTATACCCTACTATCCCCAACAACAGGAGGTTATCTATACCTTGTTATCCCCAACAACGGGAGGTTATCTATACCTTGTTATCCCCAGCAGACGGAGGGTTATATATTCTTCAACAATGAATCGGGATTTATTTTCCTTGGCCAGCAGTTGTTATACAAGGATATCCAGACACTTCCAGCAGTGTCATATCATACATACATCATTTACATCATACCATAACATATATGTCTATAGTACATTACCTAAGTGCATCATGTCATACATGCATACATAAAGCATAAACTAATGTGGTTATACAGAGTGCTACCTTGTTTTCAGGTTAATTATCCAACAAACAAGCTTATGATCTTTGGGACTGCTTTATTGTAACCTCAGGGTTACTTTATCCTCCTGATGAGCTTCTTATTACTTTGGACTGCTTTATTGTAACCTCAGGGTTATTTTATCCTCCTGATAGCCTCTCATGACTTCAAGACTGCTTTAGAGCTACTGATTGCTCTATCCTCCTGAAATCATCCTATTACTTCAAGACTGCTTTAGAGCTATTCATTGCTCTATCCTCATGAGGTCATATTACTACTTCAAGACTGCTTTAGAGCTATTGATTGCTCTATCCTCCTGAAGCCATCTAATTATTTCAAGACTGCTTTAGAGTTATCCATTGCTCTATCCTCCTGAAATTACATTATTATTTCAAGACTGCTTTAGAGCTATCCATTGCTCTATCCTCCTGAAATCATTACTTCAAGACTGCTTTATAGCTATTGATTGCTCTATCCTCCTGAAGACATATCACATTATTATTTCAAGACTGCTTTAGAGTTATCCATTGCTCTATCCTCCTGAAATTACATTATTATTTCAAGACTGCTTTAGAGCTATCCATTGCTCTATCCTCCTGAAATCATTACTTCAAGACTGCTTTAGAGCTATTGATTGCTCTATCCTCCTGAAGACATATCACATTATTATTTCAAGACTGCTTTAGAGCTGTTGATTGCTCTATCCTACTGAAGCCATTCTATTACTTCAAGACTGCTTTAGAGCTATTGATTGCTCTATCCTCCTGAAGCCATTATTACTTCAAGACTGCTTTAGAGCTATTGATTGCTCTATCCTCCTGAGGTCAGATTTATCACTTCAAGACTGCTTTAGGGTTATCATTATTGATTGCTCTATCCTCATGAAGACATGCTGTTACATTAGTATTACTCCAGACTCCTGACAGTTCTCATTATACTACTGAAGAACTTTCCCCTAGTGGCATCTTTAAGCCCACTCAATCATGTTCAACCAACCATCAATATCACTCCATGCACTGGTGAGTGCAAATTTTTGGGCTTTTGTGTTCAATCCCCTTCAACCTTCCAGGTTACGACTGGCAAATATACCAATCTAACCCCTCAGGTTTCAGAAAATTGAAAAGGGGCAGCTGTTGCACCCCAAAATTTGCCCTCACAATACAATACTTTGTGTTCCAAGAAGGTTCACAAGGTTCACAAAATTCACAATTGGTCAGAAGAGTTGACAATTCCCTCAGACAATGCACCTCCTAAGCAGTGCATCCAAAACTAGGGTTTTGACTTTAATCAGGCTAAATGGACTTCCAAGACTTCAAGTGAGCTTCATAACATCTTATATGTGTATAAGAACCCCCATGTCAAGTTTCAAGACTTTTCTCAAAAGTTTGCTCAGTCAGATGATCAGATAAGTCAAAAGCAGTCAATGCAGTTAAAAGGTCAAACTGAGGTCAACTGTGGTCAAACCAAAGTCAAACTTCATGATTTTTTTTTTGCCAACATCAAAGAGAGGTAAATATCATATGGCATGCATTTTTTTTTCTAAAAAGTAAAAATGGCACAATTGGCAGGAGGACATGTGTAAGGAGTTATGAGTGTGAGAGGTTGAGAGTTCGAATCTCACCTTTGTCACTTTTTTTTGTTTTTTATTATTTTTACTCTAAATTTTTCTATCTTTCATTAAAAAAATAACAAAAATAGTTTTTTATTATTATTTAATTATTATTTTCGTATTTTAATTAAATCATTTTTTAAAATATTATTTTTTTCACTTTTTTCTAAATTATTCATAAAAATATCCAAAAAATCATAAAATAAAAAATATTGAAAAAATTTTGTTCTTTTTATAATATTTTTTATTTTAGGAATCAATAGGATTATTAGTTTTTATTTTAAGTTTATTTTAATTATTTTAAATTATTTAAATTTTATTTTTTCTTAACTAATTATTTAGTTTGGGCTTTAAAATGGGCTTTAGGGACATTATTGACAATTTGGTGTTAACCCTAATTTGTTCCCTATATATACATGTGTTGCCTTGTTGGAAAAGAGGAGAGAATGAAAAAAAACCTAAGAGGAGTGAGTGCCGTTTGCCGTTATTTAGTTTTCTTCTTCATCCATTACTATTGTTTCTTTTTCTTCATCGTTTACTGTTATTTCTTTTCCTTCATCTATTACTGTTGTTTCTTTTTCTTCATCTTTTACCGTTATTTCTTTTTCTTCATCTATTACCGTTATTTCTTTTTTCTTTATCTATTACTGTTACGTTTATATATATATAATTTTTAAATTGTTAGAGTTTATATATATAAGATTTTTGATCGAATTATGTCGATACGATGTTTGCACATTTGTGTGCATGACGCGTGACATTTGTGTTAGTTCGATCTGGTTGCGATGATCGCATTTTTGTGTGAGCAATAATACTATTTTTTGCTTAATTTCTTTTTCTTTGCGATAAATTTTGTTTCGTCCGATTTAGATCTGGTTGCGATGAGCGCATTTCTGCGTTAGCAACATTGTTGGGTTATTTGGCACATTTAAAATTCATTATTGCTTTATTATTATTATTATTATTATTATTATTATTATTATTATTATTATTATTATTATCATTATTTATTATTATTATCATTATTATCATTATTATTACCATTATTATTATTATTGTTATCATTAATTTATTAAAATTTGTTATAATATAAAAATCTGTTTTTTTAAAATAAATAACATTAACATCTTTTCCAAATTAATATGAAAACCTATTATTTTTAAGAAAAACTTTTTTTTAGATAAATTTAAAATAATAACTAAAATCTTTTTTTAAAATAATAACTAGAACCGTTATTTATTTTATTTTATTATTGTTCAATTCAAATTTCATTATCATATTGTATCTGCTCCTCTCATGTAACCTCGCGAACTTAACAATCGCTCTTTAAATTCTGCCTTTAAATTTCTGCTTGCATGGTTTAAATTATGACATTATCTCTCTGTTTGCATGATTCAATTATCTCACGCGTTTACTATTATTTCTGTCACATTGCACACATCCGAAGGTTAGGTCTAACTGTTTGGCCGCCGCGCCAGTAGTCCGTAAAACTTCACACATTCAATTTCAAATCCTCAAAACTACAAACTACAAACCCTAATTTTCACAAATGCCTCGCCGCAGGCAAAATTACAATTTTACCCTTAGCATTAGGTCAAAGAGCCGCCGCGCTCATTTTAGGGTTTCCCGCCGTGGAATCCCTAATTTAACCCTAATTACAACTTAACATTTCAACGTAGAGATTTGGAGTTTCTACACTCCACGTAAGCGTGTCCTTAAGATGCGTTTATTCCCCTTGAGACCTTGACCACAGTCAAGAAGTTTCTAACCTCCCTATTGAGGGGAACTACGATTACTCTGATTCCACTCCCGTAAGGATACGTAGGCACAAGATGCGATGTCTTGCCGAGTAAACTTAGAATTAACCCCCTTTATTATTTATTATTGCTTATTTATATTTTATTTATCTTTGCTATTTAATTATTTTGCTTATTATTTTGTAATTGTTTCTTGGATGTAAAGTTGTTTAATTATTTAATTATTATTATGGTTAGTAATTAGGGAGTGTAACAACATGTATGTAATATTAAAATAAATTTAGATCACTTTTAAATAAAGATAATTAAAATAAACACGTCACACACGTAAGTCGATTTTAATCGCCGTCTCACTTCCTAAGGATATCCCTCAAGTTGCCTACGAATAATGGTTAAGTGGGGTGTATAAAGCAAGTCCCTCAAATAAAAAAATCATCAAAGTCCCTTATGGTTGCCTTTACGAATCGAGTCCCTTTCGAAAAATGATGATGGTCCCTCCAGTTTGCTTATTACACCCCACAATGGCCTTCAAAAATCCAATTGTCCCTCACAAGTCCCTTAACATCCAAAGTAAGGACTACCTACTCCATTTTAGTAGGGATAGTCTTACTAAGGAAAGGATAAAGAATAAGAAAGACCTTAAAACATTAGGGTAGGTTACTCCTAGGTGCTTGCTCACTTCAAAACTGTTTCACACTTAAACAAATTTCCAACAAAATTTTCAAACAAGTTTTTTTCACATCCATACACGGATTACTATTAAACTATTCTGAAATTTTTTGCTATTCACACACTACACTTTCAAAACAATTCAAAAGTGAGCTTAAGTACCTAAGAGCCCATGGATAACCATGGATGAAAAGGGTGCTAACACCTTCCCTTTTCATAACTTACCCCCCGGACCCAAAATATTCTCTAAGGTCTTTCCTGTTCTTTTATAACCTTTCCTTATGGATAAAATAAAAGTCGGTGGCGACTCTTGCTATCCGCAACATTGTTTAAAGTCAGTTCTCCCACCGTGTTACACTTAGCAAGTCCAAAATCAGCAACATGGGCTTCAAAACTTGTATCAAGTAAGACATTGTTTGATTTCACGTCATGATGAACAATAAGTGGTGAACAATCATGATGTAGATAACAAATACCCTTGGCAGATTCCACAGCAATTTTATACCTTGTATCCCAATGCAAATGACCACCTTTCTTACCATGAAGAACTTCACCTAAACTTCCATTAGGCATGTACTCGTGAGGTTTCTTTTGGCTAGAGTTCCTCATTGTTTTATTATTATTATTGCTCATCGAATGATGGATCTTGGGTCCTTCCTATTGGAAATGATCTTTTTGAACTTTGTAACTTGGACTATTCCCATTATTTGTAACTCTGTATGAATGGATCTTAGGAAAAGATAATGATATGTATTTGAATGGAAATTATGAATGGGATTTGAGATTTGAAAATGAAATAGGTTATGAATTGAACTTGAGTCGAACGTGAAATGGGATTATTAATTAAAATTTGGAAAGAAATTGAAAGAAAATTTGGATTTGAGCGAAGTTGAAAAGGAAATTGAAATTTGAACAACTGAATGGAATTTGAAATTGGATAAAAACTAGAAGATGAAATCTTGACATTAAATTGAAACTTGGATTGAATTTAAAAAGAGATGAAACTTGAATTGGATTAAAACGAAATTGGAAATGGATTGGATTAAATCTTGAGTGGAATTTGAATCTTGCATTTGGAAGGGCATGAAATTTGAAACCTTGAATTGACTCTGCGAAATTAACACCAGATTCTGATTCCATCTTGAAATAGTCCGAAATGGAAAAGAAAGTTTAAATTCTCCTATGACACATAGTTAGGACTTGTGAATGACTTGAAAAGGTTGACCAAATGTTTTGACTTCTGATGGCTCTGCAACTTGACTTCAATGAAATAAATCTCCCTTCTTGACAAAGACTAATAATCCGATCCACACACAAATGACCTAAAATGGCACATAAACTCTAGCCGGATCTCCATGTACACACCACTTAAATCCATGCTTCCCGAAAATAATCCCTTGTCATTAAATCAAAACCCTGGATCTCCATACGTATTATACCTTAATCTTGACCAACTAAAACTTAAATGGAGTCTGACTCGCTTTTCTTCAACCTCATGATAGAAGTAACATATATTTTTTTGATTTTTCTGCCCCTGACAATCACATATGCTTATCCGTTTGTCTTCAAGGACCTTGACTTGTCTTTGATAAGGGTAACCACTTGGTGACTTGAATATAACCTCCTTGATTAGTTTAAAAACCATTGGTAATTTTTGTTAGACACACATTACTTGATCCCCTGTGAAATGCAAAATGCTATGCAATGCAATGCTTGGGTATATGCTGATGCGATGAAATAAAACATAAGCCAGATAGGTCGGTCAAATTTTGGGGTACAACAGCTGCCCCTATTCAAGCGACTTAGACCTGAAGGGATGAAAGGTAAGCGACTTTCATACAATCAAGGTAAAAGACGGTTGAATACCCAAGGACCCGGAAATTTGACAACCGCGATACGAACTTCTGACATCGCCGCCAGGCACCCATATTAAGTAGAACGTCTGACCTCGTCGTCAGCTCCTTTAACAGCATCTAACCTCGCTGTCAGATCTCAGCGTCAAAATTATAAATCAACTGACTTTATCGTCGGTCTTCAATATTTTCTGACTTCGCCGTCAATTTTTCACAGGACTTTGGTAAAGCCCCTGACTTCGCCGTCATCTCTTAAAACAATCTTCTGACTTCGCCGTCATTTCCAACAGTTTTGACTTCGCCGTCAATTCTTAAAATAATCGGTAAAAGCATCTGACCTCACGGTCAGGCCTCGACATTAAGTCGGTAAAAAGATCTAACCTCGCCGTCAGTCCTCTGTTAAATACAAACAGATATTGAATCCAAAGATACGATCCTCCGACATCGCCGTCAAGACAAAATCCAACATCGCCGTTGGAAGAACCAAACTACCTGACATCGCCGCCAGAAACAAACATCCAACCTCGCCGCTGAATAAACAAATCACTCTGACATCGCCTCCAGAAACAAACATCCAACCTCGCCGCTGAACAAACAAATCACTCTGACATCGCCGCCAGAAACAAACATCCAACCTCGCCGCTGAACAAACAAATCACTCCGACATCGCCGCCAGAAACAAACATCCAACCTCGCTGCTGAACAAACAAATCACTCTAACATCGCCGCCAGAAACAAACAAATCACTCTGACATCGCCGCCAGAAACAAACAAATCACTCCGACATCGCCGCCAGAAACAAACATCCAACCTCGCCGCTGAACAAACAAATCACTCTGACATCGCCGCCAGAAACAAACATTCAACATCGCCGCTGAACAAACAAATCACTCTGACATCGCCGCCAGAAACAAACAAATCACTCTGACATCGCCGCCAGAAACAAACAAATCACTCCGACATCGCCGCCAGAAACAAACATCCAACCTCGCCGCTAGAAACAAACATCTAGCATCGCCGCTGAACAAACAAATCACTCTGACATCGCCGCCAGAAACAAACATCCAACCTCGCCGCTGAACAATACAATTACTTTCAACATCGCTGTCGAAGATCTAAACCGCTTGACATCGTCGTCAACATCGCCGTTGAAGAACTAAGCCACCTGACATCGCCGTCAGAAACAAACTTTCAACATCGCCGTTGAAGAACTAAACCATCTGACATCGCCGTCAGAAACAAACTTTCAACATCGCCGTTGAAGAACTAAACCACCTGACATCGCCGTCAGAAACAAACTTTCAACATCGCCGTTGAAGAACTAAGCCACCTGACATCGTCGCCAAGACTTTGCTGAATATATGAGCAACAAGATTCAAACGAATTTAAGACCATCCATTGGTGACGACCACAAAATAATTCTGTTGGGGAAACAGCACGAGCTGGGGTCTAGCCAACACACGGGCGAAGATACTAGTCATCTGCGGGACTCACTTGAAACAAAAGGGTAACGACTCAGCTTATGTTTCACATGCATATGTTTGGATATGACGAAATGCTCCATGTGAAATGGAAATGCTTCGCGTTTGGGTAGATGCTATGCATGTATGTAGATGCAAATGAACCACTCTAGCAAAATAAATGCTAAAGAGAAAGAGTCAACTCCGTTGAGTCAGAGCTAGATACGCTTAGCGCAAACAAACTCGTGCTGGGGAATACAAGCCCTGGATGGCCTCCGAGAAAAACTTCTGGGTAAAGACTGCTCTGCTAAGAACAAAACCACTCCGCTGGGGATCCAAATCAAACTCTGCTGCGGAGAACGTCCCGGATGGCCTATCAGCCTACAACTCTTCTGGGGATCAAGCAACTTGGCTGGAGGCAACAACTCCACTCTACCGGGGAAATCAACTATGAATGATTAGCCAGAATAACTCTACTGGGGAAACACAGCAGATTGCTGAGGAATAGCTCCATTCTGTCGGAGATTGAATCCGCTATCTGCTAGGGATTTTGAATAAGACTTACTGGGAGCTTATCCCAAACTATCTCTGCTGGGGATGGAGATAAACAATCTCTGAGTCAGTTCCACTCTGTGGGGAAGGAAATTAACTCCGCTGACTTGGCTGGGGATTAGAGAAGGAGGGAATCAACATCAATCTCTGCTTGGGGAAAATGAGAAGTAAACTTCAACAATACTTCCGTTTGAGGAATGAGTCAATGACCTAGGCTCTGAGGGGAAAGAAGTCAACCATTTAGACTCTGTAGGGATAACAGTACTGCACTCGCCCTACTGCTGGGGAAATAAGCCCAAATCCGCTTCTATAATTCTGATAAGCTCTGAAGATATGGAGAGGAACACATCTCCTTTGTTTCCAATTTTTCCCCAGCCTGTGGGACCTGATGGTTAGATATGAACTGCCTCAGCGCTTCGAACCCCGAAGAAGTGCTTCAAGTCAATTTCCTTTCTGGATAAGGATAGTTGTCGTGCTCCTGGGGTGGCCTGCCCCAGCTTTGAAGTGATTTTGCCCCTGATTGGCTGAATTGGAGAAGTGCCTTTGACTTCGAGAGATTTACTTAATCTCGACCTGATTGCCCCAGATTAACGGACTTTAGGAAATGGCGGACTCCTTTGATGATCATTTGATATGCCTTGCCCCTGCTCAACGGAGTACTCAGGCGTTCCGCATCTTATCTCGATCGAACTTTCCACTGTTGGAACTCTCCTGATGTCAAGTGCTTACTCACAAGTAAAACGAATTGTTTTGCAAATGATAATATCAATGCAATGCATATGACAGTTTTGAAATCCAAGTCTGTTCACTAGAAAAAGTTGTGATGTATAGTGAATGAATCATTCATCGGAATGTCAATATCAATACCCATAGGGTAAGAAAATCCTTTTAGGAGTCAGTTTCGACGCGATCTTTACCGAAGTATGCTTTCAAAACAAATATGCTTCAATTAGGACTTTTGAAGGTTGTAACGTGGTCAGGTTCACGGTTTAAAAGAAAAGGTATAAGGCTCAAAGTTCTGTTTAACCCACCCACTCTCCTTGATATTCTCCGGTCCTATGTTCATTTAATTCGACACTCGCTCGCCTCTCAGAGGTTGACTGACAGGAGTGATGGTTCAAGAAACCATAAGTTTTCGGAGTGACAGTCACTCGCTTTTCGTCTTTGGTGTCTGGCTCATGATGCGTGTTTTTCGCAAGTGTACGAATCACGTCAAAGTAATATAAAAGATTATCGAATCCACAGAGACCAAGTGTCAATCTATCGTACCTGTTGTTATGGTGTTTATCTAAGGCAACTATTTTTAAGGGTTTTAGTAAGGGTGCAATGGTAAATAAAATTATAATTTTAAATAATAAATAAAAGACAGGCTCGAATGTAATTCACGTAATCAATGATAATTCAGTACTTGTTAATGGAACTACTTATGGGCAATGTTTTCTCCTTTGAAAAGAACTAATTTAACAGGAACTGTCGCTTTCGCGTATTCAGAACCGAGTTGTACTCTCTAATCAACCCCTCCTATTGTCACGGATAAAAAGGTGCGTACTGCGTTAGAGTAGTAAACCTATTTTTAAGAAATATAGTTTCTTAACAAAGTTGAAAAGTATTTTAACCTGGACTTCTTAGCAAAAAGAGGTTCTTATGAACCAGACTCTAAATCTCATAACGCGTCCGAAAATCGTTTTAAAATCTCTTTTCTTTTTAATCTAAAAACTCCTAATGAACTATACAAAGCGCTTTTGGCTGTTTTTGAAATAGTTAAAAACAATTACTTGAATTGAAAGATAAAATAGCCCTTAGGTGTTTCCACGAACAATTATACTGATTACTGGTTTAATTACGATCCTTACATTCTAACCTTTATGGGATTAGTTAGACATGATAAAGTAAATATTCTTTTTATAGTTTTTCATATGAGTAATTTAAAGCGAGTGCGGGAAGTAAACAAAGTAAATGTGCGAGTGCGGGAAATAAACAAAGTAAATGTGCGAGTGCGGGAAATAAACAAAGTAAATGTGCGAGTGCGGGAAATAAACAAAGTAAATGTGCGAGTGCGGGAAATAAACAAAGTAAAGTGCGAGAAAATAAATAAAAGTAAAGCAATGCGGAAAAATAAAATACTAACTGGAATTAAAATGGCGGCAGGATTAACTTCCTCCAGAGTGCTCCAAAACTCGAACCACAGACAGATTACAGACTCGATCACTCGATTGCAGAGGCACCCCGATGTGGAATGGCAACTGCTTTATAACTAATATATGCCTAGAGAATTCTAATTCTGGATGAAGAAAAACGAAAATCTAAGGTCTTATTTATAGTAAAAACTGAAAACATGAAATGACCGGGACGCCCCTCCACTAAAAAGTGGAGGTTATGAAATTTTGCCTTGTGGCGCCCGCCACAAGGTCATGGCGCCCGCCATGGTCCCTACAGGGGATGATGGAGTGGGGATCGTGGGTCTTGGAGGTTGAGGAGTGGTCTTGAGACGTGGCCACGTCATGGCTAACCCCATGGCGCCCGCCACGGTGGGTGCCGTAAGTGCAAAATGCTGAATTTCTAGGTTTTCGTCCGTTTTCACTCCTTTTTCGCTCCTTTTCCCGATTCAAGCTCCGATTAATATAAAAACCTGAAAACATAAGAAAACAAAGCAATAACAAAGCAAAACAACAATAAAAGCTAAGAATGCATGCGAAATCGGAGTCAGAAATACGGTGAATTTTAGTGTGATCAAATTCTCCCACACTTAAACCTTTGCTTGTCCTCAAGCAAACATTAAAGCTTAAGAAAATATGGTGTCAACACTTGTTTTTGGGCTAAAGGGATTCTAAGTTCAAGTCAGGATGCAGTGACAGATACTAACTAAGTGAACCAAGGGTACCCTAGTAACACAAACACAAACTTCAATCCTATATTAACCACTCCATGTCATCCCACGATACCTAGGCCTATCTTCTCATCTTTTTGTGTCCTTTTCATTCAGGCGCAATCACATTAAGCCCGTTATCCGTACATGCTTCATAGTAGAGTGACCGGTTAGTGATTCTGATCCATAACATAAGGTTTCTGGCACATAAGCATGTGTAAACCTGTTTTTATTTCGCCTAAATGTAGGTGCGGGGGATCGGATCGTAATCCGCCCTACCAAGTTCAGTGCCAGATACCTCTGAACCAACTAACAATAGGTGACTTGCAATTTTTTTCTTTTTGTGGCAAAAATTTTTTTCTTCTCTTTTTTCGGTTTAAATGACTTTGTGAGGGTCACCTATACCAGAGTTTGCCTTTTTTTCTTTTTTTATTAGCACTGGATCATTCACTTATATTCATCGGCCCCCTACGTAGAGTATGCTTAGGCCGGAGCTGATTGCTAAAATAAACTACTTAGGACAATTTTTTTGAATGATAGTAAAGGCCATGGTGGTGGGGTTTAGGAGTGATTCCTATATTCAAGAGGTCTATGGTGCTAAAATGGTTCTGATGTTTCAAAAAGTTGACCTAAGTCACCACATCCTAATCTAAACCTGTCTCAAAGCCCAAAAAACATGTGAAGCAACATTGTTTTCTTTTTAAAAATTTTCTGGTAAGGCTAAGGAAATGGGAAAAAATGAAGATGAACTAAAAAGACACTATACTGGTGACTCGTCAGACTCATGCATTATCTAAGAAAAATAAATTACTGAAAAGGGAAATAACTGAAAGGAAATTAACTAAAAAGGGAAATAACAGAAAGCAATAAAATCCCCTCCCACACTTAAATCGAACATTGTCCCCAATGTTTCGAAATAAGATAAGGGGGGTAACCTGGAAAAAGAGTACTGAGGAGGGGCACTGGTGCCTTCGCCGTCCTGATGTGATGGTCTGGAACGACGGGATCTACTACGATGCTGGTCCCTCCGGTCGAGTCGTGCTGATAAAGCAGCCTGAGCACTCCGGACCTCTCGAAGGTTACCCAAGATGGAACCCTGAGTAGCCTCTACAAGCTGGTAGTGTCGGCTGTTGAACTCTCTCTGACGGTTCTGCTCTAATGAAATATCGTTCAAGGTACGGCAAACGTTGCTATAAGCACGATCCGAAACCAATCGCGATTGTTGCATGAAGCTCATATTGTTCGTCAGCTGCTGTGAAATAGTAGAGAGAAGGCCATCACGCCTTTCTTCTCTAGCTGTCATATCACGCCACATCTCCTCGGTGACAAAGAATCCAGGGGCAGTACCTGCAACAGGGTTAGAGGAAGATGGTGCAGTGTGTGACTGTGAAGGACGATGGGGGGACATGTGAGGGATGGGAGACTGCTCTCTCCGATCATACTCATCATCAGTGTCATGTGCCTCCCCATCGGGAATATTAGGAGGAAGTGGACCCAAAACACGTGGAGCATTAAGATCATAGGTCCAGTTCCTTTCATCACGTACATCAGTACGTCTACTGCATGGTAAAGCAACAGATGGGATAGCTACCCCATGAACCATCAACTCATAACCACCTTCTCTCCTTGTTCGGCACAATTTCATGTCTTTCAGAAATTTTAAATTAATTGTGCGAGGAGGTAGTGGTTCAAGTGTAGCTATCTCATCATTCAGGCCAAGAGCCCGAGCAATAGACGTAACAAGCCCTCCAAAAACAATCGGTCCTGTTTTATTAGTAAATAAAGTCATGTGGGCAAGCATAAACGGGACCGGATTGATGTGGGTTCTAGTGAGGCATCCTTGCAAAAATAGGAGTTCACGAGCATTAACCTTGTTTGGACTTTCCCGGCCAAAAATAGTACATGCCAAAAGAAGTCTAAAAACTCTTATGGCCGGGTTGTGAATGGTCGACGCAAGTATCCCTTCAAAAGAATTAATTGAAGTACTTGAAAGCCTTAGCCAGAAGGTAAATACCTCGGCCGACCATTCAGCATCCAAAGGTGCCTCACAAATCGAACCTTCCCTATGAGGGATTCCTAACAAATCTGCTAGCTCATTGGTACTGAATTCATATTCAATTCCAAACAGTCTAAAAATAACAGTACCGACAGTGCTAGCAGTGTTAGGACTGACAGTGTATATCAAAGAACTCAAAAACTCAGTTGTCAGCCTCTCATAGGTAGGTTCCTGATTAATGAAAATATTATGCAAGCCTAAAAATTCTAATAAATTAAAAACACTATGATAAATACCCAAAGCATACAGACAGTTATCGTCGACGTACCTAGTCGAGAGGATTTCTCGACTTTGAAACCTCTGAATAATTTTCCGTTGCCTTTCGCCCGGTCTTCCATCACGAAGAATAAATCCGTTGAACTCCATTGTTGAAAAGCTCCTTAGGTAGTGAAAATAGTAGAAAAGTGGTTTATGAGGGGAATGATAAAGTTTTGATTTTTTTGGTTTTTGATGGATGAAAATGGAAATGGATGTTGGATATGTTTTATGGATGGAGGGTATTTTGGAAATGGGGGAGCTTTAATGGGGTTCAAGGAGGATTTGGAAGGTTGGAAAAATGGGTTTTTGGTGAAGAAAGGGATGAAAATGGTGGAAATGGGGATTGAATCCCGTATTTGTTGATGATACGGTGTGGCGCCCGCCACAGGGCCTATGGCGCCCGCCACAAGGCCAATTCCTGGGCCTTGTGGTTTTGGATCCTCCTTTGGGCCTTCCTTGCACCTTTGTCTTCCGGGGGGTCTGAATAGCGTTTTCTTCTTCTTTTCAAGGCATTGGCTTGCATATTTTTGTCTTATATATTTTTTTCTTTTCACGACAAAAATAACATAATTAAAAATCAAAAAAGAAAAAGAAAAATAAAAATTAGTGCATAATATGTATATATATAAGGGATTCAAAGTGCATGAAAATATAAAAGCTGCAATAAAGTAAAATATGTCTGGAAATGCGATAAATAAAAGGAAGTTAAATACTAGGGTAGTGCTGTCAGGGTGGAATGAGTCATGTGGTAGGTTTCTTATCCTGGCTTGATCCACGAATCTCAGCTATCTCCCTCCGAAGCTCGTCGATCGCCTGATGTAGAGCATCGGTCTCTGAGGCATGAGTGAGATCAGAAACCTGCATCTGTAACTCTAAGTCTTCCACTTCCTGCTTGAGCAGGGCAGTCTCCTTGCGGAGCTCATAAATCTGTGTTTGTAGGTCGGGTGGCTGCAGAGACATATTGTTAGACATAACAGTGATTCGGGGAGTAAGAGGTGTAGGAGTGTACTCAGCGGCGGGAGGCGATTTCGGCTCTTCGACAGTCTCTCCATAACCCTCTAGAGCATAACTCCAATCGGCAGGATCATGGACACTGGTCATCAGCGGATCTGGTAATGTAAAGTAGTGTATCGCTTCACCGTCGATCAGCAATCTAAACATGTTGGGCTCAAAAGAAGCCCTCCTCATCAGTCCTCTATCAAGACAAAAATCAATATCCAGGGTGGTGTAGCAGCAGAAGGTCCTGAGGTGCAATAGCTTGCGAGACAAACCCAATGCAGTAGCAATCTGTGTAACAATCCCACCGACATGGATGATTCCTACTGATGATCTGGCAACACTAGCAAGGCCCTTCAGTAGAAAGTTGCCACAAGCAACAGGGCGAGACTGAGTCGCACAAAACAGTAGGAAAATCTCCTCTTCACTTAGCAGTGTCTCTGTATCTGGAAAACCTAGGAAAGAATGTGCTACAATCATCTGGAAGTACCTCAATGCAGGGTTGTGGATTACCTGAGAAAACTGGGTAGAAGGATCTTGGCTCCCTCCGCCTGATATTTTAGTCCAAAACTTTTCCACTTCTCTGCTCATAAAATACCCCATCGGAGTCTCTGGAATAGCATCAGGAGTAGTCTGGAAACCTAGTAAATCACCAAACTCTTTGTGAGAGAATGAGTAGTCAATCCCGAACAACCTGAAAACAGCGAGTCCATCGGGTCCAGCCCAAGGGTCATGATGAAACGAGCTGAGGAACTCAAGAGTCAAGTTCCTATAAGTGTTGTTCCTGTCGTCAAACTGGTCCCACTGGAGTTGATGGCATAAAAATCTGACGCTTGGCTCTATCCCCAAGGCATCCATGCAGTCATGGTCAGGGTACCTGGTAGGAGCCATAGGGCGTCTCATGTGAACATAGTAACGCTCTCTCTGTGCATCATCTCTAAAGGCCACGTGTATGTCATCAGGGTTCTGCATTCTGTACAAGGTTAGTAAACAAGTCCTGAAAGCACATAAAACATTCAATTGTGAGTCCTGACATAATAATAAAATAAACAAATTAAAATAAAGTAAAAATAAAAATAAAAAGTACAAAAATAAGAAAAACCATGGGTTGCCTCCCAGGCAGCGCTTGTTTAACGTCATTAGCTCGACGACCGATATTTAATCATCATTGGAAGGATATGGTGGATCACTCAGAGTATGACAGGTGTATGTTGTTGAAATGTCACCTCCTTCGTAGGGCTTCAACCTCTGTCCATTGACTATGAACGGTTTACATGTTTGGTTCTTGATTTCAATAGCACCGGATCTCAGGATCTTAGATACTTCGAAAGGGCCAGTCCATCTCGAACGGAGTTTACCTGGAAATAGTCGTAACCTAGAATCGAACAGGAGAACAGGATCGCCTATTTTGAAGTCTCTTCTTATGATTCTTTTGTCATGCCAAGCTTTTGTTCTTTCTTTGTATATGATGGCATTTTCGTAGGCAGATTGTCTGAGCTCTTCTAATTTGTGGATATCAAGGATACGTTTCTCACCAGCTGTCAAGTAATCCAAATTCAAAGTTTTGATGGCCCAATAGGCCTTATGCTCCAACTCAAATGGTAAGTGACATGATTTTCCATAGACCAGTTGATAAGGGGTTGTTCCTATAGGAGTTTTGAAAGCGGTTCTATAGGCCCATAATGCTTCTTGAAGTTTCTGCGACCAATCTTTTCTAGATGTAGAGACAGTCTTCTCGAGGATTTGTTTTATCTCCCTATTAGATACTTCCACTTGTCCATTGGTCTGTGGGTGGTATGGTGTTGCTACTCTATGCTTAACTCCATACTTGCTTAAAAGTTTATCAAATATTCTCGATATGAAGTGTGATCCTCCATCACTTATGACTAAACGGGGTGTTCCAAACCTGGGAAATATATAATTCTTGAATAATTTGATGACTACTCTGGTGTCGTTTGTGGGTGCGGCGATAGCTTCAATCCATTTAGACACGTAGTCAACAGCTACTAATATGTACTGATTTCCAAAAGATGGTGGGAACGGTCCCATAAAGTCCATACCCCATACGTCGAAGAGTTCTACTTCTTGGATATTTCTTAACGGCATTTCATTACGTCTTGAAACATTTCCTGTGCGTTGGCATCTGTCACACTTGACAATGAAAGCATGGACATCACGCCACATAGTAGGCCAGAATAGGCCAGCTTGAAGAATCTTGGCGTAGGTCTTAGATGTGCTTGCATGTCCACCATAGGGTGCAGAGTGACAATGCTCAATTATATTATTTACCTCTTCTTCTGGAACACAACGGCGGAAAATGCCATCTTTACCTCTCTTGAAAAGAAATGGATCGTCCCAATAGAAGTTTCTCACATCACTATAGAACTTCTTCTTCTGGTGGTAGTTTAGATCAGGGGGTATGCTGTCAGCGGCTAGGTAATTAACAAAATCTGCATACCAAGGTACATTGCTTATAGCTAAGGATTTATGAAATTGCTCATGAGGGTCTGGGTTATCATCTTCAATGGTTTCTAGTTGGGCTATCAGTCTATCGTAGGCAAAATCGTCATTTATGGGTACTGGATCAGGTTTCAGGTATTCTAGCCTAGATAGGTGATCAGCTACCACATTATCAGTGCCTTTCTTGTCACGGATATCCAAATCAAACTCTTGTAATAATAGAATCCATCGAAGTAACCTAGGCTTGGCATCCTTTTTGCTTAGTAAGTAACGAATGGCAGCATGGTCGGTGTAAACTATAATCTTGGCTCCTACTAGATAAGATCTAAATTTGTCTATTGCAAAAACTACAGCTAGGAGCTCTTTTTCGGTTGTTGCGTAGTTGAGCTGTGCAGCGTCTAGGGTTCTACTGGCATAATAAATCACATGTAACTTCTTATCTTTTCTCTGACCTAGAACGGCTCCAACAGCATAATCACTGGCGTCACACATTATCTCAAACGGTTCCGACCAATCAGGGGGTTTCATTATAGGTGCTGAAATCAGAGCTTGCTTCAGAAGATTAAATGCTTCAGTACATTTTTCATTGAAGATGAACTCAGCATCCTTCATTAAAAGACCAGTTAAGGGCTTTGTTATTTTGGAGAAATCCTTGATAAAACGTCGGTAAAATCCGGCATGTCCAAGAAAACTTCTTATCTCCTTGATAGTCTTCGGCGGTTTTAGATTCTCTATGACTTCTATTTTTGCTTTATCTACCTCTATACCTTTTTCGGAAACTATATGTCCTAAAACAATCCCTTCGGTGACCATGAAATGACATTTTTCCCAATTTAGCACAAGGTTTACCTCCACACATCTCTCCAGGATTTTCTCAAGGTTGACAAGACAATTTTTGAAATCTGACCCACAAACTGAGAAATCGTCGATAAATACTTCCATGATTCCATCCAAATAATCAGCAAAGATAGACATCATGCAGCGTTGGAAAGTTGCAGGAGCATTACAGAGTCCAAAAGGCATTCTTCTATAGGCAAAGGTTCCAACTGGGCATGTAAAGGTAGTTTTTTCTTGATCTTCGGGGTGAATAGGTATTTGGAAGAATCCTGAATATCCATCTAAATAACAAAAGTAAGAGTGTCTGGCTAGGCGCTCCAACATTTGGTCTATGAATGGTAATGGGAAATGGTCCTTCCTAGTTGCTTTATTTAATTTTCTATAATCTATGCACATACGCCAACCTCCATCAGTTCTTTTTGCTACAGGTTCGCCCTTCTCGTTTTGCACGACTGTGATGCCTCCCTTTTTAGGTACTACATGCACAGGACTCACCCATTTACTGTCCGAGATCTGATATATTATACCTGCCTCTAGTAACTTAAGAACTTCAGCCTTAACTACAGTACTCATTATAGGATTTATTCTACGTTGGTGTTCTCTAGAAGGTTTTGAATCTTCTTCAAGCAAAATCCGATGCATGCATACGGATGGGCTTATTCCTTTTAGATCAGAGATCTTATATCCTAAGGCTGAGGGGTACCTACGTAAAACTTCTAATAATTGATCGGTTTCTTCTTGGTTTAAGGTAGCACTGACTATAACTGGACGGTTCATATCTTCATCAAGAAATTCATATCTCAGGTTTTTAGGAAGTTCCTTAAGTTTTACGGTCGGTCTTATAGGGCAAGGCATAGGATCTGGGGTTAGAGATAAACATTCGTGAAGGTTATCATCAATGTAGGGTGTTTTATAATTGTCATCTTCCAAAATAAGGGTTGATGGCAATTTTATAGATTCAGTTTCTTCTTCTTGTTCTAATTCCCTAATACATTCTTCGATGATATCTAAGGCATAACAAGAATCTCCTATCACAGGTGCCATAAGAAATTTTGACAATATAAATTCTATCTTCTGGCCACCTACCTCAAAAGTTAGTTTTCCCTTTTTAACATCTATTACGGCTCCAGCAGTCGATAAGAACGGTCTACCTAGGAGGATTGGTATGTCGTCATCTTCTTTAATGTCCATGACAACAAAATCAGTAGGTATAAACAGCTGACCTATCCTAACAGGGACGTCTTCAAGTATGCCTATAGGGTATTTAACGGATCTATCGGCTAATTGAAGTGACATCTTAGTAGGTTGTAATTCTCCTAAGTTTAATCTCTCACAAACTGCTAAAGGCATTAAGCTCACACTAGCTCCTAAGTCTAGAAAAGCTTTTTCGATGACATGATTCCCCAAAACACAAGGAATGGAAAAATTTCCGGGATCTTTATCTTTCTTTGCTAACCTATTTTCGGAAATAGAATTACATTCCACGGGTTTCGGATCTTCGAGTCTTCGTTTATTTGTAAGTATGTCTTTGAGAAACTTAGCATAAGAAGGTATTTGGGTGATGGCTTCTGTAAAGGGGATTTCTACGTGAAGTTTTTCTATAACCTTAACGAATTTTTGATATTGATTATCGATTTGGGTTTTCTTTAATCTTTGAGGGTAAGGTATTGGTGGTTTGTATGGCGGTGGCGGTACATAGGTTTTATTTTTAGGTTCTTCTCCTTTTTCTTGACTTTCCGGGGTTTCAGGCTTCTCTGGTTCCTTTTCCTCATTCTTCTCAGAAGTTTCGGGCTCACTTAATCTAAGGTTTAAAGGTTCCTTATAAGCGGTTCCACTTCGTAGAGTAATGGCATTAGCTTGCCCTTTCGGGTTTTGTTGAGGTTGTCCAGGGAACTGTCCTCCAGGTGTAGTCTGTGGGGCTTGGTTTAACGCTACCTGAGAGATCTGGGTTTCAAGCATCTTATTATGAGTAATAATTTGATCAACCTTGGTTCCTAACTTGGTAATTAGTTCGTTAACATGGACGTTATGGTTCATGAACTCTTTGTTTTGTTGTTTTTGAGCAACGATAAAATCTTTTACAACTTCCTCAAAGCTCGGGCTAGGTGGTACAGGTTGCATAGGTTGATTTGTTCTAGGGGCTTGGTAACCTTGTTGTCTCGGAGGTGCGATATTTTGGATAGGGTTATTATTTTTGTAGGAGAAGTTTGGGTGATTCCTCCATCCAGGGTTATATGTGTTTGAAAATGGGTTCCCTTGGGTATAGTTCACTTGCTCAGTGTTGGTTTCATTCAACAGATTGCATTCGGCGGATTGGTGTCCTTGCGTTCCACATATCTCACAATTCGGCGAAACTGCGGCAACAGTATTCGGAGTTGTACACATATGTTCGACTCTAAGGGCCAACGCGTCCATCTTAGCCTGCATCATGTCTATAGAGCTTAGCTCATGTATTCCTCCTTGGGCTTCCTTCTTTTCCACTGTCGCTCGTTCTACTCCCCATGATTGATGGTTTTGGGCCATATCCTCGATAAGGGCACTAGCTTCAGGGTAAGGTTTGTTCATCAGTGCGCCACCAGCGGCAGCGTCGATGGTCATTTTAGTGTTATAAAGAAGTCCATTATAGAAGGTTTGAATGATTAGACAATTCTCTAGGCCATGGTGTGGGCATGCTCTTAATAGTTCTTTATATCTCTCCCAGGCTTCGAACAACGACTCTCCTTGGTGTTGGGTAAATCTAGTTATTAGGTTTCGAAGAAGAGCGGTCTTACTTGGGGGAAAATATCTAGCAAGGAAAACTTTTCTAAGGTCATCCCAAGTTGTTATTGAATTGGGTGGAAGGGAATCTAACCATGATAGAGCTTTATCTCTGAGGGAAAAGGGAAATAATCTTAAGCGTATTGCCTCAGGAGAAGCTCCATTGGTTTTAAAGGTGTCTGCTAATTGAAGAAAGTTTTTTAAATGTTGGTTCGGGTTATCAGTAGCGAGACCTGCGAATTGTCTCTGTTGCACTAATTGCAGCAGGGATGGCTTAAGTTCAAAATTATTGGCTGGGATAGCGGGGTTTACTATACTGGAACTAGGTTCCTCATTTGATGGTTGGGCGAAGTCCTTAAGAGGTCTTCGATTTTGATCTTCGGCCATAGCTCTCCTATTCCTATGGAAAAATAAACGTGCGCGAGCGTAACGTTCAGGTTCAGCTAGAGGGTCTACTAAACTTCCGGCACTGCGAGTCTTTCGCATTGACCGGTGGGTAACAACCTTAGTCTAAACGGTATAACTACAGGGTAATGAAATTTGACGATATTGGTCCCCGGCAACGGCGCCAAAAACTTGATGCGTGTTTTTCGCAAGTGTACGAATCACGTCAAAGTAATATAAAATATTATCGAATCCACAGAGACCAAGTGTCAATCTATCGTACCTGTTGTTATGGTGTTTATCTAAGGCAACTATTTTTAAGGGTTTTAGTAAGGGTGCAATGGTAAATAAAATTATAATTTTAAATAATAAATAAAAGACAGGCTCGAATGTAATTCACGTAATCAATGATAATTCAGTACTTGTTAATGGAACTACTTATGGGCAATGTTTTCTCCTTTGAAAAGAACTAATTTAACAGGAACTGTCGCTTTCGCGTATTCAGAACCGAGTTGTACTCTCTAATCAACCCCTCCTATTGTCACGGATAAAAAGGTGCGTACTGCGTTAGAGTAGTAAACCTATTTTTAAGAAATATAGTTTCTTAACAAAGTTGAAAAGTATTTTAACCTGGACTTCTTAGCAAAAAGAGGTTCTTATGAACCAGACTCTAAATCTCATAACGCGTCCGAAAATCGTTTTAAAATCTCTTTTCTTTTTAATCTAAAAACTCCTAATGAACTATACAAAGCGCTTTTGGCTGTTTTTGAAATAGTTAAAAACAATTACTTGAATTGAAAGATAAAATAGCCCTTAGGTGTTTCCACGAACAATTATACTGATTACTGGTTTAATTACGATCCTTACATTCTAACCTTTATGGGATTAGTTAGACATGATAAAGTAAATATTCTTTTTATAGTTTTTCATATGAGTAATTTAAAGCGAGTGCGGGAAGTAAACAAAGTAAATGTGCGAGTGCGGGAAATAAACAAAGTAAATGTGCGAGTGCGGGAAATAAACAAAGTAAATGTGCGAGTGCGGGAAATAAACAAAGTAAATGTGCGAGTGCGGGAAATAAACAAAGTAAAGTGCGAGAAAATAAATAAAAGTAAAGCAATGCGGAAAAATAAAATACTAACTGGAATTAAAATGGCGGCAGGATTAACTTCCTCCAGAGTGCTCCAAAACTCGAACCACAGACAGATTACAGACTCGATCACTCGATTGCAGAGGCACCCCGATGTGGAATGGCAACTGCTTTATAACTGATATATGCCTAGAGAATTCTAATTCTGGATGAAGAAAAACGAAAATCTAAGGTCCTATTTATAGTAAAAACTGAAAACATGAAATGACCGGGACGCCCCTCCACTAAAAAGTGGAGGTTATGAAATTTTGCCTTGTGGCGCCCGCCACAAGGTCATGGCGCCCGCCATGGTCCCTACAGGGGATGATGGAGTGGGGATCGTGGGTCTTGGAGGTTGAGGAGTGGTCTTAAGACGTGGCCACGTCATGGCTAACCCCATGGCGCCCGCCACGGTGGGTGCCGTAAGTGCAAAATGCTGAATTTCTAGGTTTTCGTCCGTTTTCACTCCTTTTTCGCTCCTTTTCCCGATTCAAGCTCCGATTAATATAAAAACCTGAAAACATAAGAAAACAAAGCAATAACAAAGCAAAACAACAATAAAAGCTAAGAATGCATGCGAAATCGGAGTCAGAAATACGGTGAATTTTAGTGTGATAAGCTCACACGGCTTGTTCTTCGTCATTTTTTATTCCCCTATTTTTGCCTGGACTGACTCTTTTGAGTACATTTTCTGATTTCGAAGTCTAGCGGGATGCCCCAATTTTTGCCTAAGCCATTTGTTTTCAAGTTATCGACTTAGCGTGCTTCTGTTTTTTTCTTTTCTTTTTTCAGAACAAATCATGTGACACCAGCTGGTCTGACTTGTTGAAGGGATTATGACTGTCTCACTTCTTGGCTTTTTAGGTACGACCTCTACGGGTGTGATTGATCCTCGAACGGGGAACACTCCTTCTGCAATTTGGATGCTCGGTCAAATTAACTGACATCTACCCTGCCCTAGGTTAAGATTGAGGGTTTTTTGTTTTCAGAAAGAAACTCCTACTACTAGGCTCAAAGGGGTTGACAAGGGATTAACATCCTTATATCTCCGGTGTTTAGGAATTTGAAACAATGCCTGTACATCATCAGCAGAGATTTTATTCAAAAGCATACATTTGGAAGCTTGCGCGTCTTTCAATTTCGTCATCCTCCCTCAAGGGATTACGCTTAAACAAGCGTTTGACATTAATGAAAAAGCAATATTGAGTGAACACGAGTGGATTTAATCAAAACATGCATATTCATTTCATTATCATTGTCAATCGAAGACAAACACGTCTTACAAATGAAACTTGCAAATAAGTTCACACTTAAATAGAAAAGAAACTACAAATGCAAAGGAATAACATGATAGAAAGATTGCCAGCTTCGGGGAACTGGGCTTTCATTCTTGACTTGCTGCTGAACCAACCATCTTTAGAATTGCTCATCGAGATCCGTCTGATACTCTTCTGAACATATGCTCTCGGTGAATCCCTCCATGACATTAGTTGCCGAACTCATATGACTTGACGAAGGAAGATCGTTGATCTGAATACCCTGAGGCGTGATTGAAAACCTGTTGGAGTCCAGCAGAGTCTGAACCTAGCTTTTAAGCACCTTACAGTCTTCAGTTGAATGCCCCTGCGCCCCAACATGGTACTCACAACGGGTGTTGACATCAGAATCTGAAGGATGTGGAGAAGTCTCTGGATCAGTTTTCTTCGGCACTATCAAACCACCTCTGATCAAGTCTGGCAATATCTGACTGTACGACAACGGCAACTGAGTGAAATGTCTCTCTGGCTTCCTCGGTCTTCGTCGGGCGTGCTGACGCTGCTGATGACAGTATGAATGTTGACTATGAACAGTTGAAACATATGGAGATCGAATTTGAGGTATCAGAGACTCCCTTTGTTCAGGAACTTTCATCCTCAGGCTTGGCCTAGGAACGGGCAATAGCTGTGGGCAGGAAGACTCTAAGGTCACAGATTGCAAGACAGGCTCCTGACCTGATACGACTTCAGGGGAGAGAATAGAAACATCCACATCTTCCGAAATAAGACCATTGCTCGGCATGAACTCAAATGCTCTTGAGTCGATTAAATCCTGAACCTTGTGCTTAAAGGCTTTGCAGTTCTCGATACTATGCCCTGATGCCCCAGAATGGAAATCACAACGGGCTCTTTCATCATAGCCTTGTGGTGGCTCGCCAGTCAATGGAGCCATAGTGTGAAGCTTAACCAAATGAAGCTGAAGCAAGTGTTGCAACAACTGAGCATAAGTCGTGGGGATCTGGTCGAACATTCTGTCGGACTGCTTCGTCCTTTGAGCATACCTCATAATCCTAGGATTGTCTTGGGAAACAGGGAGTAGTTGCTGACAAGGAAATACTGGAACCTCAGGTTGTGTAAGATATCTCTGAGGCACTTCACGCCTTGGGAGAGGTTCCACATGTAAAGGTGGAATGGCCATCTCCGCTGCAGCTTCGGGCACATGATCGCCTTCCTTTCTCAACACATTCCTCATGACTTCTGTTATCAGGCCCATCTGAGTCTTCAGTTGATTATTCTCCTCTCTGAGTGCATCCTGATCCAAGCGCAGCGCTTGCATCTTTGCCACAAACTGCCCCAACTGACTCTGAACTTCCCTTAGTTCTTCTCGAATCTGTTCCATGGTTGTCTCTGTTGGTTTCTTTTGGTGGAATACTGGTGAATGGTTGGATCTTCAATTCTGGAACAAATCGAATGGAGAACCACATGAAGCAATAATGTCCACATAAATAGAACACCCCTATGCAAATGAAGAATGATGCAATATGCAAGACATGTAGAGAAGTGCAAATGAATATGCAAATGCAACAGGGGATCAAATGTTGTTGTGTTGTTGACGGTGACGGACCAGCGCTTCGCCTTGAGACCAAACAACATTAGTACAAGGATCCCACTGTAACTGTTCATACTGTCAAACAGGTAGGATGAAGGTCAAAGTTTTTCCTGCAAGACAGCACAACGAGATACCTCTCACCTCGGGTGAGCAATCTATTGGTTTAAGAGGGTATTCCAAAGGCTTTTCAAACAAAGTCCCATGCACTAACCCTCAAAAGTTTCCCATCATAACGACTACTTGTAAGACGGTAATCCCTTCAAAAGGATGAACACAGAGTTATGTTTTAGCAACCTTTGGAATAAGGTTCTACAAAAGGTCCTCAGAATCGCGGACTCCCAAGTTGAAGATAAGAACGCCATTACGACTACATGTAAGACATAATTATTCCAACGGGGTCTCATCTGAGCGGTGGAATTCGATCCAACTCAACGAGTCCTAAGTCTCGCAAATCAGAAAGAAACCACCTCCTAACTTAGTGCATACTCGAAAGCTCGGGTAGAAAGCTTTATCCTCACAAACCAAACCAAATGAACCCAACAAGTTAGAAAGAAACATAACCATAAAATAAATAGCAAAACAAATAAAGCACAAATGCGACAAACAAAATAGGCGTGGCTTGCTAGGAGTGTCCCCAGCAGAGTCGCCAGCTGTCGCTACTCGAAAAATGCATCGTGCAACGACGGGGAGGCGAAAAGAAAAGGACAGAAGAGTCGCCACCGAACTTTATTTATCCCATGAGGGGAAAGGAAAATATCGAGAAAACCTTAAGAAGGAAATGGATAAGATGGTCTCGCGACCAAGAACGGGTTCGGAAGCCGGTTATGCGAGGGGAAGGTATTAGCACCCCTCGCATCCATCGTACTCGATGGGAACCTTTTGTTTGTCGATGTGTGAATTTATTTGCTTAAATATTATGCTATAAGAAGGGTGTTTCAAAGGGGTAAAGGGAGAGGTTTAGAAACGGGGAAAGAGAAATAACGGAGGGGAGAGGAGAAAGAACGGACTCGGTAGGACTTCGCGGTCCTAGGCCTACGTATTCTCAACGGATGTGAGAAAGTCAGAGTCGACGTAGTTCGGGGCTACGGATATATAGAGGAAGTGTGCTCGGCAAGGATTGTGGCCCTTGTGCCTACGTATTCTCATTTGGCATGAGAAATTAGAGCAGCCGTAGTTCGGCCAACTACGGGTGAAAGGTGAAAAAGGGAGCTCGCCAAGACATCGCCGTCTTGTGCCTACGTATTCTCATCTGACATGAGAAACCAGAGCAAACGTAGTTCGTGCTAACGGTGTGTTGATGTTTTTACGGATGATGCTATCGTGCGCATTCTAGCAGTTAGGTGTTTTGCTGCTCGCTCGTTGGAGACTTAGGCGTTACCTGTTTGCGGTAGAACGGACGTAACATATCCTTTTTGAAAGATCGATTAGTTTTCGCCATACGAGGCAAGAAGTCACGTTTGATTGATTGGATTTGTTTTTAAAGGGGCGAGACGGGTCCTCGGATAGTAACCCCTACGGGTAGTACCCAATTCTTTGTCTCAAAGTTTTTGTTATAAAAAGGTGTGGCGAACGAGGCGTCTTCGTATTGAAAGACGGACGTCGAAACCACCCTCACTACAGTGGGCATCCCTACGCTCGGAGAAGAAGAGGTCTACACCCAATCCTCTCTCTTTAATTCAATGCAAAGAGAGCTTCGTTCTCTTATTAAGTGTTTTGGGTTTTGAATGGTAAGTGCTTTGTGACAGAGAACCCTACGGTAAACGTCAGTACTCGGGATAGGAGAAGGCCTACGCCTAACCACTCCACGACCATTCAAGTTTTGTTATGAAAATAAGTTTGAAAATGCACTCGGTACGGGACCGAGGTTTTAGGTGTGAGAATTGTGGAAGGAAGTTGTGAAAGAGAGATGGTGGATAAAGTCGCGTCCTCGTATCGAAAGACGAGTATCGAGACCACCCTCACTACAGTGGGCATCCCAACACTCGAAGAAGAAGAGGTCTACACCCAATCTTCTCTCTTTAATTCGATACAAAGAGAAATCAATTTATTATGGTTTGAAAAAGGACTCGGTACGAGACCGAGGTTTTAGGAGAGATGGTATGGAAACGTCTTCGTATTGAAAGACGAGTGTCAAAACCACCCTCACTACAGTGGGCATCCCAACACTCGGAGAGGAAGAAAGTCTACACTTAATCCCCTCTTTTAATTCAATACAAAGATAATCGGATTTTGAAAATGGTTTGTCAAAGCTTTTGAATCGAGTTGGGACAAGCAATGAAGAGAGAAAAGAGGTGGTCTCAGATCTAACATTACTTATCAATAATTTGACTGGTAATGAATTACGGAGGTCTCGTCATCGACCCAAAAACAGAAAATGGGACAAAGTGCCCAATAATAAAATAAAAATAAATTCCCACTTCTACAAAAAAAATAAACCAAAACTTAGTGCTAAACATGAACTAAACAAATAATTAGCAATAAAAAAACAATGGAAAGGGTGGAATAATAATAATAAAAAACATGGAATCACCATGGGCCTTGCGGCCCATTCATCCGTCTGGCAGCAAAAGATAAAGGACTCGGGCTTCCCAAAGCCCATAAACCACACCACCCAAGTATCCTTGTGTTCTTATGACCGTAAAAACAACAGAAAAGAAAAAAATAAATAATAAATTTCATGATTTGTGGAAAGGAAAAGGAAAGGATCGGCGTTCTATCACCATCATCATCGCATTCGTAGCAGGACGATATCGGAGGGTCTATCACCGGTGTACACCAATTTTTTCGCTTGTTCTTCGCGATTTATCCAAATTCCTCACGATTTGTCCAAACTTCTCGCTCGATCTTCGTTCGCCTTCCCGTTCAGAAAGGCTTCAATCCATTCTTTTTGCTTCAGGTTTGCATTGGTCTTGCTTGTATTTCTGTTTTCGATTTCACTTTCACTCTCTTCTCTTTAACTCACTTTCATGTTTTGTTCTGTTTGTAGAAATGAATACAGCAGTTTCGATAGTGGTTTGAAGAAAGGGGAAAACAGTGAAGATTTGAATGAAACTGGGTTGAAGACCGGTTTGAGTGAAAATGGTGGATTCACGTGTGGTGAGAAGAAGATGAGGGTTTACGAAAAGGGGATTCGTTTGTTCGAATTCTGGGTATAGCTTCGTCGCTTATTGATTTTCGAAATGGTTTTGAGGGATGTTGGTGATTTGGGTTGCTATTTTTGCTGTAGCTAGTACGATAGTTATCGTTGATGCAAAATACAAGCTGATGTTGTTGGCTACGGTGTCATTTGAAGCGGAAGTGATGAGGGTGATGTATCACGGTTTATGATTATTTTTTCTGAGTTTGAAGGTAAGGGGTGGTAGCGAAAATCAGGGATGTGTTGAGAGGTCGTTTTGTTAACGAAGGTTGCGTTGAGAGGATGAAGAACAAATGTTTTCATGGGTTGGGGTGTATTAACTGTGGCGTGTTTTTTATGAAGATTGAAGGGAGGAAGAGATTGGTCCATGAAAGAAGGTGTTTGAACTGAGGCTTGAAGGAGGTAAATGGAGTTTTCATGGTACCTGAGTTTTATGGTGTCTTTGCGGTAAGCACCGAAATAGAGGAAACATGATTGTTTATGAGAAATAGGACATGTTCTTGAGCTGGTTGAGTTTCATGAAGAAGATAGTGTCAAGGGTCTTGGGGTGTTGTTTACTTTTGTAATGAGAAACCTGTTATCATTTAGAAACTCATGAAGCAAAGGGTGAGTATGGTTGTTGTTTTTCTATTCAGGGTGAGGCAATGGCGACTCACAACGGTTTTGATGTTTGAAAGGAGAATGATGATAAAGTTTGTTCTGAAGTTGAAGATGGTGAAGCGGAGTTCAGAGTTTTTTAAGAGTTGAAGAAGGATCAAAAATGAGTTTTTTTTTCGTTGTATGGTTTTTATTGTGTGTCTTCACTTTGGAGTGATGGTTGTGAATTTATGCAGGTCTGTTGGTTTTTTAACAAAGCTTGTCTGGTGTGGGTTTTCTTTTTCATTGCAGGTTTGTCCAGGTCGGTAATGTCCTTGCAGCAGTGATTTTGTCTTTTTCTTTTCTGATGGAGTGTTTCAGGATAGAGCTCTGCAGAATTGGAGCAGGTTTTGCTAGTATTGTTTGGGAAGTTTTGCAGGTGTTGGTTTATTGGAGGGTTTTTAGCTGATTGTAACAGAGTTGGTCTGGTGTGGATGTTGAGTGCAGCAGGTTTCATTATGGTGTTTTTGTTTTGTTGTAGGCTTGTAGCAGTGGTTTGGTTGTGTGTGGGCTTTTGTTAGCAGGATAGTACAAGCAGTGGTTTGGTATGGTCTGCTATGTATGTTGTCCTTTTTCATTTTTATTTTTCTTCGCAGCTTGGTGTAATGATGCAATTTTCCTGGTTTTTATTTTTGCTGTAGTGTATTTGCTGAGTTGAAGCCTTAATCATATGGTTGCATACGCTGGAGCTTTGTGGGATTTTCGCATTTTAAACCGCAGTTTGGGTTGTATGATCTGATGCTGCAGGATATTGATGGGCACATTAATTTTGAACGTTCTTGTGCGTACGACACGGGATGTGGGTGGCTGCAGCGTTGGTTTTGAACATTGATCAAGTGCTGCCTGTGATATGGTAACAGCATAGCCCAAAATAGTTTATCGTATTGGTTACGTGTGGCTCGTACTGCCGTTTTCTTATTGAACTTCCATTTGAAATTTTTTGTTGCAGGATGATTTCACAGGTTTTCAGTGGGTACTATGAATGGAAATCAACACAAACTGATGGGAGATTTACAGCCCTCGTCATTGACGAATCAAGGATTCTTCATTAAGCATACTTAGCTTCTTTGCAGTAGTGTACTGCAACTCTTTACACAGGATGTCTACCCCTTTTTGTGAATACCATAGCTTTAGAGTTTTTATTTGTACCCTTGGCATTTTGGTTTTTCTCTGATGTATCTCACACGATAATTAATGTCGTGACTTACTTTTGTGCAGGAAGTGATTAATGTGGTGCACATGCTCGCGGTTGGTGGCTACGCAGAACGTGAATCACGTATTGTACCGCTGTTGCCGTAATTGAACGAAAGTCGGTTTTTGCATGGCATCACTTGGAAGCCAGCTGCCGCTCACTGTTTTATACGGTAGCTGCGTGAAATTTCGCACTTGTATTATGAGGCAAAGTGCGCATTAGTATGACAGTTTTTTCATATTGCAGGTGCTGCAGTCAAAACGGTTCTTGTCATTTCTAATTGAATTGGTATGCGGAATCAATGTTTGTATCGCAATTTGGACGTCAAGACTTTCGTTGCACGCCTAGGACCATGGTTTTCTTCCTGCTACAAGCTCTAAGAGTACCACACCGAAGCCGTATACGTCGCTTTTCTCGTCGACTTTCAGCGTGTATGCATACTCTGGAGCTATGTATTCATAGGAACCTGCAATAGCAGACATGCATTCAGAAGTTCCAGAATCTTGCCAGAACTTAGCAAGTCCAAAATCAGCAACATGGGCTTCAAAACTTGTATCAAGTAAGACATTGTTTGATTTCACGTCATGATGAACAATAAGTGGTGAACAATCATGATGTAGATAACAAAGACCCTTGGCAGATTCCACAGCAATTTTATACCTTGTATCCCAATGCAAATGACCACCTTTCTTACCATGAAGAACTTCACCTAAACTTCCATTAGGCATGTACTCGTGAGGTTTCTTTTGGCTAGAGTTCCTCATTGTTTTATTATTATTATTGCTCATCGAATGATGGATCTTGGGTCCTTCCTATTGGAAATGATCTTTTTGAACTTTGTAACTTGGACTATTCCCATTATTAGTAACTCTGTATGAATGGATCTTAGGAAAAGATAATGATATGTATTTGAATGGAAATTATGAATGGGATTTGAGATTTGAAAATGAAATAGGTTATGAATTGAACTTGAGTCGAACGTGAAATGGGATTATTAATTAAAATTTGGAAAGAAATTGAAAGAAAATTTGGATTTGAGCGAAGTTGAAAAGGAAATTGAAATTTGAACAACTGAATGGAATTTGAAATTGGATAAAAACTAGAAGATGAAATCTTGACATTAAATTGAAACTTGGATTGAATTTAAAAAGAGATGAAACTTGAATTGGATTAAAACGAAACTGGAAATGGATTGGATTAAATCTTGAGTGGAATTTGAATCTTGCATTTGGAAGGGCATGAAATTTGAAACCTTGAATTGACTCTGCGAAATTAACACCAGATTCTGATTCCATCTTGAAATAGTCCGAAATGGAAAAGAAAGTTTAAATTCTCCTATGACACATAGTTAGGACTTGTGAATGACTTGAAAAGGTTGACCAAATGTTTTGACTTCTGATGGCTCTGCAACTTGACTTCAATGAAATAAATCTCCCTTCTTGACAAAGACTAATAATCCAATCCACACACAAATGACCTAAAATGGCACATAAACTCTAGCCGGATCGCCATGTACACACCACTTAAATCCATGCTTCCCGAAAATAATCCCTTGTCATTAAATCAAAACCCTGGATCTCCATACGTATTATACCTTAATCTTGACCAACTAAAACTTAAATGGAGTCTGACTCGCTTTTCTTCAACCTCATGATAGAAGTAACATATATTTTTTTGATTTTTCTGCCCCTGACAATCACATATGCTTATCTGTTTGTCTTCAAGGACCTTGACTTGTCTCTGATAAGGGTAACCACTTGGTGACTTGAATATAACCTCCTTGATTAGTTTAAAACCATTGGTAATTTTTGTTAGACACACATTACTTGATCCCCTGTGAAATGCAAAATGCTATGCAATGCAATGCTTGGGTATATGCTGATGCGATGAAATAAAACATAAGCCAGAGAGGTCGGTCAAATTTTGGGGTACAACAACAAGTTTGAGAAAACCAAGTGATATTGAAGCGAAGGACATTGTGGGAGATGAAGCTAGAGTACCAGTGATGAAGATAGGAGTTATTTCCTTGCTTTTACCTTCCATACATATTTTTATTTTAAAAGATGTAGTTTATGTACCTTCAATGAGAAGAAATTTGATTTATATTTCGGTTTTGGATAAATGTGGCTACTCTTTTGTTTTTGGTAATGGAAAACTTGATGTTTGTTTTAATTCCTCTATTGTTGGTTTTAGAATTTTGCATGATGGTTTGTATATGTTGAATGTGAATGAGATATATGTTAATTCTATTGTTGGGACTAAGCACAATAGAAAAGATGAGAGTTCTTTAATACTGTGGCATGGACGTTTATGGAACATTTCTAGTAGGCATGGCAACGGAGCGGGTCGGGGGCGGGTTTAAGCAGCCCCGCACCCGCACCTGCCTCCCTTAAACAAATCCGCCCCGCACCTGCACCCGCCTCCCTGAAACAAACCCGCCCCTGCACTCGCACCCATTCGGGAGTAAAAAAACTACCACCCATACCCGCCCCCGCCCCGCTCTGACCCGCAAAAATATTTTTTATAAAAATAAAAATTAATAATTTAATTAAATAATTAATCATTTTAATAATAAACATGTTTCTAAAGAGTAAAATAAATAATAAACATGTTTTTCTAGTAAAACTGATTCTAAAAATTAAAATAACTCTAATAAATGTATAATAAAATAATTAAAATGAGGAATAAAAGTAAATTAAAGTAGACCGGAGCTGGGGCGAAGTCGGGTGCGGGGCGGGTAGTAGCATCCCCCGCCCCTGCCCCCGCATCCGTAATAGAAAATCGGGTTTTACCCGCACCCGAACCCAGTTAAATCGGGTTTCCCCTGTTAATTTCGGGGCAGGTCTGGGTTTCCTTGCCATGCCTAATTTCTAGACCTCGTACTGAACGAAAAATTAAGGAGGATATTCTCCCAAATCTCGAATTCTTTAATTTTGACACTTGCATTGATTGCCTCAAACAAAAGTTCATTGCCAAAACCAGGAATACAATAGCGAATAGATGTGAAAGTGTGTTGCAATTGATTCACACAGACATGTGTGGACCTATTACACCAAACTCTACGGGTGGGTATAGGTACTTTATCACTTTCATAGATGACTTATCTAAATTTGGTTGGATAGAAATTCTCCATGACAAGTCTAGTTCCTTGGATACCTTCAAATCTTTTAAAGCTTCTGTTGCATTGAAAACAAGAAAGAAGGTTAAATGTGTGAGGTCTGATAGAAGATGAGAGTATTATGGTAGATATGATGAGACTGGAAGAAATCCAGGACCGTTTGCTAGATTTTTATATTGATGTGGGATTGAGGCTTCATACATTATGCTAGGTACTCTTAGCAGAACGGAGTTACAGGGAGACGTAATCGTACACTTATGGACATGGTGAGGGGTATGATGAGTCATTCCTCATTGCATGATTTTCTTTAGGGTGATGCTTCGAAGATTGATGTCTACATTTTTAATCAGGTGTCTAATAAATCAGTTTTAAACACTTCTTATGAGCTACTAACATGTAGGAAGCCAAGTTTAAGACATTTTCATGTTTGGAGTTGTATATCCAAGGTTGAGAAAAACACAAGAAAGAGGGGTTTTAATTGGGTTTTACAAATTTTTCAGTTGACTTGGTCACACACGCACGTAAACAAAGTATGAACCACAGAAAGAAAGAACATAATTACTTTATCCTGGTTCACTATTAATGAAGTTAATCCAGTTCACCCGCCAAGGTGATTTTTCCTTATCACAAGGACTTAATCCACTAATCTTCGATAAGATTACAACAACCTCTAAGCCATCAACGACTTAGCCCTCTCGAGTCTACCGACTAACACACTTAGTCACTCAAGGTAAACTTACAACCAATCTCTAAGTTGTTCAACAACAACTTATCCCTCTCGAGTCTATTGACTGACACACTTAGTCACTCAAGTAAAAATCACTTTAAAAGTGTTAAAAGAATGTTTACAATAGTGCTTCTTAATAAGCTTATTGAAACAAATTTAAGAATAATGTTTTCTACACAAATATGAGCAGCAACTCTTTGTGTTTAAGATTCTTTGATAGAGAGTATTTCAGCGTTTTACTTGTTGAATCGTTGTTTTTGCAATGCTGTGTAATCTTCTATTTATAACCTCAAGAGATATACGTTGAGGAATAATAAGGACTTTTAGCTAGGCTAGCTGTTTGTAATGGTAGAATCCTTAGAGAGCAGAAGTAGTAAAAGCTTAGAAAGCTTTATGTTCAGTTCCGAGCAAAATCTATGCTTTTAGACATTTTAGGAAAGAGTTGTTTATACGGTTTCTTGGTCTTCACGTTTTACTTTGAACTTTAAGCTTTGATCCTTATCATGTATTTGAACTTTTAACATTGATCAGAGTCTTCAAAATCCTTTCTTTAGAATCAGACGCTTTCATGAGGAGCACATGTTTTCTTCTTCAGAAGCACCAGTATTTATCAGAATCTTGTTGAGTTGCACTAGAAATTGATTTCAATGAGAATTATATATATGCACACTTAAGAAAGAATTATAGTACCAAATTGTTAGATTTAAAATATATGCATTGTTATCATCAAAACTAGAGATTATTTGCAGAATATAAATATTGTTCTAATAATCTCCCCCTTTTTGATGATGAAAAAATCATGTATTTTGATGAAACACTGTATATGCTTTAATGTGCTAAAGATATCAGAGTTACGTTTTTGGAATACTCCCCCTGAGATAGACAAGCTCCCCTTGAGTTGATATCTTATATTTACTTCTTCTGAGTTGAATTCTTTTTACAATGTTTACCATTAGAAGCTTCTAACGGACAATTCTGCAATTTATTTCTCATGCTTGATATATGATGTTAGAATGTGAGCATGAGTTTTTAGAGAGCAGATATATATCAACATTCCTAATTTTACTCCCCATTTTTTTCATGATAAAAAAGTTTTAAAAATAAGAAGTAAGGTACAAACGAAAAAGACAAGAGAGAGCCCTAAAGTGCCTAGGGAAGGTGGCGCTACCGCGAAAATAAGGTGCCGGCAAAAAAGAAGAGTCGTCACCTTTCGTTATTTATCCCTCAGAACGGGAAAGGAAATGATCGGAAAAACCTGACGAAAAGGTATAAGATAAGGTCATCGCAACCATTGTCTGAGTTCGGGAGTCGGTTACGCAAGGGGAAGGTATTAGCACCCCTCACGTCCATCGTACTCGATGGGATCCACGCTTGTTGTGTTTACCTGACGGGTTTGTTTACTATCTACCTATCAAGGCTGGTCTAAGAAAAGAAAATGACTCGGCAAAGCGTCGCACTTTATGCCTACGTATTCTCATCAGAGAATGAGAAATCAGAGTCAACGTAGTTCGGCTATCTACGGGTTATGGGGAAGGTGGCTCGCCAATACGTCAGTATTGTGCCTACGTACTCTCAACAGGTATGAGAGATCAGAGCTTACGTAGTTCGGGATAATACGGATTACGGGAATTCAGACTCATCTGTTTTTTCGAGTAGGGTTAACAAACAGTTCCAGCAGTTGGATGTACGCAGCTTGACCCTTGGAGACTTAAGCGTTACCGTTTGCGATAGAACTGGGAGTTAACGACACTCTTTTCTTCAGAAAAGCTTTCCTTTGACTTATAGGCCCACGGGGCAAAAAGGTTTGCAGTTTGTTTTCTGTCTTTTACGAAAGAACTATTTTTTATGGATGTTTGCAACTAGTATCGCACTAGAGACTATGACCTGAGAGTGAATGCATCACATGTCACCCAAAGGGTGCCATACTAAACATCCAGACTGTTGAAAAGAAACTCTCCAACAATCCTTTCTCAGATAGCTTAAGGCTCGTAACGTACGACGTCAGTTAACCTTTATTACTGTATTTTGATTTGTTTTGAGATGAGAAGAGAATAGGCTCAACTAAGGGGGAGACTATCAAGTCCTAATGTTGTCATGCCAAGGATTCGTCCTATTGTTGAGGTTTGAAACAGGGAACTCCTAGAAGTTATCATGCATAGGTTTCAACCTAAAGTTCTAACCATCACCTCCTTATCAAAGGAAGTAAGATTCCTAAGGGATCATGTCAATGATACAGAAACAGATAAAGCATCAGCTTAAACAGTAAACGGTAAACGACTGTAAAATGCATGCAATGCAAGTGAGGGAGGAAATGTGTGTGGGGCATCAGCCTCCACAAACCATATAGGCAAGGGAACTAGGCTCTACCGAATACCCGCAAGCAAAGCCATACAGTAAAAATACAAGCAGAGGGAGCAACTCAACCTCTAGCGCAGTCATGCTCCTAGATTAAAACAATCTAAATAAGGACTTATTCTAATGCATCAAGCAAATCAAACAAGTCACGTCAATACAGTTGCACAGTAAGCAAACAGACAAGAAAGAAAGCAGATCAACAGCTTCCACAGCTCCACAGCAAAGCTCTTCTGACATCAGTTCAGTCCTCAGATCTCACCTACCCTTCAAGGCTATCATCCTCAATAGCAAGTGTCAACTTGCTTCTCCAAGATTTTATCATATCAAACATAAGTATCAACTTATTATTTCTTCTTCAAGCTTCAGCTCTTCAGTCAATTCCACCTTCAGGCTTCACTCCTAACTACAAGTATCAACTTGTTCTCTCAGGCTCTCAGTGTATCAACATAAGTATCAACTCATCCTTTATTCTTCAATCCTCAGCTCTTCACTCAATCTCAATTGGATCTTCTTCACAAGTGTCAACTTGTTCTTCAAGCTTTAGCTCTCTCCTCTTTGCCAGTATCAACTTGGTCCTCTTCATCTGCAAGCTTCAGCTTCTCAGAGTAATCCTCAAACACAAAGAAGTATCAACTTCATCCTTCAATCCTCTTCAAGCAGGGAACTCCATCCTCTAACAAGGGAGAAAGATGCATCCACCAAGAGCAAAGTTTGGATGATTGGTAGCAGAGTGAAGACCAAAGGTCACCACTAAGCCTCCTGTCATCAGAGAAAGGGACCCTCAAAGGTTCTACCAACATGCAAAGAGCCACACATCCTACCAAAGGAGGAATGAGGCCTTTACAAGGGGACCTTACATCATAGGGAAGAATGGAAGTGATCAACATCTTCCATGTTTATGAAGAAAGAGAATCTATCTAGAAGCTCTGCCTACAAAACCCTAATCTTAACACCTAAACAAAACTACACCAAAAGAAGGGGAAATCTTCACATCCAAGCTTCTTCAAGCAATCCAATGCATCCTCAACTTGTCTTCATCATCATCCAATATCAAGCAAAGCAAAACCCTAATCTAAGGGAACTAAAGAAGTTAATCTAGTTGAATTAGTGCCTCAGAATCATCTAAAACTAGCACCTAAACTAAAATCAATCAAAAATAGTAAACTTCATTGAAAATTCCTACAAAAATTCCTAAGGGACCCTAATTCAATCATGAATCTATCCTACAAAAATCAGAGGTTGAATCATCCACCAAGTTCTAAAAATAAAATCTAAACCACAAGGTATCAACCATAAACCCTAAAAATGGAGCTCCTTAAGTTTCAACCTAGAACTACCACTTATGTTCATCACAAAAATGTGAGAAAAATCTATGGGGATCATGCATATCTATGCTAACAAATCACAAAAAATCAAAGCAAAAATCATCATCACATGATCAAACCAAATTCACCAATATCAAGCATCAAACATGATTATTTTAATATCAATTAAAATTTAAAAAATCCCATAAAATCAGAAAATGCATGAAATAATAATATTTTTATCTAAAAAAAACTAGATCCTATCATGAATCTAATGCAAAAAGAATGGGATTAATTGAACCATTTTTCCATTTTTTATGAATTAATCAAGAACCATGCATAAAATGAAAAATAAAAGGAAATCCAAATAAAATAAACAAGTGCACGGTGTGGATAGCAAAAGAACCCAGTTCAATTTGGAGATTGGGCCACAAAGGGGGTGTGATTAGCGCTTGGATCCGTAAGCCCAAAAACCACTAATTAATGAAACGCATCATTTCATTAAGTTCAGAGCTCTTCACAAAAAAGAAACACGCGTGGCCGTTGGATGAGGTTCCCAGTCAAAGTCCAACCACAATCTGATGGCTATCAAGTCATCTTCTTCATTTTGAATCCCTGCAACTCAGGCCACCTGCGCGCCCAAAGTCACCGCCGATGACATTTTCCGATCACCAATCCACAACCCTAACTTGTCATAGAGTCCACCATAGGCCACGATCCCTTGATCAAACTTGTCCCAAATTTCACAAGGAACTCAATTATACCATTAAATCCCTCTGAAACCTCAAGATTCGCAAGAACCAACTCTCAACCGAAAATGGTAACAACCCTAATTGGTCACTAATTCTCAAATTATTGATCTGAAAACCTTCCTACATCAATCCTCAATGCATCTAACATCCTAATTCCTCTTAATTCTAACTAATTCAAGCTGGAGAACGAGAGTTACTAACCTGAAAATTTCGTGTGCACAGAAGTAGCAAGCCTTCAAATCAAGCCCTCAAATGCTCCAGACTCCTTCAGTGAATCACTTCCAAGCTTCTGTATGCAATATAATTGATTGAAATGACTGCAATCCTTGGAACCAACTCTGAGTTGCAGGTGAAAAAACTGAGATCAAGAACACCAATCAGCCACGAATTTCCCTTGATTATGATCTGGAATCATTCCCTAGCATCCATGGAAGAGATTGCAATCAAGAAAATGGATGGAAAGTGCATGGAATGGAGTAACCGAATTCAGTTGCAAGCAATGTGTTTTCAATCTCAATCTCTACTCTCTCCTTCAATCATCACCAACCTTGGCCTTGGATCACCTCTACTCAATATATAGACCATGTATGGATGATCTAGAAACCTCTAGATCCTTCTAATGAGAAATTCAATCTCTCATGCCATGAGAAGTTCAATCACATGCCATGGTGTGTACAATTCTGTTAGCAGCTTGTAATCACCCTCATTCCCTTCCAATTTCTCCCCTAATGACATTTTGGATGTGTTTGGATTGCAAGAGGCCTTGATCATGCCTTGAATTTTGGTTTGGCAAATGTTACTTAAGATGTAAGTAACTACTTTTCAAAGCAAGTCCACAAATTAAACTTCAATTAAAAAATGTGGCTAAACCAATGTTCTTAAAAATTTTTTTAGAATCAAAATGACCTATTACATGCCTTGGTTTGGACATGTAGATCAAAAATACCAATTTCCATCTTTGGTTCATTTGAAAATCATCCTCATTTTAGGCCATTTTTGAAAATTTGAGATACAAGCATTTCCAACATCTCATGACCTCTTGGCTAGCCTTAAAACATCATTTTGAACAAGTTTGATGTTGAACAGTTTCCCATTTGAAGCTTGGAAATAGGAGTTATGGCCTTATGGTTGAAATGACCTATAATCTCCAAATGACCAAAATGCCCTTGACTTGTCAAAGCCATAACTTGAGTTATACAAATCCTATCAAGGACTTATAGTACTCTCTAGAAAGATAAGAGGACAAGGAACAACATTCATGTTGACCAAAAGTTCATAGGAATCATCCTTCTAGGGCAAAAGTCTCATGCAAGTTGGACAACTTTCAAGCTCCAAATTCACATACCTCAGATGACCTGTAACTTGTCAAAGTCATAACTTGAGTTCTACAAATCCTATCAAGGACTTCTAGCACTCAAATTAAAGCTAAAATTAGGGGTGTTCATGGGTGCGGGTCGACCCGCAAACCCGCCTACCCAAACCGAACCAACCCACTAATTACCCGGACCCATTCATTTACGGGTATACCCGACCCAACCCGTAACAACCCGTATAGATTTGGTTCGGGTATTGGGTTTTAGTTTCTAAACCCATGAACCCGTTGACGTGGCATAATTAATTATTATTATTATTATTATATTATTATTTATAAATTTTAAAGTTGCTATAACTTTGTAAATTGTAACGTACACAAAGATCTTTTGCACTTTCCTTCCAGTTTCCAATCACACATTAAATTATTATTATTATTATAATTAAACATTATTATTAATATTAATCATGCTTGCTTGACTTATGCACTTCTAGTTTACACTTTACTGCCTTTTTATTTTTTTAATGAATCTTTATTAACTAATAATAATTAAGTATATATTAGAAACTTACTAAACTAAAGACAATACCACTTAACCTAACCCTATTTTTTTACTACGGCAAATCTCAAACGTCACTACTCCTCTTTCTCTCACGATTTTTTTTTCATTTTACTCTCTCACATTCCAATTCCATCTTGCTTTCGAAAATCCACAGTCTATACTTTGACTCTCTCATAGTTTCGTCTCCATATTGAATAAGGATTTATACTTTTTATAGATCTACAATATATTTATTTCAATGCAATATATTGTTTTTACAGTATGTACTTCAATAGTTTTATATCAATGCAAAATATGATGATAGGTTCAATGTAATGTACTATTTTGTTTCATATGATGCAAAGTACTATTTTGTTTCATATGATGAAAATATATTTTGATGCAAAGTCCTGTTCTGTTTCATATTATTAATTTAAATATATTTTGTTTAATGTTGTTTTAATAATAATTTATATTAAAAAAATTTTTTTTATAGAAAATGGAAGTGGAACAATCACAAATTGTCAGTGAAGATGTTGCTCATCCACTTGAACAAGATGATAATCATTGATGAGCTCCCTTTTAAATATATTGAAAACGAAGGATTTAATATGTTCATGAAAGAGGCTCAACCAAGATTCAAAATTCCATCTCGTGTCACTGTTTCCAGAGATTGTTTATGCTTGTACTTCGATGAGAAAGAAAAATTGAAATATATGTTGTCTGCTAATAAACAAATGGTGTCTCTTACCACTGATACTTGGACATCGATTCAGAATATGAATTATATGTGTGTTACAGCTCACTATATTGATGACGAGTGGAATTTAAAGAAGAGTATATTAAGATTTGGTATAATTGCTGACCATAAAGGTGAAACTATAGGGATAACATTAGAGAATTGCATGAAGGAATGGGGTATCAAGTCTATATGTTGTGTGACTGTTGATAATGCAAGTGCTAACAATTTGGCAATTGATTATTTAAATCGAGGCATGAGTTTTTGGAATGGTCGTACTTTGTTTAATGGGGAGTACTTGCATATGAGATGTAGTGCTCACATATTAAACTTGATTGTCAAAGAAGGAATAAAGGATATTGATGAATCTGTTAAAAGAATTAGGGCTGCATGTAAGTTTGTCAAGGCTTCTCCTAGTCGGTTGGCTACTTTCAAGAAGTGTGCAGAAGCTGTTGGTGTATGTTCTAAAGCATTGGTAACACTAGATGTAGAAACCAGATGGAACTCTACTTATTTAATGTTGAACATCGCTGAAAAGTATGAACATGCATTTTACCGCTTAGAACATGCTGATGTTGCATTTTTAACTAATCTCCGTATTGAGTCGAAAGGATGTCCTAATCGAGCTGATTGGGAACGAGCTCGTATTTTTGTGAAGTTTTTGAAAACTTTTTATGATGCCACACTTTCTTTTTCTGGGTCATTGCATGTTACTGCTAACTCTTTTTTCAAACAGTTGATGGATATTAAAAAAACGTTGAATAAATGGAGGCACAATGTTAGTGATCCAATTTTGAAAACCATGACAGCAAATATGCAATTGAAGTACAACAAGTATTGGGAAAGCAATACAATAAATTATCTTCTCTTTGTTGCTATTTATCTTGATCCTCGTTATAAGCTTGACTATATTGAATTTTGTTTTACTCGGATGTATGGTGAAAAATTGTCAGAGGATATGTTAAAGAAATTGAAATCTCTCATTGCTAAATTGTTTGAGCACTATTTATTTTTGTATCCTGTTTCTCATGATGGTGGTTTCAATGCCTCATCTTCAAACATTGCCTCTCATTCTAGAATTGAAAATGGTGAAGATGATGAAGATTGGGACAATTTGTTTAGAATGAATATGAAGAAAAAACAATGTGAAGTGCAAAAAAATGAGTTGGAAAGGTATTTGGAGGATGGTGTTGAAGATGATTCTCCTACATTTAATATTCTCACTTGGTGGAAAGGAAAAACAAATAAATATCATGTGCTTTCCCGCATAGCTAGAGATATATTGGCTATCCCTGTATCCACTATATCTTCTGAATCCGCTTTTAGTACCGGAGGTCGTGTCCTTGATTCATTTCGTAGTTCCTTGAATCCCTCTACCGTTGAAGCTTTGATTTGTACTCAAAATTGGATCAAATCTCCTAAGGTCATTGATTTAGAAAAAGAGTTGGTTGAATTGGAAAAGGTTGAGTCAGGTATGAATTATATGTTTGAATTTTAAAATCTATTTTATTTTAGTATTACATTACATTATTCTTATTAGTTGTTTGTGTTTACATATATAGAGTTAGCTGGATTAGTTTCTATTGATGTTGGCATTACTGCGGTTAAGCTCAATACAACTGTTACTACTAGATTTTAAGGTATTTTCTAGTGTTGTTTTTTTTCTTCTTCTTTTGACTATTGTTGCTTAAACTTTTAACTGTTGTTGCTGGATTTTATGTTGTTGCTAAACGTTTCATTGTTATTGCTGGAATCTTTTACAGCTACTGTTGCTGGATTTTCTGTTGTTGCTAAACCTTTCACTGCTGGTGCTGGAATCTTTTATAGTTGCTGTTAGATTTTGGTGCTATTAGCCCAATATTGGACCAATACATCTATGTCATTTTAAGACTAAGTGATGTTTATTTGCTTTTGAATTATTTAGAATTTATGAATTTTATGGAAATGATATTTTATGGAATTTTATATATTATTAAGTGTTAATATATATGATAGTTTACGGACCTACTTTTAAGCATGTGCTAGAAAAGGTAACATTTGAGTATCAAAACAACTAATATATACTGTATATTATTATATATTTGTTTTACATATGTTGATATATATTTGTAATGGATAACATTTGAGTATCAAAATAACTAATAAATTTTTATAAGTTAAGGTATATTAATGAAAATATATAAATAATTAATGGTGTATATGTATCTTAATATTTTTTATGACAAAGAAAATACATTTCAAAATTTTAATTGTTATATTTTTAATTATTCTATTTTATATGTAGGATTTGTCTCCACTACGTAAATAATTTAATTGTTTGAAATATGCAAAATTATAGTGAATTGTGTTATAGATTTTTTAAATTGAAAATAATAATTATTATATACACAACCCGTGGACCCAACCCTACCCAGCCCGTAAATATCCGGGTTGATTTGGGTCGGTTTTTAAAGTAGAATTACAGGTTTGATGATAAACCCAACCCATTGAAAGTTGAACGGGTTGGGTAACGGGTTAAGGCGAACCCGGTCCAACCCAACCTGCGTACACCCCTAGCTAAAATCATGCTCTACAACATTAATGTTGGAGGCAAGATGAGATGTCAATCACATCTTGAGCTAAATTGCCTTGAAGATAGGGGTCAAACTAGGGGATTTTACAATGTCAAGCCTTACAAACCCTAGCTTGAAACTTCTCAAACTCTTCAATCATGATGAGTTGACCTTGGAATCATCCTTACAACATCTCAATGTGTCAATCCATGATCACATGGCTCTTGGATTAAGTCTCAACCCTCTCCAAGTCATCAGTTGACTTAGGGTTGACCCAGTCAAACCCTAGCTGCACCAATCATGGCTGAGTCTTCTTAAACTTGCACAATGACCTGTCTAGGCCTCAAATTGATCTTCAACACTTATCATGAGCTCTCTCAAGACCTCAAGTCTAACTTCATGGCTTCAGAATCATCTGATGGTCTTCCCCATAACTCTCAAGTTAGGAGACACACCCTCTTGGTTTCAACCATTCTCTCTGAGGATCTTTTAACTTCTCTAGTAAGGATATCAACCCTTGAACCCTTGGATAAAACTTTGAGCCATCTTCATAGCCTTTTATAGCCCTTGATTGGTAATCATACCTCTTGATCTCCTGCATACATGTCAATGAAATGCAAATGATAATGCTAATGTAAATGAAATGAAACATAAGCTAGGTAAAGAAATGTTGGGCAAATTTTGGGGTGCAACAGCTGCCCCTATTCAAACGGCTTGGACCTGACTGGGTGAGAAGCGAATGGCTCTCAAATAATCAAGGTAAAAGACGGTTGAATACCAACAAACCCGGAAATTTGCCAACTGCACAAGTACACGGTACTCTGGTGGGAACCAATCTTCGAAAACTGAAATAATAGCTGCACGGCAACTAGCTGGGGAATTGGTTACACGGTAACCGGTGATACATGGTCGATCATGCCGTCAGGCATCGGGATTCCTCAGGACTCATCAGGTCAACAATCAAGTTAATCATGCCATCGGGCATTCAAAGAAGTTTTTGGGCTTCAGCTGAACTTCGTCAGTAAGTCGGGAATAGACTTCTCAGTCAATCATGAACCAATTGGGGATATCCAAACTTCTGCCGTCAGGCACTCCGCATCAGCTGAGAGAACTGCTTCGTTAATATGGTTGGACTTCAATCATCAAGTCTTCAAGGGAAGTTTCAACTTCGCTATTTAGAAACCTGTTGGGGATGACGCATCTCCGTTGGGGATTCTGGAGAACTATCAAGTAACTCTGCTTCGGGATCCAGAAATCATTCTGGGTGAATCAACTCTGCTGAGGACTTCAAGAATCATCTTGGACAAATAACTCCGCCAGGGACTTCAAGAATCATCTTGAACCAATAACTCTGTTGGAGATTTCAGGAATCATCCTGAGCAAACACTCTGCTGGAGATTCTAAGCATCAACTTGAGCAACCAACTCTGACGACTTCACGGGGATTTTAAGAATCGTCTTAAGCAACCAACTTTGCTGGAGAATTCAAGAAACATCTTGAACCGCACAACTCTTTTGAGATTTTAGGAATCATCCTGAGCAGACACCCTGTCGGGGAACACCTGTAAAACAAGAACGGTAACGACCTAGCTCATGTTTCATATGCATATGTTTGACAATGGCGCAATGCTCCACACGGTGGAAATGCTACGCATTTAAGGTAGATGCTATGCAATCATGCAAAAACGCTACGGCCCCATCGGCAAAATAAATGCCGAAGGGAGAATCTTCTTGTCAAGGGGAAAGAACCACTCGGGTGGAGAGGAGGAATCATCCTGCCAAGGAGAGGAAGTTACACCAATCTCAATTAGACTCCGCCTAGAGAAACAAACTTCAGTCGACTACTGCAGGGGAACAAAGCTTTACGAGAACCTGAACCTGCTCATCTGAGCATACGAACCACAACTGCTGAGGAAAATAATGTCAATCACAGAAATAAACTGCACGGCCTTCGCAGTAAAACTTTCCTGGAGATAACGACTCCGATGGAGGGAAATACGACATCAGTTACTCCACACTCTACTGGGGAAAAACCAATCATGGCCCGAACGACTTCCAAGGACTCGGCTCTCTTGGGGATCTGCAAACTCGGCTGGGGGAGAAGGAATCATCCTGCTTGGGGGATGCATACGGCGCACTGTCTGGAATATGCTATACCTGCAACAACACAAACAAACAGACGAGATACCCTTCTCAAAGGGACCTATCAAGGTTATCATCTTGTGACAAGTAATTCATTGTTTCAACAATCAGTGGCCTAGGCCAGTAAGTTTATGTATGCGCATTTTATCAAAAACATCGGCGTTCTTTTTCGCAAACAAAACAGATAAATGCTAAACAGGAAAACAAAATTGCTGAATAATGTATATTTTATTGATAACGAACCCCTGAATGGGTAAAAATGTTTTACAACAGATGCAAGCTCCTGGAATGAGGAAGCCGCGCAAAAATAAAACATAAATATACATCAGTATATACACATGTAGGCAATGAGGCGTAGACGAACACCATGAGTTGATCCCTCTATGACCCACTCGACTTTGATACCTCTCTGACGCCTCAGCTTCAGAAGAGATTGATTCAGATAAACGGCCCTCAGGTCTTCCAAACCACTAAACAATGAAAGTCCACACGCGGAACGCAGTCATTCGCTTTTTCAAATCCCTAACTTTTGCCTGAATTGCCCTTCTGGGTTTTCGATTCACCGGGATACCCTTTTTTTCCAAAGCCGCCTTTCCAGGTTTTCGACTTTGCGGGTGTACATTCTTTTCTTTTATATCCCTAATTTTTGCCCGAACCTTTTTCCTTTTTTATGGTTCGCCGGGATGCCCCATTTTTGCCTGGATATTCTTTTTCTTTCCAGCGGGTCATTCTTTAAGCAAAGTATTTTTTAACTGCATCCGTGTTCACCGGGGATGCAAAATCTTCACCATCCATCGTGGACAACAATAAAGCTCCTCCCGAGAAGACTTTGCTGACGACGTACGGACCTTCGTAATTGGGAGTCCACTTGCCCCGGTGATCGGAGTATGGAGGAAGAATCTTCTTCAGGATGAGATCACCCGTCTGAAAGCTTCTAGGCCGCACCTTCTTGTCATAAGCTTTCTTCATTCGGCTTTGGTACAGACGACCATACGCAATCGATGCTAATCTCTTCTCGTCCATCAGGCTGAGTTGGTTTAGTCGGCTCTTAATCCATTATGCCTCGTCGAGTTTCACGTCAACCAAAAGTCGCAAAGAAGGGATCTCCACTTCTAACGGTAGGACAACTTCCATACCGTACACTAAGGAGAAAGGAGTTGCCCCGGTTGATGTACGTACCGTTGTACGATAAGCGTGCAATGCAAATGGCAACATCTCGTGCCAATCCTTGTAGGTCACAACCATCTTCTGTACAATCTTCTTTATGTTCTTATTGGCCACTTCAACGGCGCCATTCATCTTCGGCCGGTAAGGAGATACGTTGTGGTGTTCAATCTTGAAACTCTGGCACAGCTCCTTCATCATCTTGTTATTCAGATTCGAACCATTATTAGTAATGATCCGCTCGGGAATTCCGTAACGATAGATGATGTCCCTCTTTATGAATTTAGCCACCACCTGCTTGGTCGAATTAGCGTATGAGGCTGCCTCCACCCATTTGGTGAAGTAGTCGATAGCTACTAGAATGAAGCGATGACCATTAGATGCAGTGGGCTCGATCTTGCCTATCATGTCTATGCCCCACATGGAGAATGGCCACGGGGAGGACATGACATTCAACGGGCACGGCGGCACATGAATCTTATCAGCATAAATCTGGCATTTATGATATCTCTTCGCGAATTTAAAGCAATCCGATTCCATTGTCAGCCAGTAGTATCCTGCTCTTAGGATCTTTCTTGTCATGGCATGCCCGCCAGCGTGCGTACCAAATGTGCCTTCATGGACCTCTTCCATGAGCATACTCGCCTCTTTCTCATCTACACATCTGAGTAGCACGAGATTATGGTTTCTCTTATACAAAACTCCATCAGGATTGAGATAAAAATTTCCAGACAGCCTCCTCAGAGTCTTCTTATCCTGGGTTGACGCTCCCGCAGGATACTCCTTAGTCATAAGGAAGGTCTGGATATCATGGAACCATGGCTTGCCATCGGAGGCTTCCTCGATCGCAAAGACGAATACAGGTCTATCAAGACGAGAAAGGACAATTCTTGGAGCTTCATTCCAAAAATTGACTTTATACATCGAAGCCAACGTGGCTAAGGCATCAGCCATCTGATTTTCGGCCCTGGGTACATGATGGAGTTCCACTCGATCAAAGAACGGAAGTAGCCTTCTGGCATAGTTCATGTACGACACCAAATTGGATTGACGAGTCTCCCACTCCCCTTTAATCTGGTTAATCACAAGTGCCGAGTCACCATATACGTCTAGGTTCTTGATTCTCAAATCAACTGCTTCTTCTAGACCCATGATACATGCTTCGTACTCCGCTTCATTATTGGTGACCGGAAACGTCAGTCTCGCAGTAAACGGGATGTGGGATCCGTGGGAAGTTGTGATGATTGCCCCAATGCCACTTCCGTAAGAATTAACCGCCCCGTCAAATATCAATTTCCATTGGGATTTCCTGTTTGGACCCTCGTCGGGCAACGGTTCATCGCAATCTTTCGCTTTAAGAAACATGACATCCTCGTCAGAGAATTCAAATTTCATCGGCTGGTAATCTTCGATCGACTGTTCGGCAAGGTATTCAGACAATACGCTTCCCTTGATGGCCTTCTGGGAAACGTACTGAATGTCATATTCCGTCAACACCATTTTCCATCTGGCAATCCTGCCCGAAAGCGCTTGCTTCTCGAAGACGTACTTGATCGGATCCATCTTCGAAATTAGCATGGTCGTGTGATTGAGCATGTACTGTCGTAAATGTTTGGCAGCCCAGGCTAGTGCACAACACGTTTTCTCTAGCATCGAGTAGCGAGATTCACAATCTGTGAACTTTTTACTCAAATAATAGATGGCATGCTCCTTTCTGCCCGTCTCGTCGTGCTGACTGAGAACACACCCCATACTATTCTCAAGAACTGTCAAGTACATGATTAAGGGTTGTCCGGCCACTGGGGGTATCAAGATCGAAGGTTCCTGCAGATACTGTTTTATCTTATCAAATGCCTTCTGGCAATCCTCGTTCCAGATAATCTCCTGATCTTTCTTTAGTAGTTTGAACATCGGTTCACACGTGGCCGTGAGCTGAGAAATAAACCTTGCAATGTAGTTTATTCTGCCCAAGAAACCACGAACTTCTTTTTCTGTTTTTGGCGCTGACATTTCTTGTATCGCTTTAATCTTCGCAGGATCAACCTCGATGCCTCTTTCACTCACGATAAACCCCAGTAATTTTCCAGACCATACTCCGAAAGTACACTTGTTAGGATTCAGCCTCAACCTGAACTTCCTAAGCCTCTCAAAAAGCTTCAGCAAATTGACCAGATGTCCCTCCTCCGTTTGGGACTTCGCAATCATGTCATCAACATAGACTTCAATCTCATGATGAATCATATCATGAAACAAAGTAACCATTGCTCGCTGGTAAGTGGCCCCTGCGTTCTTCAGACTGAAAGGCATTACCTTGTAGCAAAATGTTCCCCAAGGGGTGATAAACGTAGTTTTCTCCATGTCCTCCGGCGCCATCTTGATCTGATTGTAGCCGGAGAAGCCATCCATGAACGAAAACACGGAGAACTAAGTTGTATTGTCGACCAACACGTCAATATGAGGCAGTGGGAAATCATCCTTAGGGCTCACCCTATTCAAATCCTGATAATCGACGCACATTCGTACCTTACCGTCCTTCTTCGGCACGGGCACTATGTTGGCGACCCACGGAGGGTAAGTAGTGACCGCTAAGAAGCCAGCATCGAGCTGCTTTTGCACTTCTTCTTTGATCTTAACGGCCATATCTGGTCGTGTCCTTCTAAGCTTCTGCTTAACGGGAGGACAATCTTCTCGCAGCGGCAGGTGGTGGACCACAATGTCAGTATCAAGTCCGGGCATATCTTCGTAGGACCAAGCAAAGACGTCACTGTACTCTCTCAGCATCTCGACCAATCTCTGCTTGACATCACTTTGCAATGCAGCCCCTATCCTGACTTCCTGACAAGCTCTTCAGAACCCAGATTCACAATCTCGATCTCTTCCTCATGAGGCAGAATAACTTTCTCTTCTTGTTTCAACAAGCGGGCCAACTCTTCGGGAAGGTCTCCGTCTTCATCAATCTCTTCTTCGGCTTGATAGATCGGGCAATCGAAGTCGAAGTGAGTCGTAGAAGGTCCAGAGTCGATGTCATCTGCTATGTGGATCCTGCAATAACAAGGGTTAAGCTTAAAACAAGGATATGCAGGTTAGCACAAACCCCATTGCCATTTTGTTGTTTTTCAAAACAAATATAAAATAGGAATAACAGAGATCACAACATTTGAATACGAAGAAAAACGCCTTTTGATTTATTGGTAAAATGCATGTACATAATCAAACAAGGCCCTGACAATAAAACCACTATGCCCCGGGTAGGACATAGGGTTGTACAATGATTGGAGAAAGTAAATCATTACTCTTTGCCTGTCACTTAGATGATACCCCTGATGGACCAGTTGTTGAGGCTCTCTCCTGGCTTGCTTGGCTGGATCCAAGAGTCCAGATCACAGTCGATGTCTTCGCCGTCTTCAGACACTGCGTTGACGCTTTCAAATATCACTCCGCCGCTGGTAAACTGGATCAACCCTTTACCTCACGATGCACTGCTAGAAGAGGAGGCTTCAGTCGCAGGAGAATATCCCAACCCAAACTTGTCTTGCTTGTTAGGTATCTCTAGAATTCGCCCCCAGCCTAGGGTAGATCCGGCTTGAACAACGGCCCGGGCTTCCTTGAAGAAGGAGAGAGTCATCTCTGGCTTTTCAGTGATCACGGGAGCTACGTTCTTGACTTTGACAGCTTCGAACGCTTGACATAGGGTTTCGTGGATTTCCCTATCCATCTCAACATACTTGAAGGACGACAAATGGCTCACCATTATATCTTCCTCACCACATACGGTCACAATGCTACCTCCGACAGCGTACTTGAGCTTCTGGTGCAACGTGGAGGTTACGGCACCCGCAGAATGGATCCATGGCCGGCCTAAGAGACAGCTGTAGGCAGGCGTGATGTCCATAATGTAGAAGACTGCGTCGAATGTTTCCGGACCAACTTGGATTGGCAACGTCACCTCCCCGAAAACATGACGTTTGGTTCCATTGAACGCTTTCACCACCAGATCACTGGGTGTGCAGATCAATCCCCGAGTATCTAACTTCATCAATGCTTTCTTCGGAAGAACATTGAGCAATTACCCTGTGTCCACTAACACATGAGACATAATCGTTCCCCTGTACTCTATCGAGATGTGCAGGGCGCTATTGTGGTTCCTCCCCTTCGGCGTCAGCTCCAGGGCAGTAAACCCTACCCCATTTCCAGCATTCACGTGGGCTACGACCCCTTCCAACTGGTTTACCGATATTTCCTGCGGTACGTACGTGGCATTCAACACCTTCAACAATGCGTTGCGGTGTGCCTCAGAACACAACAACAGATTCAGGATGGAAATTTTCGAGGGTGTTTGATGGAGATGATCCACAATCTTGTAGTCACTCTTCTTAATCAACCTTATAAACTCTTCAGCGTCTTTAACAAGTAAGTCCTTCTCTACCCCACGAGGGGTTTCCTCAACGACTTTACTCTTTCCCTTGTCAGTTACATCAGCTTTGTCCGCTTTGTCCGCCACAACCTCAGGTGGAGCAAATACTCTTCCGCTTCGCGTGATCCCGCTAACGCCCACTAGGTTCTCCACAGACGACCCTGATGGTTCCAATTCCAACTTCTGTCTGTTGTAGTAGACCTCTGCCCCATAGTGCCACGGGACAGCGTTGGTGCTTTCAAAAGGTATCGGCCCAGCTTTGGTGATGGTAATCGTGGGCGGCCTGAGTGCAGAAATAGTTATCGTCCGACGAGGGATGGTGATGGTGGCAACCTCATCACCTTGCTTCAGCATTACGTCTCCCGATCTGCTTTCGGCCCTTCGGCTAAATTGCAGGATTCCCTCGGTCATCAGACTTTGAATCCCCTCTGTCAACTGTTCACATCCATCAGGACTTGTCGCACAGCCCATACACAACTCTCCACAACCTGGAAAGAAACCCCTTTTCATCAGCTTAGCTTTAACGAAGCTAAGCAGTGTCTTCAAATCTCTGACGTCAGTCAATAAATCCAAATTCTCGTCTTCAATAATGGCATTTACTCCACCTCCCATATGATTCGGCATAGGGTTCTTCGTGATGTTTGGCACATTATCTGAGAAGTTGATGATCTTAGCGTCCACCATGTCCTGCACCTTATGCTTGAAGGCTTTGCAATTTTCTATTGTGTGGCCTGGTGCCCCTGAGTGAAACTCACATGTTGCATTCACGTCATAACCTGGCGGAGGTGCCCCTGTCAAGGGAGCCAAGGTTCTCTTCTGGATCAGCTGTAACTGGAGCAAAGTCTGTAATAGCTGAGCATAGGACATGGGCAGTGTCTCGAGGTGACGGCTCGACAGAGGTGCCCGGTTCTGATACTTTCTGTACCCTTGTTGATTCGGCTGCTGCTGCTGCTGGGGTTGTTGGATAGCGGGGATAGTTATACTGGCCATCTGCTGATGCTGGCCCTTGCCTTTCCTTCGAGCGTGGGACACGGAGCTCGTCTCTCCTTCTCGTCTTTTGCCACTATAAGGTTTCTTTCCTCCTCCCGCCAAGGACTGATCACCTTGAACTTTCCCCAGTTTGATCCCATTTTCAATGTGCTCACCCGTGATAATAAGATCTGAGAAGCTTCCAGACATACTGCTGACCAATTTCTCATAATAAACCCCTGGGAGGGTGGCCACGAACATTTCCACAAGCTTGCGTTCAACCATCGGCGGTTGAACCCTAGCTGCCAACTCACGCCACCGCTGGGCGTATTCCTTGAACCCTTCATTGTTCCTCTGTGACAGATTCTGCAGTTGGACCCGGTTCGGAGCCAAGTCACTGTTATATTGGTAGTGGTGCACGAATGCTTCAGCAAGTTCCTTCTATGTGCGCACACAGGCAGGTTCCAGACTCATGTACCATTCGAGGGATGGCCCGGACAGACTGTCCTGAAAGAAGTGCATCAGCAACTTCTCGTCCTCAGAGTGAGCAGACATTTTTCTGTAATATGATCTCAGATGGACGCGAGGGCAAGTGGTGCCCTTGTACTTTTCAAAGTCGGGTACCTTGAACTTAGGAGGCACCTTGAAATCATCAATCAGTCCCAACTTGGACATATCAACACCCATGTGTCATACCCTAAATTTGTCCTACCCTTTTGTAAATATTTTCGCATTTTATTGTTTCGTGCCATTTAGACACATGTCCGCTCGCAATTGGTCGATTTTTAAAATTTATCTTTATGACCCATTAAGGCGTGACACGTGGCCTAATAACCTTTTTGTGAATTTTATTTTCTTAAACTTTTTCTTTTAAAATTTACTAATTATATTTTTAATAATTATTTTTTGTTTTTTAGAATTTCAATCTATTTTTATATTCCTTTTAATACTTATTTAATTGTTATTATTATTTTTTATTTTTTAGTTTTGTTAATTAATATTGCAATAATTAAATTATGTCATTAGTATTGGTTTAATATTAACTAATTGATTAGATTGTAAAAAAGGATAGAAAAGAGATTTGTAACAAAGAAGATAGAAGCAAGTTAGGGTGGGGAGGCCCATTTACGACCCGTTAGGGTTGGTCGTAGGGTTGGTATTAAAAGAGGAGGAAGTCTGATGAATTGGGGGGATTTTACTGTTCATAACCTAATTGGAACCCTAAAAACGGTGTGGAGAGATCCCTCTAACCCTAAACCCTAATACACTGTTCATCAAGAAGAGATTGTCGTCCCAACATGCTCTGAGAACCCTAGAGAAAGAAAATTCGGCGCCGATTCTCCCTAATCTTACCTCTCTTTTTCACCAAATCACGCACCATCACCATTACCTTCGTTTTCGCCCTCAAAACCCATCGTCACCCTTTTCCTCACTCTCGCGAAATCCTTATCCAAACCGTTTGCGAAACCTTCGTCAAAAAACACGATTCGGTCTTACGGCAACATCTTGGGCTTCTCACACTCAGCGACTTTAGGTGTCACCGTCAAGCTTACCACAACCGTGCACTAAGTTTCGTTCCGAAGCGTAATCGACTCGCAGTGGCCGACAAAGCTGCAGTAAGCGCGTATTCGGTATTGGCTTCAATTTTCTTGACTATCAATTTTTTGCGTTCTTGTTCAGTATTCACTTTAGCTTTGATTAAGATGCTTATTCATGTCTCATGTGCATATTAGGAACTGATATAATTATTAGCAGTTCAGATTATTCACTAACTTTGATACGGTTTGGATATGATTTGTGAACTTTCTCATTGAATCTTTTTGTTCCATTAACCCTCGCTTGTTTTGGTTTAACTGTTTGTTGATTAGAATGATTCTGACATCGCCTGAAGGTTCGCTGTGTTTGTTTGATGTGCATTAGTAAAAGTGGCTTGTACTGAGAGAACAAGTTATTGGTAGTCTGGGTGTTATAATATCACCAAGTTTCAAATGGAGCGATGGTGAAATTAAACGGCGTAGCAGCGGCAAGATGATGATATTGTTCGGGTCTTCGACTCAACTCTGTTGTCATCTGTTATTATTTATCTAAAAGAAATTATAAATGTCTGTGACTGGTTTGTGTGTAGGTGTGGTAATCCAGGATCCAGACTCGATTTAGTTCTCTCTGGAACAGCTCCATGTTGAAGACGTAACAGTTGGATATCCTTAAATGCAATCAAGCAGCCATGTTTCGACATTTTCTCCGACAGTAGGTCCATTCCACAAGCAACGCCAACGCGGTTGCGACTTCGCCGTAATGGCTCAAGGCAGTAATTTATCATAGCCTCAATGATGCAATCGAATGGACGGCTATTCAAACAGAATTTCTGATTTAATTGTGTTTTGTAGTTTCTGTGTTGACCATGTTTGTCTTGCTTGCAGTTTCGTTTAATTTTTGTGCAGGTCATGAATCCCGTTCACGGTTTGCGTCTAAACACTCCGCCGCGCTCGCTAAAACACTGAAGACCTGATGATTTCAACGACATGGTTTTGACCCCACCATAATGCCGAGACAACTACGTGCTAGCTGTTGTTGTTGCCATTACCATGCACACTGCTGTTACAGACTAGAGTTGGATAACAAGGGGACTTGGTTTTACTATTTTGCGCACAGGATTTTGTTTTGACGGTAGCCGCAATACTAATATCGCCAGGAACAATGATAACTCAGTAAAAAGAAATTTTAAGAGCAACCACAACAGCAACGGTGCGAACAAGCTTTGTTTCCCTCACACAAACTGATCACGATAATCGGCAAGCAATTGAACCCCCATCTTCAGCTTGAGTCCGTGTCGACGATCTTGAGCTCGCATAATTGGATGGTTATGTATGGTTGTTACGTGTGCCGTTTGTAATTCTAGAGCGGTAGCTGCTCTCAGTACCTTCGTCATAATGCATCATGATGATTCGTGCTCGGCAACAATGTTCAACTCAGTAATGCAAGGCAGAACAACAATACAAACCAGCTGATACCACCATCCGTGACATTTCCAACATTAACAGCTCAGTTTCAGCAACAACAAAGTCGTATCTCATAGCAACAACATCAACTACATGGCGACCGACACAAATTACTCTAACGCATACTCATGGTTGTGTATTTTTAGCTCGTATAAGTCGGTGTCGGTAATCTCTGATCTACCGTTTCTTTTTTTATGTTCATTGCTCATTTGATTTTGGTTCAGACTTCATTATATTTTCATGTTCATTATATGTTGTCTATGTTGCTATGCATTTGATTTGTTTCAGGTCTGTACCATGATTGGTTATAGAAAGATGCTGTATGTTGGAGATTTAAAGTGCAATTTAAACAGCACAGAGCCTACACTTCTCGTAAAGACTTCTTGTTCGACTATCAAAAATATCACGGCCAGAAGCATGAGAAGAGGGTATCGTGTACATGAAGAAGCTAGTTTGTTTTCCTTGAATCGGTGGTGACTCTGCTCCGATTGCTGTTGCGGTTCTCCCGTGTCGCAGCTACGGTAACAGCTTAAGAGTAATTCAATACTGTTATATTGCCGTGACATTTGGTTCAATTGTTACATTATATTGTGATGGATACTATTGTAAATGGATTAACAAGTGTCTAAGTACTATAAAGTCTCGTCAGTTTTAGTTTATTGCAGTAATATTTCGGCTTACTTACAATGTTCATAGCTAGTTTGTTTTCTTTGAATCAGTGGCGTGACGCCTATTCGATTTCGAGAATTTGTTTGCTTTTGGGATGAGCCATTAGACCAGATATGATTTGCTGCTGTAGTTGGCTTTTTTGTTTCAATTTTATCATGTTTGTTTTGAATGCTATGCCTTGAGTGCGTAAACGCCGTTGCCGTAGCACGGTTTTGTGTTATGATCATTTTGATTTAATGAGAGTTGCAGGTGTATTTTCGTGCGCTCGTAATGAGTTTCATAGGTGCTAAATTATTTAGCAAACGTAAGCGCGCGGCAATTTGAAGCCCACATCCACTTTACGCTATTGCTGTTATTCTCTTTTTGGGTTTGGTTTGAATTGCGCTGAATGGTTTGTGCTGCTATTGAATCTTGGGTATGCAGTTGTTATGTTTGAAAAATGCATCAGTTTTGACTTTTGTTCTAGTCGGTGTTGAACTGTTTTCAATTGTGTGACGAAGATTGTACGTAAAATCCATGGCTTGTTTGACCTGCTATGTAAAGAATTGATTTGATACAATTACATTTATGTGTTGCCGATATATTTATGTGATAACTGCGGAAAGATTTATTTGGATTAAGTTGATCAGGTTCTCCGTATTACCGGTTTTGCTTTGTTTTATTCATGTAAATAGTGTTATATACAAGGCACTTGATCAGTATTGAGGGATTTGAGTTTTAAAGTTGCAGTTCAACTTTGATAAGGGAAAGAACAATACTCTGCTGCTATTGTCGCTAAACCACTCCATTTGTTTTTTTATTTATTATTGTGTACATTTTGCAATTGAGTGAACGTGGCTTTAGATGGATACACTTATATAGTGAAGAAGAAATTTGGTTCAAAAGATTTATTTTGAACTTAACTAAATTAATTTTGATACTTTCACTGTGTATTTTAAATGATATCTCATAAATTAAATCAATGGGTGAAAATTGAACTCTTGAAGTCTAGCACTTCTTGAGTTTTCGAATGAACGTTATTAAGGTGTACACCTTAAATAATGTATTGTTCATTTTTTATAATTAATATATTAGGCAATTTAATTTTTGTATTTGTATTTGCTTTAGTAAGTAGCACGTTTTAGACAATTCAATAAATTACACTTTAGATTTTTTTCAAATTTACTTTTAACTTTTGATTAATTTATTTTTTGCTAAATTTAAATCAATTTATTTTAACTTACAATTTATTTTTCAGCTTATTTCTAAAATATGTTTGGTTTTCTTTAAATCCTGTTTCAGTATATTTTTCAACACTAAATTATTTCTCAATCAAGTCATGAAAAAATTAAATTCTTGAAGTCTAGCACTTCTTGAATTTTTGGACAAACATTATTGGGGTGTACACCTTAAATAATATGTCATTCAACTATTCGTTTAGTACGCGATTTAGAACAAAAAATATCATAGGAATCTAGCATTCTGTGTGATATTTCCGCTGTTCATCCATTTATTTTTCAAATAAAAATGGTGTTATTGGAATCTAGCATTTCGGTAATACCCCGATTATTTAGTTGTGGGGCCGACGTCTCATTTATTAAATAATTGATATTTTTAAATTCAATCCCGCGTTCTCACTTCTCATACATTCACAAATTATTTTCATACCCCATTTCGCTTCAAATCATTTTTAAAATATTTTTCTCGATCAAACCTCGAAAGAAAGAGGTACTTGGAATCTAGCATTCCTTGTGTCTTCAAGTGAATAATTCTTGAAGCACGCCTTTGAGTTGTTATTCACTCGACTTTCGGCTCTTTCAGATTCGATCACTTTCAAACATTTACCTAACTCGAATGCTCGTCCGCATTCGCAACCCATTTCATTCATAATTTCTCATGGACTCGATATTAGAAGAACCCTCAGGGACTAATATCGTTTCTCACAATCCTAACACTTGACACGTCGTCAAGTCGGTTCCATTTTCATTCAAATCCTCGACACGTCGTCGAACTACTTCAAAACAACTTCCTTTTGGCCTCGCATGCCATTCTTCGATTCGATCCTTTCACAAACATTTTCGAAACTTACGAAAGAGGGATATTCTCAGAATCTAGCATTCTTTGGATATTCGAATGAGTAACTCTCGAGGCGCGCCCTCGAGTTGTTATTAATTTTTTCTTTCGATTTCAAAACATCCAACTCTTTATCTTCAATTTATTCAGTCAATTCCCAAAAGAACTGAGTTCTTGGAGTCTCGTATTCCTTGGATTCTTGAGTGACAAGCTCTTGAGACGCGCTCTTAGGTTGCTTGTCAGACATCCTTTCGTCTCCTTCGCAAAACTTTCAACTCATTCAACCTCATCTTTCATGGTTGTTACCACGAACTACGGACGCTCTGATTCTTTATTCATTCTTGAATATAAGATACGTAGGCACAAGATTGCGATGATCTTGGCGAGCACACTTCTATCTTCCTTCATTATTCCTTCCACATTCCCAACCTTTCCCGTAGTCGAACTACGAAGCTCTGATTCCTCATTCTCGTCCGAATGAGCATACGTAGGCACAAGGGCCCCAATCCTTGGCGAGCACCCTATCTTCTAACCACCCATCTCTCCTTTGCGTCTTTAACCTTTTACCCTACCAATTCTACCTTTAACAACGAGAAGAAAACAGGTAAACCTAAACAACACTCCCCACAATTACCTTAAGAGGTTCCCGTCGAGTACGACGGACGTGAGGGATGCTAATACCTTCCCCTCACGTAACCGACTCCCGAACCCGGAACATGGTTGCGACAGCCTGGTTCCTATCCTTCCGTTTTAGGAGGTTTTCTCGATATTTTCCTCTCTCGTTTATTCGGGATAAATAAAGTTCGGTGGCGACTCTGTCGAACCGCATATCCGCGCCTTTCGCGCGAGGGTCGTATTTTCGAAATGGATTTTTCGAGGTGCGACACCATGGTATTCTGGTTCTCGATATTCCTCATCTTGTCCTCGAGTGCCTTAAACCTTAGCCGTGCTTCAGCAGTCAGCTCCCCTTCAGCACCTCTCTACGAGAACACATCGTCTTGACGGTCTTCTAACCATGGCTGAGGCCCGTACAGATTTCCTACACCTACATTACCGCCGCCCATCCCAACATCGACGTTAGCTTCAAAATTCCCATTACCGACGCTAGTCGTATTACCGTTGAGTCCCATGTTAGCTATCACATTACCGTTGGCACTGCCATTCCCCCCGGTCACGGGGACACCATTCTGAGGAGTTTCAATAGGTGGAGGGGTTGGCACAGTCCCACCATGGAGTACCCCATTGCTATCGACCCTTGAGATCAGAGGTTGAACCAAGGTTCTGAGCTGATCCTGGCCGTTGGCGACCACTTGCATGAGCTCCATGAAGCGGTCCATCCTTTCTCGGAATTCCTGAACGTCAGTTTGCATTTGCTCCATAACTCTGGCTTGATTTGCTCTGGTCGGATAGCGGTGGATTGGTCTCTGATCAATCCTGAAACAACCTGAATACACCAGAGGGTTAGAAAAAACAACAAAGCTCTCGTTATGCAAATGCAAACGTGTGTCTGTGCGTTAGGGAGATTTCCCCCGATCCTAGTGCTTGAGTGCCAGTGCTGATAGTAAGAAGTATGAGTCCAGTCATGGAAATAACATCTCATATATAAAGAAAGCCCATCAAGGCGGTACACAACGTCACTGAGTACAAGATGAATCAATAGCATGACCTTAACCAACAAGCCTGGTGATGGTCAGCATACAACAATGATCAAAACAAAAGGAATACAAATAGTCAAGCACGGCCACGGGCTTGGAACTCTTCTAAAAACCCCTTCGTTTCTGGATGATCAGGCCGAGCGAGTAACCCTTCGACGAGTAACTCCCTTTGCCTCATAGTGTACTGAAGACCTTCAACTGAGTCTTCCCATGCTCCTTCGCCGAAACAATCTTCTAACTTCCGCTTCTTAGATTCAAACGTCAGTTTGCGCTCCTTCAGGTTAGCAAGAGCCTTGTTGAGCTGGCCTTCAGCGACATACCTATGAGCGGTTTCTTCATCAAACCTTTTCTCACTAGCCTTCACCTGGGCTTTCAACTTAGAGATCTGTTGCTTCAGCTTATCCTCCCATTCTTTGTCGTTGGCTAGGGTGGCCTTCCAATGCTGATTAAACTTAGAAATTCTCCGGTACGCTTCATCCAAGTGCTGCTTCTTAGTGGCTAGTACATCATTGACAGCTTTGAAGTCTCGACCCAAGCGCTCACGCTCAGCTATCTGCTTAGTCAAATCTGTCCCTAACTGGTTCACCAGCTCGGTCTGCCTCTTGAATGAATGAACGGCTTCGCTTCTCTCGCTTCTGAGTTGAGCCAATTCTTTCTCCAGTTCTTCATTTACCTTCTTCATCTCATCCCGCTCAGCTAACACCTGATTATGCTGCTGAATAGGCACGGTGGTAGGCTCTTCAATCACCGGAGGGCTTTCTGGTTTGGCGGGAGGAAACGGCATCCCTATAGCATCTGCTATGGCTCTGATCCAAGTCACATAGGGAGCGTAGGCTTGACTGTTACTTTTTCCCAGCAACGGTTTTCCTCGCTTGCTGATACCATTCCAAGCGCGCTGGAGCTTAGACAACATATCCCCCTCTAGAAGACCAGTGAGGTACAGAGATTCCTGTACCTCTTCATCCTTCGGCGGAGCTCTCAAAGCATAAGCAAATTGTCGGACCAGCAGAGATGGATTATAGTTTATACAGCCCTTCCTGCCTATCAAAGGCACATTTGGAAACCCACTGCAGCTGAAGATGATCTCGGTACCCAACCTATCTCTATCAAACCAGGCAATATCCTCCGCTGACAGACTCATCAATCGCTCAGACCACTCAGCTGTGGCTGCAGACGAAGCAAAAGGACCCTTCTTGGGTAGATGACTATCAAGCCATCTATAGAGCAGTGGCACACAGCACGAGACATTCTTGCCCCTTCTGTTCTCGTTTTTGTAGTGGACGGAACGGTAGACATCTCCTATCAAGGTAGGGACTGGATTCCCTGATGCAAATATGTGGAAGGCGTCGAAGTCTACAAAGTCGGGCATATTGGGGAACAGAATGATGCCATATATGCACAGAGCGAGAATGGCGTTGAACACGACCCAATATCCGTCTTTGGCGCACTGCTGAGCCTTTCCCACTAGGAACTGCAAGGAGAAGTCGGGAACCTTGTTCCAACTAGACAAAACCAACTCGGAGGCATCCAGATGAAGTGAGGGAGCTAGACTAGCCAGATTAGGCTCAGCATCCATATGAACAAAGGGCATCTGACTCTTGATAGACACACCTAACAAATCAACATACTCCTCTAGTGTGGGTGCGAGAACAAAATCCTGGAAAGTAAAGCATCTCAAAGGAGGATCGTAGAACTGCAGCAGGGTGTGCAACCCATTCAACTCAAACACAGAGGGTTTACGAACCAAACTGAGCAGTTTACCGTACGACTTTCTGAATTCATCTTCACAGCATCATCTGCCAAAGCAATCAAACCAGTCAGTTGAACAACATCAGGAGTGGGGAGCTTGTAAGCCACAGTCTTCCTCAGAGAACCCATAATAGCACAATAGAAGGCAAGAAATCCTGAATCGGGGGAAACGGTACCTGAAACACAGACACACGTTAATGAAATGCAAATGAGTATGCAAAGCAATGTAAAATGCAATCATGCAGCAGGAGATCAAGACGACTGTGCTGGAGGTGAAGATTTTGTGTCAACAAAACCATAATACTGCTCTGTCAAGAACAAACACTATTTCTGATAATAAGAAAACCCCGATATCGGACCATAAATCTGCCCTGTCAAGAACAAACACACATCTGATAATAAGGACCTCTGTCACAAGACCATAACTCTGCTCTGTCAAGAACAAACAACTCTAAAAATAATGACCTCTGATACAGGACCACACATCTGCTCTGTCAAGAACACATATATCTGATAACAAGGACCTCTGATACAGGACCATAACTCTTCTCTGTCAAGAACAAACAACTCTGAAAATAAGAACCTCTGATACAGGACCAAAATCTGTTCTGTCAAGAACAAACATACATCTGCTGATGAGATCCTCTGATCCCAACAAAATTGATCCACTATCAAGAAAACCAGGTAGTCTGAAGGTCAAGGTTTCCTGCAACAAACCCAACCCTGCTCACAGGTATGGACCTAAACTGACACAAGTTCGGCATCCTATGCGGTCATCAGCGTCACAGACATTCAAGAGGGGTGATACGATACCCAGAAGGTGTGGCATCACCAGCTCCTGAAGTGGCCTCACCCAGCTGAATTCCAAATGATCGGTCCCCAGAGTCGACAATCCTCCAAACCAACAACCCCCTCAACCCAAAGGGTTGAAAAAGAAGTCAACCGGGAGAACCTCGTCTGAGCGTGGATTTCATGAGACACTAGTGCCTGCAAAACAAGCACGCGCCCACTAATTTCCACAACTAATGCTATGTACACTCAAGCCTGGGTCTGGCTTCTCACTCATCAGAATGCCCCTCCCACAACAGCACAGGTAATCATATCATACTGAAAATAAAGTGCGGGAAATAAAGTGCGATAAATAAACACAACCCAACAAGTAATCATACAAGCGCTAGGATTGACTCTCACGGGGGACGTTGGATCCCCAAACTGACTCGCATACGGGACGTTGGATCCCTAGGAAACTATCACGTCCCTAGCAGAGTCGCCAGCTGGCGCTACTGCGAAAATAAGGTGCCGGCAAAACAGAAGAGTCGCCACCTTTCATTATTTATCCCTCAGAACGGGAAAGGAAACGATCGGAAAAACCTGACGAAAAGGTATAAGACAAGGTCATCGCAACCATTGTCTGGGTTCGGGAGTCGGTTACGCAAGGGGAAGGTATTAGCACCCCTCACGTCCATCGTACTCGATGAGATCCACGCTTGTTGTGTTTACCTGACGGGTTTTTTTACTATCTACCTATCAAGGCTGGTCTAAGAAAAGAAAATGACTCGGCAAAGCGTCGCACTTTATGCCTACGTATTCTCATTAGAGAATGAGAAATCAGAGTCAACGTAATTCGGCTAACTACGGGTTACGGGGAAGGTGGCTCGCCAATACGTCAGTATTGTGCCTACGTACTCTCAACAGGTATGAGAGATCAGAGCTTACGTAGTTCGGGATAATACGAATTACGGGAATTTAGACTCATCTGTTTTTTCGAGTAGGGTTAACAAACAGTTCCAGCAGTTGGATGTACGCAGCTCGACTCTTGGAGACTTAAGCGTTACCGTTTGCAATAGAACTGGGAGTTAACGATACTCTTTTCTTCAGAAAAGCTTTCCTTTGACTTATGGGCCCACGGGGTAAAAAGGTTTGCAGTTTGTTTTCTGTCTTTTACGAAAGAACTATTTTTTATGGATGTTTGCAACTAGTATCGCACTAGAGACTATGACCTGAGAGTGAATGCATCACATGTCACCCAAAGGGTGCCATACTAAACATCCAGACTGTTGAAAAGAAACTCTCCAACAATCCTTTCTCAGATAACTTAAGGCTCGTAACGTACGACGTCAGTTAACCTTTATTACTGTATTTTGATTTGTTTTGAGATGAGAAGAGAACAGGCTCAACTAAGGGGGAGACTATCAAGTCCTAATGTTGTCATGCCAAGGATTCGTCCTATGGTTGAGGTTTGAAACAGGGAACTCCTAGAAGTTATCATGCATAGGTTTCAACCTAAAGTTCTAACCATCACATCCTTATCAAAGGAAGTAAGATTCCTAAGGGATCATGTCAATGATACAGAAACAGATAAAGCATCAGCTTAAACAGTAAACGGTAAACGACTGTAAAATGCATGCAATGCAAGTGAGGGAGGAAATGTGTGTGGGGCATCAGCCTCCACAAACCATATAGGCAAGGGAGCTAGGCTCTACCGAATACCCGCAAGCAAAGCCATACAGTAAAAATACAAGCAGAGGGAGCAACTCAACCTCTAGTGCAGTCATGCTCCTAGATTAACACAATCTAAATATGGACTTATTCTAATGCATCAAGCAAATCAAACAAGTCACGTCAATACAGTTGCACAGTAAGCAAACAGACAAGAAAGAAAGCAGATCAACAGCTTCCACAGCTTCACAGCAAAGCTCTTCTGACATCAGTTCAGTCCTCAGATCTCACCTACCCTTCAAGGCTATCATCCTCAATAGCAAGTGTCAACTTGCTTCTCCAAGATTTTATCACATCAAACATAAGTATCAACTTATTATTTCTTCTTCAAGCTTCAGCTCTTCAGTCAATTCCACCTTCAGGCTTCACTCCTAACTACAAGTATCAACTTGTTCTCTCAGGCTCTCAGTGTATCAACATTGTTGCACCCCAAAATTTGACCAACATTTCTTTACCTAGCTTATGTTTCATTTCATTCACATTAGCATTATCATTTGCATTTCATTGACATGTATGCAGGAGATCAAGAGGTATGAGTACCAATCAAGAGCTATACAAGACTATGAAGCTAGCCAAGAAGGCTATTCAAGTGTTCAAGGCTTGATATCTTTGTCAGAAAAGTTAGAGGATCCTCAGAGAGAGTGGTTGAAACCAAGGTTGTGTGCCTCCTAACTTGAGAATTGTGGGAAGACCTCAGATGATTCTGAAGCCAAGAATGTGGAATTGAAGCCTTGAGAGAGCTTATAAGATGTCTTGAAAGCCACCATGAGGCCTAGGTAGGTCATTGTGCAAGATTAAGAAGACTCAGCCATGAGTGGTGTAATTAGGGTTTGACTGGGTCAACCCTAGGTCAACTGATGATTTGAACAAGGTTGAGACCTAATTCAAAGATCCATGTGATCATGGAATGACACATTGAGATGTTATAAGGATGATTCCAAGGTCAACTCATCATGATTGAAGAGTTTGAGAAGTTTCAAGCTAGGGTTTCTAAGGCTTGACAGTGTAAAATCCCCTAGCTTGACCCCTATCTTCAAGGCAGTTTAGCCCAAGATGTGATTGTCATCTCATCTTTCCCCCAACATGAATGTTGTAGAGCTTATTCTTAGCTTTAATTTAAGTACTATAAGTCCTTGATAGGATTTGTAGAACTCAAGTTATGACTTTGACAAGTTACAGGTCATCTGAGGTATGTGAATCTAGGGCCTTGAAAGTTACCCAACTTGCATCAAACTTTTGCCCAAGAAGGATGATTCCTATGAACTTTTGGTAAACATGAATGTTGTTCCTTATCTTCTTAGATTTCTATATAGTACTAGAAGTCCTTGATAGGATTTGTAGAACTCAAGTTATGGCTTTGACAAGTCAAGGGCATTTTGGTCATTTGGAGATTACAGGTCATTTCAAGCATAAGGCCATAACTCCTATTTCCAAGCTTCAAATGGAAAAATCTTCAACATCAAACTTGTTTAAAATGATGTTTTAAGGCTAGTAAGGAGGTCATGAGATGTTGGAAATGTTTGTAGCTCATACTTATCAAAATGGTCAAAATAAAGGAGGATTTAATGTATTAAAGTGACCTATTTTTGGAAATTTTCAATACATAACCAAAACAATGCAAGTGACCTACCAAATTGAATGGAAAAATCATTTTAGAAAAAAATGGCATTATTACAATTTTTATTTGAGGTCAAATTAAGGGACTTATCATAGGTTACTTGTAATCTAAGTTACATTTGCAAAACATAAGAGAGATCAATGTACAAGCTATCCAAGCATCCTAACATCTCATACATCTCATTTAAGGAGATTTTCAATTCAGAATTGGAGCTGAGAACAAGGGAAACATGGACTGGTGTGAGTATGGCTTGAAATGAGAAACCATGACATGAGATTTTCAAAATCTCCTTGGATGGATCCAGAAGGTGCTAGAGGGTTTAGAATCATTCTATATATGATTTAGAAGCTGTCCATGGAAGAGGTTGGTGAGAGTTGAGGAAGGAGAGAGAGTTGGGATTCCAAATTTGTTCATTGCAAATTGAAATCCATTCTTCATTTCTGCACCATTTCAATTGATTCTTTCTATTGCAATCTCTTCCTTATGAGTTACTGAGTGATTCCATAGCAAATTGAAAGCAAGAACATGGCTGAATCGTGCATGAGCTTTTGAGTTCCACCTGCTGCAAGTCACTATCGGGTTTGGAGTTGCAGGCATCTTCCATCATTTTTTTTGCAAACAGAAGCTATATCTTGATACAAGGAACGATTCTGGAAGGATTGAAGTGTTGAAGTGAAGATTTGGTGCATCTGTTATTCAAGAAATCCCAGGTTTGTAACTTTCACCATACCCCTTAATTTAAGCATTGTTAAGTCAAATTGTTAGGTTAGAATGGTTAGAGACAACTAGGGGATGGATTCTGAAGAGTTTGAGAGCATTTGGTTATGATCAAGGTGATGACACCATTTCAGTTTGGATCAAGAACTTGGTGTATAGTGAGCAATAATATGAATTCTATAGGGGAAACTGATCAGTGTAATGTGATGAGCATTTTAGACCAAGCAATTTCAAGATTGGAGACAATTGATTCTTGGTCAGAATTTTGATCCCCGGTCGTGTTTAGGGTTAGAGGATGTTTCAATTGAATCTAAGACCATGATTGTGATCAGTGTGGAATTTGGAGTGTGTTAGTGCTTTAAACCATGTGTTTTGATGGAGATATGATGAAGTTCGAATTGAGCAAGAACCATGTTTGAAATCTAGTTCTTCCCTCCATTTCCATGGCCAGAGGTAGGAGATGAAGTTTTCACCATTGGATGAGAGCTAGACCTTTGACTGAGAGAGGATCCAACGGCTGTGTTTTAAAATTGAGTTGTGAAGGATTCTGAAGCATGAAACGCTGCGTATCACTTAATTTCAGTTTTGGGCTTAAGTGATGAATCACTATGCGCCCCCCCAGCGAGCCCAACCCAGATTTATAACTGTAAATGATTGCTATCCACACCGCGCGCTTCATTATTTTTATTTGATTTTCATTTAATTTCCATTTAATTCATGGTTTTTTTGTAAAAATCATAATTAATTGAATATTAATCCAATTAAACCCATTCTTTTTGCATATTACTCATGATTGAGTCTAGTATTGTTTATAGAAAAAATGTTTTCATTTCATATAATTTATGATTTAATTGGAATTTTGCATTTTAATTGATATTAAAATGTTCATGTTTGAAGCATAATTTTATGGAATTTTGTTTGATCTCATGGTGATGATTTTGGGCCTAATTTTTTGTGTGTGATTAGTTTAGACATGCATGCTCCTCTAGTAATTTTCTCACATTTTTTTGATGAAAATAGGTGTGCTTTCTAGATTGATATTTAGGTGCCTCCTTTTAGGGCTTTAGGTTTGATGCCTTAGAATGTAGAATTTAGTTCTAGGTCCAATTTGATGGTTTGATCTTTGAAACTAATGTGGTAGAGTCATGATTGACCTAGGTTCCAATAGTAATTTTTGTAGGATTTTAAAATTGATTTTAGTATTTTAGTTAGGACTAACTTTAGTACTAGGTTTTAGGTGATCCTAACTTACTAATTCAACTGGTTTAACTTCCCTAGTTCCCTTAGATTAGGGTTTGTGCTTGGTTTGCCTTTGGTTGAGGTTGAAGACAAGTTGAAGACAAGAGGAGGATGCTTGAAGTTGCTTGAGGTTGCTTTGAGCTTTGGATTGTTTGTGCCTGAAGGTGTCTGATGAAGGCTAGGAGATAGGACATAGGGAGAGCTTTGTAGTTAGAATGATTTCTTTCACAAACATGGAAAGCATCTTGTGCTTCCATTCCTCCCAATGACTAAAAGTCCTTCTCAGATATTCACATCCCTCCTTTGGAAGGATGAGTGGCTTTGTCTGGGAAGTAGAACTTTGAGGGAACCGGTCTCTCATAATGATGAACCCTTACAGGCTTCCTTTGGTTGTCAGTAAGCTGTTTATCATTTCCACTCACTCTGTTAAATCATTTGTCTTCTGGCTTGAGTATCTTGAGAGATGTTAGGCTTGAGTTTGAAGGTGAGGACTTCACTGAAGAGTGTGGAAGAGGATGATTCCTTGAGCATTGCCATTGCAGCTGAAGCTTGAAGAGCAAGAAGAACAAGTTGATACTTGAAGATACAATGGAGATTGGGTGAAGAGCTGAGGCTTAAAGATTGAAGGATGAAGTTGACACTTCTAAGTGATTAAAGATTACTCTGAGAAGCTGAAGCTTGTAGATGAAGAGAGAAGACCAAGTTGAGACTGGTAAAGCAAAGAGAGCTGAAGCTTGAAGACTAAGTTGATACTTATGAAGAGGATTCAATTGAGATTGAGTGTAGAGCTGAAGCTTGAGGAATAAAATATAAGTTGATACTTACATTGCATTGAGAGCCTGAAGGAATCAAATTGATACTTGTGGTTAAGAGTAAAGCCTGAGGGTGGAACTGACTGTAAAGCTGAAGCTTGGAGAAGTGAAGATTAAGTTGAAACTTATGTTGAAGGGTTGAAACCTGGAAAAGCAAATTGATATTTGTCACGAGAGATGATAGCCTTGAAGGGTGATGGAAGTCTGAAGACTGAATTGCTGTTAAAAGAGCTGAAGCTTGGAATTGAGAGAGAGTTGTTGATCTGCTTTCTTGTCTGTTTTCTTTTCTGTATTGATGTGCCTTGTTTGACTTGCTTGATGCATTAGAATAAGTCCATGATTAGACTGACTTTAAACTAGGAGCATGATTGCACTAGAGGTTGAGTTGCTCCCTCTGCTTGTATTGTTACTGTATGGCTTTGCTTGCAGGTATTCGGTAGAGCCCAGCTTCCTTGCCCATGTGGTTTATCTTGCTTGATAGCACTTTATTTTATTCTTTCAGTATGATTACTGTTATTCATTCTGGCTTGAGGTTGAGATGAGCTTGTGGAGGCTGCTACCCCACACACATTTCCTCCCTCACTTGCATTGCATGCATTTTATTGTATATCTGTTTACTGTTTAAGCTGATGCTTTATCTATTTATCATTGACATGATCCCTTAGGACTCTCATTTCCTTTTATGAGGAAGTGATGATAGAACTTTAGGTTGAAACCTATGCATGATAACTTCTAGGAGTTCCCTGTTTCAAACTCCAACCATAGGATGAATCCTTGGCATGACAACAGTAAGACTTGATAGTCTCCCTTTAGTTGAGCCTGTTCTCTTCTCATCCCAAAACAGCTTAAGATACAGTAATCATGAATGATTTCTTTCGTATGTCACGAGCCTTAAGCTATCTGAGAAAGGATTGTTAGAGAGCTTCTTTTCAACAGTCTGGATGTTTAGTATGGCACCCTTTGGGTGACATGCGACACATTCACTCTCAGGTCATAGTCTTTGGTGCGATTGAAATTGCAAACACAATAAAAAACACTTCTTCCGTAAAAGACAGAAAACAAACTTCAAACCTTTTTGCCCCGTGGGCCCATAATTCAAAGGAAAGCTTTTCTGAAGAAAAGAGTGTCGTTAAACTTCAGCGCCAATGCAAATAGGCCTTGTCCCTAACTGCTGGAACTGCTGTTTAACCCTACTCGATAAAAGTAGATGAATCTTAATCCCCATAATCCGTATTAGCCCGAACTACGTAAGCTCTGATCTCTCATACCTGTTGAGAGTACGTAGGCACGATACTGACGTATTGGCGAGCCATCTGCCCCGTAACCCCTCGTAGGCCGAACTACGTTGACTCTGATTTCTCATTCTCTAATGAGAATACGTAGGCATAAAGCGCGACGCTTTTCCGAGTCATTTTTCTTTTCTGTTTAAGCCAGCCTTGATAGGTAGATAGATAAACCAACTCGTCCAGTAAACACAACAAGCGTGGATCCCGTTGAGTACAACGGATGTGAGGCGTGCTAATACCTTCCCCTTGCGTAACCGACTCCCGAACCCAGACAACGGTTGCGATGGCCTTGTCTTACCCTTATTCGTCAGGTTTTTCCGGTCATTTCCTTTCCCGCTCTGAGGGATAAATAACGAAAGGTGGCGACTCTTCTGTTTTGCCGGCACCTTATTTTCGCGGAAGCGACAAACATAAGTATCAACTCATCCTTTATTCTTCAAGCCTCAGCTCTTCACTCAATCTCAATTGGATCTTCTTCACAAGTGTCAACTTGTTCTTCAAGCTTCAGCTCTCTCCTCTTTGCCAGTATCAACTTGGTCCTCTTCATCTGCAAGCTTCAGCTTCTCAAAGTAATCCTCAAACACAAAGAAGTATCAACTTCATCCTTCAATCCTCTTCAAGCAGGGAACTCCATCCTCTAACAAGGGAGAAAGATGCATCCACCAAGAGAAAAGTTTGGATGATTGGTAGCAGAGTGAAGACCAAAGGTCACCACTAAGCCTCCTGTCATCAAAGAAAGGGACCCTCAAAGGTTCTACCAACATGCAAAGAGCCACACATCCTACCAAAGGAGGGATGAGGCCTTTACAAGGGGACCTTACATCATAGGGAAGAATGGAAGTGATCAACATCTTCCATGTTTATGAAGAAAGAGAATCTATCTAGAAGCTATGCCTACAAAACCCTAATCTTAACACCTAAACAAAACTACACCAAAAGAAGGGGAAATCTTCACATCCAAGCTTCTTCAAGCAATCCAATGCATCCTCAACTTGTCTTCATCATCATCCAAGAGCAAGCAAAGCAAAACCCTAATCTAAGGGAACTAAAGAAGTTAATCTAGTTGAATTAGTGCCTCAGAATCATCTAAAACTAGCACCTAAACTAAAATCAATCAAAAATAGTAAACTTCAATGAAAATTCCTACAAAAATTTCTAAGGGACCCTAATTCAATCACGAATCTATCCTACAAAAATCAGAGGTTGAATCATCCACCAAGTTCTAAAAATAAAATCTAAAGCACAAGGTATCAACCATAAACCCTAAAAATGGAGCTCCTTAATTTTCAACCTAGAACTACCACTTATGTTCATCACAAAAATGTGAGAAAAATCTATGGGGAGCATGCATATCTATGATAACTACTCACAAAAAATCAAAGCAAAAATCATCATCACATGATCAAACCAAATTCACCAATATCAAGCATCAAACATGATTATTTTAATATCAATTAAAATGTAAAAAATCCCATAAAATCAGAAAATGCATGAAATAATAATATTTTTTATCTAGAAAAAAGTAGATCCTATCATGAATCAAATGCAAAAAGAATGGGATTAATTGAACCATTTTTCCATTTTTTATGAATTAATCAAGAACCATGCATAAAATGAAAAATAAAAGGAAATCCAAATAAAATAAACAAGTGCACGGTATGGATAGCAAAAGAACCCAGTTCAATTTGGATATTGGGCCACAAAGGGGGTGTGATTAGCACTTGGATCCTTAAGCCCAAAAACAACTGATTAATGAAACGCATCGTTTCATTAAGTTCAGAGCTCTTCACAAAAAAGAAACACGTGTGGCCGTTGGATGAGGTTCCCAGTCAAAGTCCAACCACAATCTGATGGCTATCAAGTCATCTTCTTCATTTTGAATCCCTGCAACTCAGTCCATCTGCGCGCCCAAAGTCACCGCCGGTGACATTTTCCGATCACCAATCCACAACCCTAACTTGTCATAGAGTCCACCATAGGCCACGATCCCTTGATCAAACTTGTCCCAAATTTCACAAGCAACTCAATTATACCATTAATTCCCTCTGAAACCTCAAGATTCGCAAGAATCAACTCTCAACCGAAAATGGTAACAACCCTAATTGGTCACTAATTCTCAAATTATTGATCTGAAAACCTTCCTACATCAATCTTCAATGCATCTAACATCCTAATTCCTCTTAATTCTAACTAATTCAAGCTGGAGAACGAGAGTTACTAACCTGAAAATTTCGTGTGCACAGAAGTAGCAAGCCTTCAAATCAAGCCCTCAAATGCTCCAGACTCCTTAAGTGAATCACTTCCAAACTTCTGTATGCAATAGAATTGATTGAAATGACTGCAATCCTTGGAACCAACTCTGAGTTGCAGGTGGAAAAAACTGAGATCAAGAACACCAATCAGCCACGAATTTCCCTTGATTATGATCTGGAATCATTCCCTAGCATCCATGGAAGAGATTGCAATCAAGAAAATGGATGGAAAGTGCATGGAATGGAGTAACCGAATTCGGTTGTAAGCAATGAGTTTTCAATCTCAATCTCTACTCTCTCCTTCAATCATCACCAACCTTGGCCTTGGATCACCTCTACTCAATATATAGACCATGTATGGATGATCTAGAAACCTCTAGATCCTTCTAATGAGAAATTCAATCTCTCATGCCATGAGAAGTTCAATCACATGCCATGGTGTGTACAATTCTGTTAGCAGCTTGTAATCACCCTCATTCCCTTCCAATTTCTCCCCTAATGACATTTTGGATGTGTTTGGATTGCAAGAGGCCTTGATCATGCCTTGAATTTTGGTTTGGCAAATGTTACTTAAGATGTAAGTAACTACTTTTCAAAGCAAGTCCACAAATTAAACTTCAATTCAAAAATTTGGCTAAACCAATGTTCTTAAAATGTGTTTTAGAATCAAAATGACCTATTACATGCCTTGGTTTGGACATGTAGATCAAAAATACCAATTTCCATCTTTGGTTCATTTGAAAATCATCCTCATTTTAGGCCATTTTTGCAACTTTGAGCTACAAGCATTTCCAATATCTCATGACCTCTTGGATAGCCTTAAAACATCATTTTGAACAAGTTTTATGTTGAACATTTTCCCATTTGAAGCTTGGAAATAGGAGTTATGGCCTTATGGTTGAAATGACCTATAATCTCCAAATGACCAAAATGCCCTTGACTTGTCAAAGCCATAACTTGAGTTCTAAAAATCCTATCAAGGACTTCTAGTACTCTCTAGAAAGCTAATAGGACAAGGAACAACATTCATTTTGACCAAAAGTTCATAGGAGTCATCCGTCTAGGGCAAAAGTCTCATGCAAGTTGGACAACTTTCAAGCTCCAAATTCACATACCTCAGATGACCTGTAACTTGTCAAAGTCATAACTTGAGTTCTAAAAATCCTATCAAGGACTTCTAGCACTAGAATTAAAGCTAAAATCATGCTCTACAACATTCATGTTGGGGGCAAGATGAGATGACAATCATATCTTGAGCTAAATTGCCTTGAAGATAGGGGTCAAACTAGGGGATTTTACACTATCAAGCCTTAGAAACCCTAGCTTGAAACTTCTCAAACTCTTCAATCATGATGAGTTGACCTTGGAATCATCCTTACAAAATCTCAATGTGTCAATCCATGATCACATGGCTCTTGGATTAAGTCTCAACCCTCTCCAAGTCATCAGTTGACTTAGGGTTGACCCAGTCAAACCCTAGCTGCACCAATCATGGCTGAGTCTTCTTAAACTTGCACAATGACCTGTATAGGCCTCAAATTGATCTTCAACACTTATCATGAGCTCTCTCAAGACCTCAAGTCTAACTTCATGGCTTCAGAATCATCTGATGGTCTTCCCCATAACTCTCAAGTTAGGAGACACACCCTCTTGGTTTCAACCATTCTCTCTGAGGATCTTTTAACTTCTCTAGTAAGGATATCAACCCTTGAACCCTTGGATAAACCTTTGAGCAATCTTCATAGCCTTTTATAGCCCTTGATTGGTAATCATACCTCTTGATCTCCTGCATACATGTCAATGAAATGCAAATGATAATGCTAATGTAAATGAAATGAAACATAAGCTAGGTAAAGAAATGTTGGGCAAATTTTGGGGTGCAGCAGAAGGGAAGTGGAAGGAGTCCTTGCAAGAAGTTGAGTGAGCATGTCCTTTATGGAACGATTAACTTCATCTTGACTATCCAGCCCATCTTGCACCATTTTCTGATTTTTCTGCAAATCTACCAATGTTTGTGCCATAATTGGGAGAAGGTTATCATCAGAGACATGTTTTTCAGCAGTAGCTTGAAGGACAACTTCTCTTTATGCACCAGCTTTCTTCTCAGCTTCCTTCTTTGCAAGCTCAGAAGCAAGTCTATCAGTTTCCTTTCTTGCTTCTTCAGCAAGCTGTTCTCTTTCTTTTCACTCTTCTAGTCTCACTTCTGCTTGCCTAACAAAATTCTCTTTGACTTCATTCTAGAAACTTTTGATTTTGTCAAGTCCTTCTATTACCCAAGTGTTAAATAGATTCCAATTTGTATTCAGAAGGGTAGGCTCTTTACTAGAATTGGATTCTTCGTAGAGGCCTTTGACTTTAGTAACAACATTTTCTAGAAGGCTAGAAAGAACATCAGCCAATGTTTTGCTAGAAGGTTGATGATCAGAAGGCTGAGAATCATGGTGAGTATCACCATCAATTTCAAATTATATGGGAGAGTCTGGAGAGATATGATGTGCTGGGGGTGGTGGAGAAGACAGAGTTTCTGCTTGAATTGTGCCAATAGTTGGAGACATAGTTTCTAAATCAAATGAAAACAGGTAAAGCCGAAGATGAGAATGTATATTGTAAGAGGGATACAGAAATAGGATAGGTGGATATGGTTGTTGTTGAAGAGATTGATATTTTGGATTTTTCAAAAGGAGCAAAAGCACAAGGCGTAGGTGGTATGGAGAAAGTAGTAACTGTGGTTGAGAATGATGGTTGTAGTGGACAAATTTGTGAAACAAGATTTCTGGTATCTGACCCATAAGCAACCAAAAATGAGGAGTCAAAAATTTCACTTGTTGGAGCGGTAGAAACAACAGTTTTAAAGTTCATCGAGGAATTTCTTGATTCCTTGAGCCCTAACTTCTTCTTCTTTACAGTCTTGGCCTTTGAGGAAACGTGTGTCCTTTTGTAATGGTTTGGTGGTTCAGCAAGGAGTTTGTCAAACGGAATTCCATATACATCATGACCCTCCTTTTCAAGCTGGTTTAAGTAAGCTTGTAAAACGTTTGGTGGATAAATTTGGGTGAAAAAAGGATAGTTATCAACAATTAATCTGCACCTTTTGATACTTTCAAATTCGGTATCCATTATGGCTTCAACAGTTATCTCTTTGATAAGAAGCATGCTTTTGACATTCTTGATACTAAAAGGTTTTTCAATATCTTCACCAAGATCACCTACCAAGTTATGTGTAACTAGATGATCCACAAGACCACTCTCTATCATAAGATTTGAAATGAGTCTTCCCATAGGACATCAGATTATTATTTACACGTGTAAAAGTGAATCATAGCCGTCAGTTTGAATTTTTCATCGCTTGATGTTCTCAAGGATAAGGAAATCGAACAGGTTTCTGACTTGAGATGTTTCTAATTAAGATAATTTCTAACTGGTAGAAATATCAAGAAATCAAACAGATGCTAAGATATATTTATCTTCTGTAGTAGATAAAGCAATTGTAGATTTTCTTTTGCTTCCCCATGAGACTAGATTGCTTCCCATAAACTGACAGTTCTTAGAAGTACTCTTACATTCTATTTTGTCTCCAGCATAATCTGCATTACAGAAACCCGATAGCTTGTATTCTGATGTTTTCTCATACATCAAGCCAAGGTTAGAAGTTTCCTTAAGATACCTTAGGATTCTTTTAACAGCAATTAAGTGACTTTCCCTTGGATCTGATTGAAAACGAGCACAAAGACATACACTGAATAAAATATCTGGTTGAGAGGTAGTCAAATAGAGAAGAGAGCCTATCATAACACGATAAAGCTTTTGACAAACCTTTTTACTTACTTCATCTTTCTCTAGAATGCAAGTAGGATGCATATGAGTTTTACCTGGTTTGCTTTCTGTCATATCAAACTTCTTTAGAAGTTCCTTAGTATATTTTTCTTGATATATAAATGTGACTTCTGAAGTTTGATTAATTTTAATTCCCATAAAGTACTTTAACACTTGCGTTAGGCTCATTTTGAATTCTGCCTGCATTAGCTTTGAGAAATCTTGACATACAGAAGCATTAGCATAACCAAAAATTACATCATCTACATAGATTTGGCATATTATTAGGTTGTTTCCAAAGTTCTTACAAAAGAGAGTAGTATCCACTTTTCCTTTGGTAAAGTCATTTTCTAAAATAAAAGAACTTAATCTTTCATACCAAGCTTTGGGAGCTTGTTTAAGACCATACAATGACTTTTTAAGTTTAAAAGCGTGTTCTGGAAACTTAGAGTTTTCAAAACCTGGAGGGTGGTGAACGTATACTTCTTCAGAAATGTAACATTTAGAAACACACTTTTAACGTTCATTTGATATAACTTAATATTATTATTAATAGGAAAAGAGATGAGAAGGCGTATAGACTCTAACCTGGCAACTGGAGCAAAGGTTTCGTTATAGCCAATTCCTTCTTGTTGACTGTAACCTTGTGCGACCAGTCGTGCTTTGTTTCTAAACACTTATTCCTTCTCATTTAATTTGTTTATGAATACCCATTTGGTTCCAATAACATGAGTTTCCTTGGGCTTAGGCACTAGATCTCAGACATCGTTCTTGGAGAATTGATCTAGATCTTCTTGCATTGCCATAATCCATTCATTATCCTAAAGTGCTTCTCCATAAAATGTTGGTTCTATAAGGGATACCAATCCTAAGAGTACTTCTTCCGAGTACTTGAATGTAGATCTTGTTCTGACAGATTCAATTTTGTCTCCTAGAATCAGATCTTTAGACATAGTTTGTCTAAGCATTTGTCCTTTCTATACGGAAGGGCATTCAATTACTTCTGATGTATCAGCATGTTTTAGATCTATGGTTTTAGAGTCTTTTGTCCTCTCTCTAGAACCTATGAAGGTAACTTCTAGATCTGCAAAATTCTTAACTAGCTTTGACACATCTAAGTCAAGTTTATTGTTAAATCTAACATGGATTTATTCCTCAATAATACGTGTTTTTGTATTGTATACTCTGTAGCCCTTGGAGAGTTCTGAGTATCCTAACATGATACACTTTTGCACCTTAGAATCAAACTTGTTTAGATTCTCTTTAGTATTTAAAATAAAACATGAACATCCAAAAGGATGAAAGTAAGAAATGTTGGGTTTTCTTCCTTTACACAGTTCATAAGGAGTCTTCTCCAGAATGGGTCTAATAAAGATCCTATTTTGGATATAGCATGTCGTGTTCACATCTTTTACCTAGAAGTGCTTAGCCACATTAGTTTCATTGATCATGGTTCTGGCCATTTCTTGCAATGTTCTATTTTTCCTTTCTACAACTCCATTTTATTGTGGAGTTCTAAGACAGGAGAAATCATGAGATATACCATTTGAATCAAATAGTTCTTCAAACATTTGATTCTCAAATTCCCCACCATGATCACTTCTAACTCTAACAATTTTAGAATTGAACTCATTTTGCACTTGAGAACAGAAACTTGTAAATACAGAATGCGACTCATTCTTGTGTCTAAGAAATTTCACCCATGTCCAGCGACTATAATCATCAACGATGACAAGTCCGTACTTTCTGCCACTGACTGACGTCGTTTTGACGGGGCCAAACAATTCAATATGTAGAAGCTCTAGAGGTCTGGAGGTGGAAACAATATTTTTTGATTTAAATGATGTTCTCAAAAACTTGCCTTTCTGACATGCTTCACAGAGTGCATCTGAAGTAAACTTCAACTTAGGTAGGCCTTTGACTAACTCAAGTTTTTTTAGGTGAGAGATTATTCTCATGCCAATATGACCCTAGCGTATTTGCCACACCCATATCTCTTTGTTATTTTTAAGATCATAAAGCTTAATCTTATAAATGTTATTTTTCCTCTTTCTAGTGAAGAGAACATTGTCATCTTTCTGATTAACAGCCTTGCACGTTTTTTGATTAAAAATAATGTCATAACCATTATCACTTAATCGACTTATGGATAACATATTGTGCATTAATCCCTCAATAAAAGTACATTAGATATGGAAGGGAGAGATCCATTACCCACTGTTCTAGAGCCATTGATTCTTCCTTTCTGGTCTCCTCCAAATCCTACGTATCCAGCATCTTTAAGTTGCAGTCTTTGAAGCATATGCCTTCATCCCTTCATGTATCGCGAGATTCCAGAGTCTAGGTACCATGATTGGTGTTTTAACTCTACTATATAAGATATATGCAACATATACTATTTTATCCTTTAGTATCCATAAACATTTGGGTCCTTTTAAATTAGTGTTCCTAGAGTTTCTGATAAACCTAGGTTTTCTTGCAGCATTAAATTTTCGTGTCTGTGCTGGTGTATAATGGTAAGAAAAAGGAGATACAGGTTTGTTTTCTTGAGAAGGTTTCTGATCATCATTTTTAGAATCATAACTTATTCCTCTTTTTACATTGTGACTAACATCATAGATCATAAAAGCCATTCTACTTCTATCTATACTGTTATTTAAAAATTTATGAAAAGCCTTATCATACTTATATAATATGGTTTTAGAAGAATGAGTAGCTTTAGAAAGAGTTTCTTAGAATTTTAAACATTTTTGGTTAAGAACAACATTTTCTCTATATAAGATAAGGTTTTCATCTTTTTATTTTAAAAACTCTTTCTCAAGCTTGTCATTTTCTTCAACTTCACATTCAAGAGCCTTTTTCAGATTCTTGAATTTTTGTTGAAGTTTCTGATACCTTTTCAGAGATTCAAAAAGACGTAATTCTAAGTCAACACGAGAAAGTTCAGAAAATACCTTATTTGAGTCGGACTTAGTTTCTGTTGCATCTTCTGATGTTGTGGCCATGAAGGCTATGTTGGCACGCTCATCTTCAGAATCGGATTCCAGAACTTCAGAATCAAAATTATGCCATGTTGCCATAAGACCTTTCTTCTTTCCTTTAAACATGTTCTTCTTGAATCTTTCTTTTCTAAAGCTTTCCTTTGTGAGCTTTGGACAGTCTTGTCTGACATGTCTAGGTTCCTTACATTCATAACAAGTTATCTCATTACTTGCTTTTATTTTTGAAAATGATTCTAGATAATCTCCTCTGTTTCCGGATCCTTGAAAGTTGTTTTGTCTGTTTTTCCAAAGTTGTCTAACTCTTCTGGATAGGAGAGATAATTCATCATCGTCATCAGAATCTTCACAATCAGAGTTTTCGTCTTTATTTTGAACGACCTTATTTCTTTTTGACTTACTTCTTTCTGGTCTTGATCTTAAAGCAACAAATTTAACCTTTTTCTGAGGTTCATCTTCTTCTAGCTCTATTTCATGACTTCTGAGTGAGCTAACTAATTCTTCAAGACTTATATTATTCAGTTTCTTGGACAACTTCAGTGCAGTGACCATTGGTCTCCATTTCTTAGGAAAACTTCTTACAATTTTCTTAGCATGATCTGCAGTAGTATACCCTTTGTCCAGAACTTTGAGTCCTGCTACCAGGGTTTGAAATCCAGAGAACATGGATTCAATAGTTTCATCTTCTTCCATCTTGAAGGCTTCATATTTCTGGACTAGCACAAGAGTTTTGGTTTCCCTTGACTTGAGTATTTCTTTCATGTGTCATTTTCAAAGAATCAAAAATATCCTTTGATGCATCTCTATTAGTAATTTTTTCATACTCATTGTATGAAATAGCATTTAGAAGAATGGTTCTTGCTTTGTGATGATTTTTGAAATCTTGCTTTTGCTCATTACTCATTTTTCTTCTTGGAATGGGCATTCCAATAGCATAAAATGGTGTTTTGTAACCATTTTTCACTATATCCCAAAGATCTACATCATATCCTAAAAAGAAACTTTCTATTCTATCTTTCCACTAGTCAAACTTTTCTTCATCAAATACAAGAGGCTTGGCGCTGTAACTATCTCTTTCATTTGTGTTGGAAGTGGCCATAGAGTTTTTTTCACGCTGGATCTCTCTACATGATTAAGTGTTTAATATGAAAATCAATAAAAGAGTCGGAGCTCTGATGCCAACTGAAGGTTGGTAAAAACACAAGAAAGGGCGGTTTGAATTGGGTTTTACAAAATTTTCAATTGACTTGGTCACACACGCACGCAAACAAAGTATGAACCAAAGAAATAAAGAACACAATTATTTTATCTTGGGTCACTGTTAACGAAGTTAATCCAGTCCATCCACCAAGATGATTTTGCATTATCACAAGAACTTAACTCACTGATATTCAATAAGATTACAACAACCTCTAAGTCATCAACGACTTAGCCATCTCGAGTCTACTGACCAAAACACTTAGTCACTCTAGGTAAACTTACAACCAACCTCTAAGTTGTTCAACAACAACTTAGCCCTCTCGAGTCGATTGACTAACACACTTAGTCACTCAAGGAAAAATCACTTTAAAAGTTTTACAAGAATGTTTACAATAGTGCTTCTTAATAAGCTGATTGAAACAAATTTAAAAACAGTGTTTCCTACACAGCTCTTTGTGTTTGAGATTCTTTGACAAAGTGTACTTCAGCGTTTTAGTTGTTAAATCTTTGTTTATGCAATGCATCATAGTCTTCTATTTATAAGCTTAAGAGATATACGTTCAGGGATAAGAAGGTCTTTTATCTAGGCTAGCTATCTTCAGTGGTAGAATCCTTGGAGAGCAGAAGTAGTAAAAGCTTAGAGAGCTTTATGTTCAGTTCTGAGCAAAATCTATGCTTTTAGACATTTTAGGGAAGATCCTTTTGTACGCATTCTTGGTCTTCATGTTTTACTTTGGACTTTATGCTTTGATCCTTATCATGTATTTGAACTTTTAACATTGATCAGAGTCTTCAGAATCCTTTCTTTGGAATCAGACGCTTTCATGAGGAGCATGTGTTTTCTTTTTCAGAAGCACTAGTATTCATCAGAATCTTGTTGAGTTGCACTAGAAATTGATTTCAATGAGAATTGAATATCTGCACACTTAAGATAGAATTAGAGTACCAAATTATTAGATTTAAAATATATGCATTGTTATCATCAAAACTAGAGATTATATGCATAATAGAAATCTTGTTCTAACAAAACATTATAACCCTCAATAGAAGAAAGTTGATATGAAGACTGTTAGTGGTTTCTTCATAGGGTACAATATTGGGTCTAAAAGGTTGCAGGTTTTATTGTCCTTCTCATTCTACGCGAGTCATTGAATCTGATAGAACAACTGTATTTGAGGGTGATTTGGATAATGGAGTCTCTACATCACGACCAGTTATTCTTGAAGAAGATGGTACTTTTCTCTCCAAACCAAGTGTTTATTTTCCTAATGAGGTTGTGATTTCGGTTATTCAAAATAATGATCAAGTTGTGGCACCACAGAAAGATGAACATGAACAAATTGATGTCCTAAAGCCTATTAGTTTTTCTGAACCAAATAACATTGTTGAAGTTATTCAATTGAGACGATCTCAAAAAGCAAGCTGTCGCTACCGCGAAAAACGAGGTCGGCAAAACAGAAGAGTCGCCAACTTCCGTTATTTATCCCTCAGAGCGGGAAAGGTAACGATCGGAAAAACCTGACGAAAAAGGGTATAAGACAAGGTCGTCGCAACCATTGCCTGGGTTCGGGAGTCGGTTACGCAAGGGGAAGGTATTAGCACCCCTCACGTCTATCGTACTCGATGGGATCCATGCTTGCTGTTTTATCTACGAGTGAAAAACAATCTATCTACGGCTGCTAAAGCTAAACGGGACGAAACTGACTCGATAGAGCATCGCGCTCTATGCCTACGTATTCCCTCGTGCAATGGGAAAGTCAGAGTCAACGTAGTTCGGGAAACTACGGGGGGAGATTGCTCGCCAAGACGTCGCGTCTTGTGCCTACGTACTTTCACACGGCGTGAAAGATCAGAGCTTGCATAGTTCGGGCTAACTACGGCTAGACGGGGTGTTCTCGATCACACAGGGGTGAGAGGAAGGATTGACGATACTAGCGTACGCATTCTAGCAGTTAGGTGTATGCTGCTCGCTCGATGGAGACTTAGGCGTTACCTGTTTGCGGTAGAACGGACGTAGTATGTCGGGTTTAAAGGTATGGGAACCTACGGGTTCTAGAACTACGGTCTGGTCTCGATCGCGCTAGGGCAAGAGAAAAGGAACATCAGTCGTCAGCGGGAAAGTCTCGATCGCACAACAGCGAGAGAACAGAGAAATTAGTTGTTAGTGTACTCGCTAGGATGTCGCATCCTATGCCTACATACTCTCGTCTGATACGAGAAATCAGAGCAGCTCTAGTTCAGCCAACTACAGCAACACAGGGAAAAAGAGAAAAAGGGAAAAAGGTAGCTCGCTAGGATATCGCATCCTATGCCTATGTACTCTCGTCTGGTACGAGAGATTAGAGCAAACGTAGTTCGGCGGGAAAACGAGTCTCGATTGCACAGGGGCAAGAGGAAGGGTCTCAATCGCCTGAACGCGAGAGAAAATGGTTTCGATCGCACGGGGGCGAGAACAAAGAGGAAGCAGGCTTACGCCTAAACGGGAAGGAACTCGGGACACACACGCAAGACCCTAAGGCGTAAGAGCGAATGTGTCGCATGTCACCCAAAGGGTACCATACTAAACACCCTAGACGATTGAGAGAAAACCCCTCAACTGTCATTTCCTACGTATCTAACGATACAGCTCACAACACTCGACGGTTGCCTGAATACTTGAATAAGAAATACGATGTTGAACGAAGCGGCTCCGTTGGCTCCTGACACGCGCGCAAGCTCCATTCTAATCTTCTCCTCTCTGGATCCTTGATGATGACGCTCGAATCAAGACCAATGTAACGCTTAGACCGTCATGGTTCGACTTATACGAGAAATCGAACTCTAAGAGGTAGCGTATTGATATCCGTGTCAAAGACAAGATAGAGAAATGATATCGAAAATCATTCTCCAATTGAATCATATCACACGGCCAGCACAACAACAGTCAAAAATACAATTAGATGAAAAGGAGAAACGAGGAAAAAAGAGTGGTCTTGGATTATGCATTATTCATCAACAAACTGGTTAACACCGCATAGCGGAAGTGTCGTCTTTAACCTGCAAAATGACAAAGTGAGATGACAAGTCCAATAACAAAATGGAAATTGCATCCAACTCCTAAAATTGACGCTAAACTCCTAATAGCGAAATCTAGAGAAATTACATAACACTCTAAAGGACTACAACCTCTAATAAGAAAATAAACTCCTAAAGCAATATCAAAATGCTATGTAATTTCTATATATCCTAAAAACTAGAATATAAAATCTAATATTCTATTTCTATATTCAATATATTCTCTATAAAATTCTAAGAAAAAATATCTAAAGAAAATAGCAAAATACAAAGATATCAAAGAAATAAAAAAATACAGCAGGGGGGTGTATCAGTAGTCTGGGGAGTATATCCAGCAACAACAAGACAATTGGGCAAAGCCCAACAAAAAACAAAACAAAAATAAAGAAAAGGGGGGGGGGGAATATGGGAAAAGGGGGTACAGCAGATGTCATACCCTAAATTTGCCCTACCATGTATATAACTTGCATTTGTATACCCATCCATCAACTGTTATCCAGAAAATCAAAAAAAATATATAAGATTGAGTTGAATTGGATCAGGTTTTGTTTGAGGTTTAGTAAGTCAGGAAGGAGTGAAGTATATGTGGAAGTTCAGGTTTGACTTAATTCATCAATGAGAAGGGGTTCTATTTTGTTATCGAGGTCAAGATATGCATGATTTGAGTGGGATGTTTCTGAATGAGCTTTTGATGCATGGTGAAAGTTTGGTATAGTATTGCAAATGAAAATCTCAGAGATTTATTTGTTAATGGTTTTTATTGGTTCAAAACTCTAACTCATTCAAAATCCAAGTTCAATTCATGTTTAATATCATATCAAGAAGATTGATTCAATATTGGTTTGTATTCTTTTTTAAGGATCGGTTCGAGTTTCAAATAAGTACTTCAAGAAGGGTATATGTTTGGGAAATTAGAGATGTTGGATCCAACATAGAAATCCAAATGTTAATTGTTATGTAAGCCTATCAACAAAGGAAAATATCAAAAAAATAGGAATCCTTGTCTAATTCAACCCCAAAGCAAGCATGGATTATGTCATGTGAGAAGCATGAATATTTGTCTTACAAAATATAATAATGTTTTTATAAAACATTAAACCCACATGCCATGGTTAGTTTGGTCCACATCTCCCATTTACAATCGTCAAACCCAAATAGCCACACAACACAAGCATCTTTTGTGATGTTCCTTGTTAAGGCCTGCACCTTTCTTGACAGACGGTACGAAACTCAGGTCCCACATCACACCAATACTACACAACATTTGAGCAAAAAAGACATGTCTTACACAAAAATTCTTCAAGACCTACAAGATACAAAACGCAACAGCTGCAACATCCTGCACATTTTCCCTCACCCCTATCGATTCTCGCGGTGGTTGCTACGCTTCAAATTCACAACATGGCAACTACAACTACTGCTAGGACTTTTCTTCAAGTTGTCGCAACGGAAGAGGTTGCAACTCCTCTTAGAGTCGTTCAGATGGAAGGGCTGGTTATCCTGAAGATAATTAAGCATTGTAAGGACCACTCACTTTCTTTAGTCACTGGACAACTTCTTGGGTTGGATGTTGGTAGTGTTCTTGAAGTTACCAACTGCTTCCCTTTTCCGATGAGGGAGGAGGATGAGGAAATTGAAGCTGATGGTGCCAGTTACCAGCTTGAAATGATGAGGTGCTAGAGGGAGGTTAATGTTGACAATAATACCGTTGGATGATACCAGTCCACATTGCTTGGTTCCTATCAAACTGTGGAGCTGATCGAAACCTGTATGATTTACTCCCAACCTTGCCCATATTTAAGCCATGGCATGAGTGCCATTTCAATCTGTCATGTTTAAACCAGCCATTACCTGCAACAAAAAAAATTCAAATGGAAAGTTCAATAAAGGCAACGACAGTACGAAACGCAGTGGTTATGCAATAATAAATTCACAACCATGTATCGTGTACACGACCATTCTCTTCCTCCAATTCCGGCGAGTGACTCATGGTTGCAGCAACCTTGACGCACAATAAACCATGCGCGGATCGCAAACGATACCGTTGACTGCAACCTGCACAATCAAATTAAGACAAAGAGCATAATTCAGTTTCCATCATACAAGCATGAGCCCCAAACAGTTTCAGCCGCTAAAAAACAACAGTTCTGTCCAGAAGCTTGATGAGGAAATTCTACACAGCAAACAAGTCTTAAAAGATGCTTCAAACAGAATTGAAATTGCAAATAGAAGGCAACATGCTGCTAAGGGAGCTGCGGAAATTACCCGATGTGCTTAATTTTCAGCTGGAGCGCTATGTCTTCCTTCCAAAGACAACAACAAAGAAGAAAATTACTTCTTCATTTTCATTTCCTGCTGAACTTAGTATGCACGACAGACTCTCTGAGCTATCTCAGTCTGAATCGATATATGACTTGTCAGCTGCACTGATACACAAGGGAACTGCAGCTAATGGTGGTCATTACATTGCTCACATCAAGGATGAAAATACTGGGCAATGGTGGGAATTTGACGACGAGCTCGTTACTAGCTTGGGTAGTTGCCCATTTGCTGAAGAGGCTGCCTCTAATTCTGTTAAGAATGATGTAGAACATTCTAATTTCTCTAAAGCAAGGGTAGATGACAGTAATGGAAATGGTTTAAGTGTCAAAGTTTCAGAATCTTCACCTATGGAGACATTTTCATCTAGTGAGGCATATATGTTGATGTAACCAGGCCAACAATAGCAAACCATAATCCAAAGCGTGTTTCAATTCCACAACCTGCAAAACATTGAGAGGAATTAACATTTACGTACGACTCTGCTAACGCATCCCAAACAGCAGCAGCAGTTCAGTATGCAGCAACTCAAAAGATCAAAATGTTAAACTTGTTGTTTGTGCAACAACAGATCTGCCTCTGACACTTATCGGGATCAAAGAGAATCATTTAAGCAACTTGCACGGGACATTCTTGATGAAAAAAAAGAAGATGGAAATAACTATGTGTCTAGATCATGGTTGCAGCAATGGTGGAAGAGGAAAATTGCTGACGCTCCATCTGAAGCTGATGCTGATCCAACAGCAGCTATTAGTTGTCCACATGGACAACTCATGCCTGAGCAAGCAACTGGCGCTAAGCAGGTGTTTGTTCCTGAGAATTTTTGGCTATTCTTATATAAAGATGCCACTTCTGTACAAGACAACAATCTTCCGTTCTGCCCTACTTTTCCTTTAGACTCGGGAGAGTGTTCCGAATGCAGTAAGGAATTATCTGAAGTGGCTTGCATGGAGGACTCTATGAGGTTATTCAAACAAAAGCAGTGCCAGAGTCATGAGAAACTTTTCAGCGGGAAAAGTATGCCACTCTCTTTAGAATGCAACTACTTCTTAGTTCCTTCCTTTTGGATTTCAAAATGGAGAAATTACATCAGCCCAGCTGTCAAGAATTCTGATAAACCTGAGCACCTATCTTCAAGGCAGCACAGTGGACAACAGTGGCAGTCACTATGTCAGGTTTTTTGAGGGACAATTTAATATGATCAACAACAAGCTCAAAATGAACCTCTCTTACATGAAAAACCCTTTGTGGCATTTTATCAAACAGATGAGTGGCGATACAAAAACGACGCCAACAAAGTGACAACATGGAAGGATCACATGGAGGAAAAGCAACCCCAACAGTGCTGAAAATCCTATTTTGGTTGTTTTGTGAAGAAAATGAATGGAATGAAGATGACTTTCTCAGTCGAAATTGAATCAAGACTAAATTTTGAAAGATATGAAAGTTTCTGTCTTGCACTCAAGAACGTGGTTATGGGAATGCTGTGAGGATGTTTTCTAGGTCTTGTCCTAACATTTATGACAGCAGTTCAATTAACAACGGTAAAGTAGTGTATAAAAAATTGAAGCACCCATATTTGTAAGCAAAATTGACACAGACACATCTAGTTCTGCCACAGTTTCATCAAACCAACGTCTTCATGGCGTCTTGATTACCATAGAAGTCGAACTCAACTGGTTGTTGAAACGTGTTGCTCTGAAATAAGTTGGATTTGAGTTCTGAATCGTGAATCCAATAACCAAAATGTGTTGCTGCAAAAACCGTCTTCTTATGATGAAAGTCTCGCGCCGACTCTTATCCGATGGTAATGTTGTTCGAGCTAGGCTGGAGGATGTGAAGTGGTCCACATTTCTGGTCCAACTGTAGCAACACAAACCTCATAACATCGGAGATGTGCGATGTCGTAACAAATCTGTTTGAACCAAATTGTTAGGACTGCGACGAATTCACCATCGAACCGTTGTTAATGAAAGAGAGGTTGAAAGGATGACTTTATTTGCATCAAATCATACCATTGATTTCTTTCCATAGAATTTATTTTATTGGACAAAATCCCAACTTTATTTCTGAAAATTCATCAAAGCAGTGTGGCATCTTTCCTTGTTGATGACGACATGCTCCCGAAGATCGAATACAGGGATATTGCGTCACACCGAATCAATATCAGATTGTTAGAATCTCTTAACTCCATCAGCATCGAATATGTCGACGTCAGTTTGTTGGTGAATGATTAGAGATGCTGATGTTGTAGTAGTCGGTGGTTCTATCACAGCATGTGTTGCACTTTGATTGAACAAAAATCATGAAGGGAACTAACAAAGCCAACAAGATAAATCCCCAGAAAAGGCATAAGGTCCAATAGAAGAACAATTTCCAATCCTAATGGGGTGGAGACGTAGAACTCATTTCTTTACCTCGTGGCTTCAAACCAAAACACCTTCTGCAACAACAACTTCGTCTCCAATCAGCCCCTAGCCATAATAACAAAGAGGAAGAGCATTCTCAGCAGACCAAGAGTTTGTTTTCAGTTAAGAATGAAGAAATACCACATCAGCAAGTTTGTATCAGTGAAATTGTTGTGTTACCACAGTGAAAATCATGAGTAAATAACAGAAGATACAGTCAGCACAAACAGACGAAATTCAGAGACAAGAAAATAGGACAGCAGAGCCAGATTCACTAAAATGGAAAGACATGGTCTGGGCATCAGAAAGTGCTAGCAAAAATGATACACTATCTTGATTCAAACATAAAAAACCCTAATCTCCCATCATATATATTTGGTTACCATTCATTCAGAAAGGAGGCTGGTAGAGAAAAAAGGAGAGAAACCCTAACCATTGCAGCAGCCACCCCAAACTCTTCACCAATTTCATCCCCATCATCCACCCATTCTTGCAGCAACCTTAACCTTCGTTTCATTTCCCTCACCTTTGAACACCGTTTCCGAACAGCTCATACTACCACCTCAACTTCAAACCCAACTCAACATCCATCTTCCTCATAAACTCACTGTAAACTTTGCAACAAGCATCCAAACCACAGCAGTACTTTCATCGAACACGTGGTGAGCAAGATTGTAGACCATCAGAAATTAAGCTGCCATCGTTCCGATAACCAACCATCCACCGCCGCACCGCCAAAAGAAGAACAGAAACGGAAGTGAGGAAGAAGAGTGAGAAGTCGAAACCAAGCAGAAGGAGTTTCGAATTTGAGGTAGTTCGGCTTTGGTTCATTGCGTTTCCTTTTTTACATTTTCGTTTTTGATTTTGTGGTTTTGGAATCTGAGTGTTTTGCTTGCAAGTGCCACGGTTGTGTTTGTATATCCCCAATGCATACGTGTTTGTATCTTTCTGTTTGGTCATCACAATCTAATGTCTTTTGTTTTCTGTTTCTATTATTTTATTGAATCTCAAATGAAATGTTTAGAGTTTTATAACTTTATTTTGGTAAATTTAAGTTATAGATATATAAATTTTTTTTCTAATATATTGTAAATATTCCAATATCTATTTGTAAATTTTTTAATATTTATTTTGTAAATATTATATATATATTACTTTAGGTTTTCTTATATAATTTTTTAGATTACTTTACATATCTAATTTTCTATTTTTTTTTTCTTTAAAGTTTTAAGAACCTTATCTTATTCATTTTAAGAGTTTTCTTATATATATTTAGAATGTCATTTCTCTTTTTGTTTTGTTAGAACTTTGTAAAGTATATTGTAGTTTTAAAAATTTTTATTTCCTTGTAAACGTTGGATCTGAGACCATTTCTCTTTCAACGCTTTTTCCTCCTAAAAACTTCGGTCCTGTATCGAGTGTATCTCCGAAAACATTTTCAAACAAATTCTTGGTATTGGATTAAAAAGAGAAGATTGGGTGTAGACCCCTTCTTCTTCGAGTGTTGGGATGCCCACTGTAGTGGGGGTGGTTTCGACACTCGTCTTTCAATACGAAGACGTTTTCAGTCCCTCCTATCCTAAAGAACATCGGCTCCGTGCCAAGTACATTTTCAAAACCTCGGTCCGGTACCGAGTCCTTTTTTTCCAGATAATCTCCCAAATTAATTTCTCTTTGTATTGAATTAAACGAGGGGATTAAGTGTAGACTTTCTTCCTCTCCGAGTGTCGAGATGCTCACGGTAGTGTGGGTGGTTTAGACACTCGTCTTTCAATACGAAGACTTTTCCACCCCTTTTCCTCCTAAAAACCTCGGTCCCGCACCGAGTGACTTTTCAAACCTTCCTTCCTAAAACCTCGGTCTCATACCGAGTCCTTTTTCAAACCATAATAATTTGATTTCTCTTTGTATCGAATTAAAAGAGGGGACTAAGTGTAGACTTTCTTCCTCTCCGAGTGTTGAGATACCCACTGTAGTGAGGGTGGTCTCGATACTCGTCTTTCGATACGAAGACACGCCTTTATCCACCATCTCACTTTCACAACTTCATCCCGCAACCATTGTCACACCTAAAACCTCGGTCCTGTACCGAGTGCATTTTCAAATCTCTTCATAACAAAAACTTGAATGGTCGTGGAGTGGTTAGGCGTAGGCCTTCTCCTATCCCGAGTGCTGACGTTTACCGTAGGGTTCTCTGTCGCAAAGCACTTACCATTCAAAACCAAAATCATCTTTAATAAGAGAACGAAGCTCTCTTTGCATTGAATTAAAGAGAGAGGATTGGGTGTAGTCTTCTTCCTCTCCGAGTGTCAGGATACTCACTGTAGTGTGTGTGGTCTTGATACTCGTCTTTCAATACGAAGACGCCTCGTTCGTCACACCTTTTTATAACAAAAACTTGAATGGTCGTGGAGTGGTTAGGCGTAGGCCTTCTCCTATCCCGAGTGCTGACGTTTACCGTAGGGTTCTCTGTCGCAAAGCACTTACCATTCAAAACCAAAATCATCTTTAATAAGAGAACGAAGCTCTCTTTGCATTGAATTAAAGAGAGAGGATTGGGTGTAGTCTTCTTCCTCTCCGAGTGTCAGGATACTCACTGTAGTGTGTGTGGTCTTGATACTCGTCTTTCAATACGAAGACGCCTCGTTCGTCACGCCTTTTTATAACAAAAACTTTGAGATAACGAATTGGGTACTACCCGTAGGGGTTACTATCTGAGGACCTGTCTCGCCCCCTAAAAAACAATCCAATCAATCAAACGTGACTCCTTGCCCCGCGTGGCGAAAACTAATCAATCTTTCAAAAGGATATGTTACGTCCGTTCTACCGCAAACAGGTAATGCCTAAGTCTCCAACGAGCGAGCAGCAATACACCTAACTGCTAGAATGCGCACGATAGCAGCGTCTACCAAAACTCATCCGCAAACCGTAGGCCGAACTACGGCTGCTCTGATTCTTTACTTCTTCAAGTAAAGATACGTAGGCACAAGGGCCACAATCCTTGCCGACCACATTCCCCCCATATCTGTAGTTCCCCGAACTACGTCGACTCTGACTTTCTCATATCTTATGAGAATACGTAGGCCTAGGACCGCGAAGTCCTACCGAGTCTTGTTCTATCTCCTTTCTCCCCCATTATCTCTCTATCCCTCCTTTCTTCGTTTCTAAACCTTTCTCTCTATCTTTTAGAACACTCTTTTTATAGCATAATATTTAAGCAAATAAATTCACACATCGACAAACAAAAGGTTCCCATCGAGTACGATGGATGCGAGGGGTGCTAATACCTTCCCTTCGCATAACCGGCTTCCGAACCCGTTCATGGTTGCGAGACCATCTTATCCATTTCTTTCTTAAGGTTTTCTCGATATTTTCCTTTCCCCTCATGGGATAAATAAAGTTCGGTGGCGACTCTTCTGTCTATCTTTTTCGCCTCCCCGTCGTTGCGCGATGCATTTTTCGAGTAGCGACAGCTGGCGACTCTGCTGGGGACCCTCCTAGCTAGCCAGACCTATTTTGTTTGTCGTGTTTGTGTTTTATTTGCTTTTATTTTTTATTATGTTATGTTCACTAACTGTTGGGTTTATTTGGATGGTTTGTGAGATAAGGCTTTCTACCCGAGCTTTCAAGTACACACTAAGATAGGAGGTGGGTTCTTTCTGATTTGCGAGACTTAGGACTCGTTGAGTTGGATCGAATTCCACCGCTCAGATGAGACCCCGTTGGAATGATTATGTCTTACGTATAGTCGTAATGACGTCTTTATTTCCGACGTGGGAGTCCGCGACTCTGAGGACCTTTGTAGAACCTTATTCCAAAGGTCGCTAAGACATGACTCTGTGTTCATCCTTTGAAAGGATCACCGTCTTACGAGTAGTCGTTATGATGGAAAACTTTCGAGGGCTAGTGCATGGGACTTTGTTTAAAAGCATTTGGGATACCCTCTTATAAACCAATAGATAACCCACCCGATGGGAGAGATTTTTTTTGTGTTGTTTTGCAGGACCAGTGATCTTGATCTCGTTTTGTGCTCTTTATCATGTGCATTCATAAAACATTGCATTGCATATCATTTCTCGCATATCAAGGGACTTAAGAGACTGTGATTATCTCAGGTATTGGTGAATACAATGACTGACCAAAGAAAGCGAAGCACAAATTCCATTAAGTTTAGAGAACCAAAGCTGGAACTAATTCAAGACATTCTGATTGACGTACCAAAGGCTATCAAGATCAACTTTCAGGGGAAGTACGGGAAATTGCTTGATCTCCTCCATTCTAGGGTCGATACTTGGGCTTTGTTCGCTATGGCTCAGTTCTATGATGCACCTCTCAGATGTTTCACTTTTCAAAACTATCAGTTGGCCCCTACTCTTGAGGAATATTCTCACATTTTGAACATCAAGATTAAGGATCAACCTATATACACGGGCTTGGAAGAAGAACCAAAACCTCCTGCCATTGCTCTTACTCTACGTATGACCAAAGAGGAAGTCAAAGAGGGTCTAACCAGTAAAGGGGGTGTTCAGGGTTTTCCATTGAAATTTCTGCTAGAAAAGACTGCTCAATACAAGGTGGATGAAGATTGGGAAAAGTTCGGAATAAGCGTTGCTCTAATGATTTATGGGATTGTCCTCTTTCCAAATGTGGACAATTTCATAGACATCACTGCCATCGTTCTCTTCATGCAGAAGAATCCCATCCCTACACTCCTTGCCGATGTTTATCACTCTATTTATTGGAGGAGTGAAAAGAAGGCCGGAATGATCCAATGCTGCTCTCACTTACTATACAAGTGGTATGCTTCTCATTTGCCCAAGAAAGGGCCGTTCATGGAAAACAAGAAGAAATTAAAATGGTCTCAACGCATCATGTCTCTGGAAGCTAGTGATATTGCTTGGTACTCTCCTGAGTACTATGACGTTGAAATCATTTTTAGTTGTGGAGAATTCAGTAATGTACCTTTGATCGGTAGGGCCGGTTGTATTAACTATAACCCAGTCATGGCATTACGTCAGTTGGGCTATGCTATGGAGGGCGAGCCCGAAGCAGAGAAGGTTCAGAGTTTCTTTTTGCTAGCCACATCAGAGGACCCTGCGTTTGTCAGGAAGATTGCTAAGGCTTGGGGTAAGATTCATACAAAGGGGAGGAAGGAGTTAAAAGCGAAGAATTGCGTGGCAAAGGAGCCATACAACCGGTGGTTACTAGCTAGAGTAGCTGAAAGGTCGTTACCATTTCCCTTAGAGCCCTCTATGCAAGAAGCACCTCCTGCTCCCACTCATGTGTCCATAGAAGAATATGAAAAACTGAAGCTAATAGTGGAGAGATTGACTAAGGAGAACCAGGACCTTCAGAATGAAGTCCACCAAGCAAAGGTGGAGAGTGGTCAGTACAAAAGAAAGGTGGAGTTTGAACAGGATCAAGCAGCTGAAAGTAGCAAGAAGCTAAAATTAGAAACGGATCTGAGAGTCAGGTACCAACAGGGTTACGAAGGGGCTGATGCATCATTAACAACGCTCCGACAACGCTTAAAGGACACCAAAGCTTCTTGTGATAGGGCATGGCACTTCTTTGAGATAGCCTCTACCGAAAAGAAGGAAATACGAGAGAATCTTGAGGCTGATATTGGGGATCTTGAAGAACGACTGAGAAATGCCTTGACCCTAGTGGAAAATGAACGAAGACTCAAAGAGGAGGCATTGAAAGATTCATATGTCACATCCGACATGTGGAATAACAAATTTCAAGAATTGGAAACTGCCCAAGAAACAGCCCTTCTGTGGAGGAATCGTTTCGAGGCTTTGCAAAGAGATAGTGCGCAGTGGCTCGAGAAGGAGGCTCAGCTCAATGAGTTGTTGGACACCCATGTGGATTCTATTTTTTATTACCAGTCGACTCTAGATATGTGTCGTGCTAGGTACAACAATTTGGTGGAGCATTGCAACCTCATGATCCGTGATATCCCATGGAGGTTGGAAAGCGCCATTCAACACTTGGAAGGAAATGATATCCCCCCTTCTGTTCACCACTTTATCCAGCTCTGCGACCAAATGGTTAGGAGGTTCATGTTTGAGACGAAGAAGCTTGAAGAACGTCTCCAAAAGAGAGAATTTTAGTTATTCAGTTATCTTTTGTAGCACGACTTGTAGTTTCGGCTTATTCAGCTTTTGTCTGTATGAATTTTTTCTAAAAAATTAATGAAAGATTGCTTTTTGGTCCAAATTGTGCACTTCTTTATTATTCAGTCATGATTCTATGATACCAATGATAATCACAAGCCTCGAAAGTCTCTCGAGCATTTTGCATACGTTTGCACATTTTTCTTTTTGCATTTCCTACAACCCGATCTTACACACCGCTTACCCCTTTCAGAAAGAGTAAAGCAAGCTGACTTCACGGCATCGGTATAACACAAGGAATAGCCAGAAGAGAATCATGGATCAGATAGAGCAAGACCAGGCTACTATGAGGAGCGAGATGCTAGGCATGAAAACGCAGATGAATCAACTCATGGAGGTGATTCAGAATATGGCCAGGAGTCAAGAGGAGATGAGACAAGCAGCAGAGAGGAGCGCTAATCAGACTTTGGCTGGTGCAATTCCCAATGCAAGTGGTGCAATTCCAATTCCTGTTGATGCCACCCCAACCCCTGTTGGGGCAATTCCTACTTCTGCCGGCGCCGTACCTATCAACACCGTCCCTCCGCCAGTCGGTACTACTCAACCTCATGGCACTGCGATCCCAATACCAGTCCAGTACGATGAACATGAGGGCTTCTATGAGAATTCAGCTGAAGCATGTGCACCCCAAACCGCTGAGTTGGAGAAAAAGTTCAAGGCCTTACAAGAGGTGGTAAGGGCATTGCAAGGCCCCGATGTTTTGGGACTGGATGCCGCTGAAATATGTCTTGTACCCGGAGTTAAGATACCTCCAAAGTTTGTAATTCCAACCTTCGAGAAGTACAAGGGTAACAGTTGTCCTAAGACCCACATAAGGTCTTACTGTAGGAAGATGGCCGCCTATTCTGATGACGAGAAGCTACTAATCCATTTCTTTCAAGATAGCTTAACAGAGGCATCCCTAGAATGGTATATGCACCTTGAATGATCCAACGTAAGAAGCTGGAAAGAGTTAGCAGACGCTTTCGTGAAGCATTATCAGTATAATACTGACATGGCTCCGAATCGTATGCAGCTTCAGAATTTGACTCAGAAGCCGAATGAGTGTTTTAAGGACTTCGCGCAGAGATGGAGGGGAGTAGCTGCAAGGGTACAACCTCCACTGATGGAGAAAGAACTGACAGACCTATTCATGGGCACGCTACAAGGACCGATCTTTGAGCGGTTAGCATCCTCAACCTCCACGGTGTTTTCTGAACTTGTTATGGCTGGAGAGAGATTAGAGAGTTTCATGAAGGCGGGAAAAATTCAGAATGCAGGCGGATCTGCAAGCGGGGTCAAGAAGCCTTATCAGGGTTTCGTTAAGAAAAGGGAAGGCGAAGCTAGTGCAGTGTTCACCAATGGAGGGAGAACTCACCAAGGTTATCACCACATTGCTGCCATCGCTCCACAGCAACCACTTTCTATTCCGGCAAATCAGCCTGCGCCTCAGCAAAATCGACAACAACAACCCTATCAACCAAGACAAAATCAGTATCAAGGGCAGAGAAAGCCAGAAAGGAGGCTTGATCCAATTCTGTCCACTTACGCCAAATTGCTTCCGTTCTTGTTGAAAGCAGGTCTCGTTCAACTTAGGGAAATGAAAGATCCTCCGGCTGTTCTCCCCTACGGCTACGATGTAAATGCGAGATGTGAATTCCATTCTGGCGCCTCAGGCCATAGCATCGAGAATTGTAAGGCTTTAAAATACATTGTGCAAAATCTTATCGACTCAAAAGCGATAAACTTTACCCGAAATACTCCGAACATCAAATCTAATCCAATGCCACCTCACCACTCAACAAACATGATTGAAGGCTCTAAGGGGATCCGATTAATTTCGGATATTGAGAAATTAAGGACCCCACTTTCCACTATTAAGGAGCAACTCTTGTTGAAAAACATTTACCCAGGATGTCCAACTAATTGCCATGTTTGCATGGACGGATCTCAAGGATGCGTTGAGCTGAAGAAGGGCATACAAGGCCTGATTGGGCAGGGTGTATTAGTAGCAGAACAACTATCAAAGATTGAGGAAGTTGCTACTCTTGAAATTCAGTTCGAAACATTGGAGATACCATATGATGATGGATATGAGCTTTGGATCCCAGTTGACAATTCGAACCGCACACCATTGACCATACCGTGCGATGAGGAAGAATGGGACAACATGTATGGACATACTTCTATCCCACTGCAAATCCCGTATGATCCAGTTAAGATACCTATGTCTCCACCATCAATGAACCAGCTTGTCATTTCGACCCCATCTCCGTTTCCGTACAAGAGCGCCAAGGCTGTACCTTGGTTATACGATGAAACTGTTTTTCTCAACGGACAGAAGGTGGCAGAAGAAGATGTATTGGAAGAAAAGAAGACTGTAGAGAACATCGTGGGAACCGGAGGCGTCACTAGAAGTGGTCGAATCTTCGCTCCGACTGCACCTCCTGTCAACAGCAGTGACAATACAAGGAAAAGTACTGCCGTACCGAGCACTAATGAACAGGGGCAGTCATCTAAACAGAAAGGCATCCCAAATGATGAAGCGGAGGAGTTTCTAAGAATCATTCAGAAAAGCGATTACAAAGTGATTGATCAGCTCAATCAGACGCCCTCGAAGATATCCATGCTGTCATTGTTAATGTGTTCAAAGGCCCATCAAGAAGCACTGCTAAAATTCTTGAAGGCAGCTCATGTGCCAGAGGAGATATCAGTAGTACAGTTTGAAGAAGTGGTGGGAAATATTGCATCAGGTCATATTTTGAGCTTTAATGATAGTGAATTACCTCCCGAAGGTAAAAATCATAACAAGGCCTTGCACATTACCATCGAATGTGTGGATGTTGTTTTCTCTAGGGTGCTCGTTGACACTGGATCATCGCTGAATGTATTACCAAAAAGCTCGTTGTGCAAGCTGTCAATTGAAGGACTTGTGATGAAGCCAAGTCAAACTATTGTAAAAGCTTTTGATGGAGCTAAGAGAACTGTGGTAGGCGAGGTTGACCTCCCGATCAAGATCGGACCTCATACTTTCATCATTACATTTTACGTAATGGATATATACCCCGCTTACAGTTGCCTTCTTGGTCGTCCGTGGATTCATTCCGCATGCGCTGTAACTTCAACCTTGCATCAAAAGATCAAATTTATGATTAATAATCAGATGGTCATCATTGAGGGTGAGGAAGATGTTCTTGTGAGCCATCTTGCTTCTTTCCGCTATGTGGAAGTAGGAAATGAGGTGCATGAGACACCGTTTCAAGCTTTTGAAGTGATCAATGTTGAAATGATTTACGAAAAGCCAGCATCTTCAATAGTGACTTGGAAGGACGCGGGGACGGTGATAGAGGAAGGACATCCGCGAGGATGGGGCAGGGTGTTGGAATTGCCCGTCAACAAAAATGGAGCTGGTCTAGGCTACAAGCAGAAGAATGCAACTGATAAGGGCAAAGAGCTTGTAACTCCGTTGGTTTTTACTAGTGGAGGCCACCTTGTCGATGGTCAAGTCATGTTTTTGGAAACTGAAACCGAAGATCATGAAGAGCTGTGTATGGTGTATCCTAGGGCGCCTAATCAAACTTTGAACAATTGGAGAGTCGTTGAAATCCCCGAAGTTACTCTAGTAGACGAGTAACTCCCTTTTATTTTATCTAAAAAAAAATCATATGCTCTGCCCAAGGCATATGTATCATGTTGTAGGGCCTTTTGCTTTTAAAGCATGACTTATCATCAATAAATAAACTTTCGCATCCAATTACGCTCTTTTTCTTTCATTTTTACTTTTTGCACATAAAATTATCTTTGAAAGACAATGTTTTGTTTTATTTTCCTTTTTTCTGTCAACCTTTTCTAAAAATATAAAAAATAATAATAAAGCATGAAGTCATTCATCGTGCAGATCTTCCCTTGCTCCTATCAATAACGACCCCGCTATGGTCCAATATGACTTTGATAACCCGATCTACCAAGCCGACGAAGACTGCGAGGAAGATTGTGATCTCCCAGAAGAGCTAGCTAGACTATTGAAGCAGGAGTCAAAGGTCATTCAGCCCTACCAAGAAGAGGTCGAAGTCATCAACATGGGAACTGAGGAGGATGCCAAAGAAATCAAGATAGGCGCAGCTTTAGAGTCAGAGGTTAAGTCAAAACTGATAATATTGCTTCGAGAGTATGTTGACGTATTTGCTTGGTCTTACAAAGATATGCCCGGTCTAGATGAAGAGATTGTGATGCACAGACTACCTCTCAAGGAAGGCTGCCCGCCGGTGAAGCAAAAGTTGAGGAGAACAAAGCCAGAGATGTCTTTCAAGATCAAAGAAGAGGTACAAAAGCAATTGGACGCTGGTTTTCTGGCAGTATCCAACTATCCGCAATGGATAGCGAATATTGTCCCAGTACCTAAAAAGGATGGGAAGGTGCGAATGTGTGTAGATTATAGAGACCTTAATAGAGCGAGTCCGAAAGATGACTTCCCTTTGCCACACATTGATGTGCTAGTAGACAACACGGCCCAATTTTCTGTCTTCTCATTTATGGATGGCTTTTTTGGATATAACCAGATTAAGATGGCGCCCGAAGATATGGAAAAGACGACTTTCATCACTCCATGGGGAACTTTCTGTTACAAGGTTATGCCGTTTGGACTTAAGAACGCAGGCGCAACATATCAGCGAGCAATGGTCACTCTTTTCCATGACATGATACATAAAGAGATTGAGTGTTATGTAGACGATATGATTGTGAAATCCCAGACTAAGGAAGAACACCTTATCCACTTGGGAAAGCTATTCGCCCGGTTAAGGAAATTCCAGCTGAGACTAAATCTCAACAAATGCACTTTTGGTGTAAGATCTGGTAAATTGCTAGGTTTTATTGTGAGCCAGAAAGGGATTGAAGTCGATCCAGATAAGGTCAAAGCTATCCAGGAGATGCCGGCACCCAAAACTGAAAAAGAGGTCCGAGGGTTCCTTGGGAGGTTGAATTATATCGCCAGGTTCATATCTCATCTAACGGCCACTTGTGAGCCCATCTTCAAATTACTTCGAAAGGATCAAGCCGTGGTATGGAACGATAATTGTCAGAAAGCCTTTGAGAAGATAAAGGAATACCTACAAGAACCGCCGATCTTGATGCCTCCGGTGCCCGGACGACCCCTGATCATGTACCTGACTGTGTTAGAGGGATCCATGGGATGTGTATTGGGACAACATGATGAAACCGGCAGGAAAGAGCATGCGATCTATTACCTCAGCAAGAAGTTTAATGACTGTGAAACGAGATATTCAATGCTCGAGAAGACATGTTGCGCATTGGCTTGGGCAGCAAAACGATTGAGACAATATATGCTCACCCATGCGACTTTGTTGATCTCCAAGATGGATCCTGTCAAATACATATTCGAGAAGCCCGCTCTCACCGGGCGAGTAGCTCGTTGGCAAATGGTGTTAACAGAGTACGACATCCAGTATGTTACGCAAAAAGCTATCAAAGGGAGTGTGCTCTCTGAATACCTTGCCCACCAACCTATGGACAACTACCAGTCCATGCACTTCGATTTCCCCGACGAAGACGTCATGTTTGCCAGAGATTATGCCACGCCAGGCCCAAATGATGGACCCGAACCAGGATCGCGATGGACGCTCGTGTTCGATGGTGCCGCAAATGCCAAAGGTTGTGGAATTGGGGCAATCATCACTTCTCCAACTGGCTTTCACCTGCCATTCACCGCCAGATTATGCTTTAAGTGTACTAACAACATGGCCGAATATGAAGCTTGTATTTTCGGAATTGAAGCTGCCATTGATAATAGAATCAAGATTCTAGAAGTCTATGGAGATTCCGCGCTTGTCATATGCCAGATTAAAGGGGAGTATGAAACACTGGACCTCAAGTTAATTCCTTACAGAGATCATGTCTTGAAGTTAATCCCGTACTTTGATGAGATCACTTTCCATCACATTCCCAGAGGAGAAAATCAGTTGGCTGACGCTCTAGCAACACTAGCATCTATGTTTCAAGTCAAGTGGGAGAATAAGGCGCCATCCATCCGTTTAGAATATTTGGACGAACCCGCTTATTGCCCAGCGGCCGAGGGGGAAGAAGCTAAAACTGATAATCATCCTTGGTTCTATGACATCAAGCGATATCTAGAGACACAAGAATATCCAGAAGGCATAACTATCACTGACAAGAAGTATCTCAGAAAGCTCTCCTCAAAGTTCTTCCTCAGTGGTGACGTGTTATACAAGCGGAATTACGATTTGGTTCTACTCAGATGCGTGGATAAACAAGAGGCAGAACGTATCATAAATGAAATGCATGAAGGATCTTTTGGGACACATGCTAGTGGTCATACTATGGTTAAAAAGATTTTGAGGGCGGGATACTATTGGATGGCGATGGAAACGGATTGTTGTCTCCATGTCCAATCATGCCACAAGTGCCAAATTTACGCAGACAAGGTCCATACTTCACCACTCCCTCTGAATGTTTTGACTTCGCCTTGGCCTTTCGCTATGTGGGGTATAGATGTAATCGGACGCATCGAGCCAACCGCTTCAAATGGGCATCGTTTTATCTTAGTGGCCATCGATTACTTTACCAAATGGGTAGAAGCGGCGTCCTATGCCAACGTCACTAAGCAAGTGGTGACTCGCTTCATCAAAAAGGAGATTATTTGTCGATACGGAATCCCGAACAAGATCATTACAAACAATGGTTCAAACCTCAACAATAAGATGATGAAAGAGTTGTGTGAAAACTTCAAAATTGAACACCACAATTCAACACCTTATCGCCCTAAAATGAACGGAGCTGTTGAGGCGGCAAATAAGAACATTAAGAAAATCGTCCAGAAGATGGTGAAGACTTACAAAGACTGGCACGAGATGTTGCCGTTCGCGTTGCATGGCTACCGCACCTCAGTGCGCACTTCCACAGGGGCAACCCCGTTTTCTCTCGTATATGGCATGGAAGCAGTATTGCCAATTGAAGTAGAGATTCCCTCCTTAAGGATTTTAGCAGACGTCAAGCTAGATGAGGCCGAATGGATACAAGCCAGACTCGACCAACTCAATCTCATCGACGAGAAACGCATGACGGCCATCTGTCATGGACAATTATACCAAAAACGATTGAAGAGGGCCTTTGATAAGAAGGTTCGCCCGCGACACATCCAAGCAGGAGATTTGGTACTAAGGAAAATTCAGCCAACTCACGTTGATCCAAGGGGAAAGTGGGCACCAAACTATGAGGGTCCGTATATAGTAAAGAAAGTTTTCTCCGGAGGGGCCTTGATCCTGTCAACCATGGATGGTGACGATCTCTCATCCCCTGTGAATGCAGATGCAGTTAAAAAATATTATGCCTAAAAGATAGGCCTGGTGGACCCAAAAAGAAAATCCACGCAAAAATGGGCGTCCTGGTGGACCATAAAAATGGTTCAGGAAAAATTAGGGACTAGAAGTAAAAAAAAAGAGTATCCTGATAGGCTGAAAACCTGAAAAGGCGGCCTAGGCAAAAGTTAGGGATTCAAAAAGGCAGAACTGCATCTTGAAAAGACGTTTGAATTATTCCTCGTAACCATCAAGCTCTCGACTGAGAAAGATCAATTCGATTCTGGCGCTCAAAAGCAAGGCGTGAAGGGTCTTCAGAGACATATGGGCCATAGCGGATTTGAAACTTGGCAGGGACCATTTTCAACATTGTCTTAGTCTTTATTTTCTCTTTTAAAAGCAGTTACCTCTTTTAGGAATTGCCTCCTTTTGTAATTTTCCCATCTATGGCTTTTCATCAATAAAATTACTTTCATCAAAGCTTTTTCTGTTTTTATTTACCCTTTGGTTGCAAGTTTCATTTATTTGATGATGGGTTTTGCATATAATGACATTATGGTAAATTAGACTAAGGGATAACTTACCCTCTTGGGGTAACTAAAGGGTGACCATGACTCTAAAGAATACGCAGGAACATCATTCTAAATCTTGTAACGACTTGACTGACAAGGTCTTCAAACCCGACAGAGCAGGCCATGAGCTGAAAATCTCAACACATCCAAGTTCTTTATACATCATAAATAGATGATGTCGGGAAGTCAGGCTTATCTTTCACTTTCCCACCACCAAAGTCTGCCATGTCGGCACCTGTATTTCCGTTGCCCGTCCGCAATCATAAGCATCTTGCTTCATAAGCATCTTGCTTCATAAGCATCTTGCATCATATACATACCTATGATTACATCATACTTTCCTCAGCTCTTGCATCACCGCGTGTTAGCATTTGCATTTGCATTTCCATTCGTTATGGAACATCATTATCATCAAGCATTTACATATACGAGATCAGATCCAGGATCAATTTCGAAGATTTTCAAGATCCTAATCAGCCCAGTCAGGGGCATCTTCCGCAAGACCGTGGGCGTTCCCCACGAATTTGTTCAACAATTCGTTGGGCAAATTCAAGAGCTTCAATGCAATCATCAGCCTAGTCAGGGGCATTATCTGCAAGACCGTGGGTCCTCCCACAAAATTCAAGATCACTAAAGCAAAATTCAGCCCAAACCAGGGGCATCTTTTCAAGACCATGGGTGTATTGCATGATGTATTGCAACCTCGTGGTTAATCAGATCTTCAAATCAACAATCAGCCCGGACAGGGGCATCTCCAGTAAATCCATGGGCGTTTCCCAGTGAGTTGTCTCCAGAAGACTTCAGTGATAAGTGGCAATCTCTTCAGAGAAGCTTATCCATCTTCAGCGATAAGTGGCAATCTCTTCAGAGAAGCTTATCCATCTTCAGCGATAAGTGGCAATCTCTTCAGAGAAGCTTATCCATCTTCAGTGATAAGTGGCAATCTCTTCGCAGAAGCTTATCCATCTTCAGTGATAAGTGGAAATCTCTTCAGAGAAGCTTATCCATCTTCAGTGATAAGTGGCAATCTCTTCAGAGAAGCTTATCCATCTTCAGTGATAAGTGGCAATCTCTTCAGAGAAGCTTATCCATCTTCAGCGATAAGTGGCAATCTCTTCAGAGAAGCTTATCCATCTTCAGTGATAAGTGGCAATCTCTTCAGAGAAGCTTATCCATCTTCAGCGATAAGTGGCAATCTCTTCAGAGAAGCTTATCCATCTTCAGTGATAAGTGGCAATCTCTTCAGAGAAGCTTATCCATCTTCAGTGATAAGTGGCAATCTCTTCAGAGAAGCTTATCCATCTTCAGTGATAAGTGGCAATCTCTTCAGAGAAGCTTATCCATCTTCAGCGATAAGTGGCAATCTCTTCAGAGAAGCTTATCCATATTCAGTGATAAGTGGCAATCTCTTCAGAGAAGCTTATCCATCTTCAGTGATAAGTGGCAATCTCTTCAGAGAAGCTTATCCATCTTCAGCGATAAGTGGCAATCTCTTCAGAGAAGCTTATCCATCTTCAGTGATAAGTGGTAATCTCTTCAGAGAAGCTTATCCATCTTCAGTGATAAGTGGCAATCTCTTCAGAGAAGCTTATCCATCTTCAGTGATAAGTGGCAATCTCTTCAGAGAAGCTTATCCATCTTCAGCGATAAGTGGCAATCTCTTCAGAGAAGCTTATCCATCTTCAGCGATAAGTGGCAATCTCTTCAGAGAAGCTTATCCATCTTCAGCGATAAGTGGCAATCTCTTCAGAGAAGCTTATCCATCTTCAGTGATAAGTGGCAATCTCTTCAGAGAAGCTTATCCATCTTCAGTGATAAGTGGCAATCTCTTCAGAGAAGCTTATCCATCTTCAATGATAAGTGGAAATCTCTTCAGAGAAGCTTATCCATCTTCAGTGATAAGTGGCAATCTCTTCAGAGAAGCTTATCCTCCCTACATCCTTTTGGTGTCAGGGTTGATTTTGTTTCGCTCCATCATCCCTTCGGTGATGGGTCTAATATCCTTTGGTGTCATGACTAGCGTTTGTCCTCCATTATCCTTTTGGTAATGGATCCCTTACATCCTTTTGATGTCAGGGCAGTGTGTGTGAGTGTACTATCATCCTTTGGGGACAAATTCATTCCCAAGCATTTCTTTCTCAAGCATTTCTTTCTCTTTTGGACAAATTCAGGGTTTTCTTTATATCTAATTGATTTCTACCTCCGGAGAATGAACGCTGCAGCAGTTCATTTCCCTCGGTCCAAGCCAATTAGATAGGGGCATCTGTCATACCCTAAATTTGCCCTACCATGTATATAACTTGCATTTGTATACCCATCCATCAACTGTTATCCAGAAAATCAAAAAAAAATATATAAGATTGAGTTGAATTGGATCAGGTTTTGTTTGAGGTTTAGTAAGTCAGGAAGGAGTGAAGTATATGTGGAAGTTCAGGTTTGACTTAATTCATCAATGAGAAGGGGTTCTATTTTGTTATCGAGGTCAAGATATGCATGATTTGAGTGGGATGTTGCTGAATGAGCTTTTGATGCATGGTGAAAGTTTGGTATAGTATTGCAAATGAAAATCTCAGAGATTTATTTGTTAATGGTTTTTATTGGTTCAAAACTCTAACTCATTCAAAATCCAAGTTCAATTCATGTTTAATATCATATCAAGAAGATTGATTCAATATTGGTTTGTATTCTTTTTTAAGGATCGGTTCGAGTTTCAAATAAGTACTTCAAGAAGGGTATATGTTTGGGAAATTAGAGATGTTGGATCCAACATAGAAATCCAAATGTTAATTGTTATGTAAGCCTATCAACAAAGGAAAATATCAAAAAAATAGGAATCCTTGTCTAATTCAACCCCAAAGCAAGCATGGATTATGTCATGTGAGAAGCATGAATATTTGTCTTACAAAATATAATAATGTTTTTATAAAACATTAAACCCACATGCCATGGTTAGTTTGGTCCACATCTCCCATTTACAATCGTCAAACCCAAATAGCCACACAACACAAGCATCTTTTGTGATGTTCCTTGTTAAGGCCTGCACCTTTCTTGACAGACGGTACGAAACTCAGGTCCCACATCACACCAATACTACACAACATTTGAGCAAAAAAGACATGTCTTACACAAAAATTCTTCAAGACCTACAAGATACAAAACGCAACAGCTGCAACATCCTGCACATTTTCCCTCACCCCTATCGATTCTCGCGGTGGTTGCTACGCTTCAAATTCACAACATGGCAACTACAACTACTGCTAGGACTTTTCTTCAAGTTGTCGCAACGGAAGAGGTTGCAACTCCTCTTAGAGTCGTTCAGATGGAAGGGCTGGTTATCCTGAAGATAATTAAGCATTGTAAGGACCACTCACTTTCTTTAGTCACTGGACAACTTCTTGGGTTGGATGTTGGTAGTGTTCTTGAAGTTACCAACTGCTTCCCTTTTCCGATGAGGGAGGAGGATGAGGAAATTGAAGCTGATGGTGCCAGTTACCAGCTTGAAATGATGAGGTGCTAGAGGGAGGTTAATGTTGACAATAATACCATTGGATGATACCAGTCCACATTGCTTGGTTCCTATCAAACTGTGGAGCTGATCGAAACCTGTATGATTTACTCCCAACCTTGCCCATATTTAAGCCATGGCATGAGTGCCATTTCAATCTGTCATGTTTAAACCAGCCATTACCTGCAACAAAAAAAATTCAAATGGAAAGTTCAATAAAGGCAACGACAGTACGAAACGCAGTGGTTACGCAATAATAAATTCACTACCATGTATCGTGTACACGACCATTCTCTTCCTCCAATTCCGGCGAGTGACTCATGGTTGCAGCAACCTTGACGCACAATAAACCATGCGCGGATCGCAAACGATACCGTTGACTGCAACCTGCACAATCAAATTAAGACAAAGAGCATAATTCAGTTTCCATCATACAAGCATGAGCCCCAAACAGTTTCAGCCGCTAAAAAACAACAGTTCTGTCCAGAAGCTTGATGAGGAAATTCTACACAGCAAACAAGTCTTAAAAGATGCTTCAAACAGAATTGAAATTGCAAATAGAAGGCAACATGCTGCTAAGGGAGCTGCGGAAATTACCCGATGTGCTTAATTTTCAGCTGGAGCGCTATGTCTTCCTTCCAAAGACAACAACAAAGAAGAAAATTACTTCTTCATTTTCATTTCCTGCTGAACTTAGTATGCACGACAGACTCTCTGAGCTATCTCAGTCTGAATCGATATATGACTTGTCAGCTGCACTGATACACAAGGGAACTGTAGCTAATGGTGGTCATTACATTGCTCACATCAAGGATGAAAATACTGGGCAATGGTGGGAATTTGACGACGAGCTCGTTACTAGCTTGGGTAGTTGCCCATTTGCTGAAGAGGCTGCCTCTAATTCTGTTAAGAATGATGTAGAACATTCTAATTTCTCTAAAGCAAGGGTAGATGACAGTAATGGAAATGGTTTAAGTGTCAAAGTTTCAGAATCTTCACCTATGGAGACATTTTCATCTAGTGAGGCATATATGTTGATGTAACCAGGCCAACAATAGCAAACCATAATCCAAAGCGTGTTTCAATTCCACAACCTGCAAAACATTGAGAGGAATTAACATTTACGTACGACTCTGCTAACGCATCCCAAACAGCAGCAGCAGTTCAGTATGCAGCAACTCAAAAGATCAAAATGTTAAACTTGTTGTTTGTGCAACAACAGATCTGCCTCTGACACTTATCGGGATCAAAGAGAATCATTTAAGCAACTTGCACGGGACATTCTTGATGAAAAAAAAGAAGATGGAAATAACTATGTGTCTAGATCATGGTTGCAGCAATGGTGGAAGAGGAAAATTGCTGACGCTCCATCTGAAGCTGATGCTGATCCAACAGCAGCTATTAGTTGTCCACATGGACAACTCATGCCTGAGCAAGCAACTGGCGCTAAGCAGGTGTTTGTTCCTGAGAATTTTTGGCTATTCTTATATAAAGATGCCACTTCTGTACAAGACAACAATCTTCCGTTCTGCCCTACTTTTCCTTTAGACTCGGGAGAGTGTTCCGAATGCAGTAAGGAATTATCTGAAGTGGCTTGCATGGAGGACTCTATGAGGTTATTCAAACAAAAGCAGTGCCAGAGTCATGAGAAACTTTTCAGCGGGAAAAGTATGCCACTCTCTTTAGAATGCAACTACTTCTTAGTTCCTTCCTTTTGGATTTCAAAATGGAGAAATTACATCAGCCCAGCTGTCAAGAATTCTGATAAACCTGAGCACCTATCTTCAAGGCAGCACAGTGGACAACAGTGGCAGTCACTATGTCAGGTTTTTTGAGGGACAATTTAATACGATCAACAACAAGCTCAAAATGAACCTCTCTTACATGAAAAACCCTTTGTGGCATTTTATCAAACAGATGAGTGGCGATACAAAAACGACGCCAACAAAGTGACAACATGGAAGGATCACATGGAGGAAAAGCAACCCCAACAGTGCTGAAAATCCTATTTTGGTTGTTTTGTGAAGAAAATGAATGGAATGAAGATGACTTTCTCAGTCGAAATTGAATCAAGACTAAATTTTGAAAGATATGAAAGTTTCTGTCTTGCACTCAAGAACGTGGTTATGGGAATGCTGTGAGGATGTTTTCTAGGTCTTGTCCTAACATTTATGACAGCAGTTCAATTAACAACGGTAAAGTAGTGTATAAAAAATTGAAGCACCCATATTTGTAAGCAAAATTGACACAGACACATCTAGTTCTGCCACAGTTTCATCAAACCAACGTCTTCATGGCGTCTTGATTACCATAGAAGTCGAACTCAACTGGTTGTTGAAACGTGTTGCTCTGAAATAAGTTGGATTTGAGTTCTGAATCGTGAATCCAATAACCAAAATGTGTTGCTGCAAAAACCGTCTTCTTATGATGAAAGTCTCGCGCCGACTCTTATCCGATGGTAATGTTGTTCGAGCTAGGCTGGAGGATGTGAAGTGGTCCACATTTCTGGTCCAACTGTAGCAACACAAACCTCATAACATCGGAGATGTGCGATGTCGTAACAAATCTGTTTGAACCAAATTGTTAGGACTGCGACGAATTCACCATCGAACCGTTGTTAATGAAAGAGAGGTTGAAAGGATGACTTTATTTGCATCAAATCATACCATTGATTTCTTTCCATAGAATTTATTTTATTGGACAAAATCCCAACTTTATTTCTGAAAATTCATCAAAGCAGTGTGGCATCTTTCCTTGTTGATGACGACATGCTCCCGAAGATCGAATACAGGGATATTGCGTCACACCGAATCAATATCAGATTGTTAGAATCTCTTAACTCCATCAGCATCGAATATGTCGACGTCAGTTTGTTGGTGAATGATTAGAGATGCTGATGTTGTAGTAGTCGGTGGTTCTATCACAGCATGTGTTACACTTTGATTGAACAAAAATCATGAAGGGAACTAACAAAGCCAACAAGATAAATCCCCAGAAAAGGCATAAGGTCCAATAGAAGAACAATTTCCAATCCTAATGGGGTGGAGACGTAGAACTCATTTCTTTACCTCGTGGCTTCGAACCAAAACACCTTCTGCAACAACAACTTCGTCTCCAATCAGCCCCTAGCCATAATAACAAAGAGGAAGAGCATTCTCAGCAGACCAAGAGTTTGTTTTCAGTTAAGAATGAAGAAATACCACATCAGCAAGTTTGTATCAGTGAAATTGTTGTGTTACCACAGTGAAAATCATGAGTAAATAACAGAAGATACAGTCAGCACAAACAGACGAAATTCAGAGACAAGAAAATAGGACAGCAGAGCCAGATTCACTAAAATGGAAAGACATGGTCTGGGCATCAGAAAGTGCTAGCAGAAATGATACACTATCTTGATTCAAACATAAAAAACCCTAATCTCCCATCATATATATTTGGTTACCATTCATTCAGAAAAGAGGCTGGTAGAGAAAAAAGGAGAGAAACCCTAACCATTGCAGCAGCCACCCCAAACTCTTCACCAATTTCATCCCCATCATCCACCCATTCTTGCAGCAACCTTAACCTTCGTTTCATTTCCCTCACCTTTGAACACCGTTTCCGAACAGCTCATACTACCACCTCAACTTCAAACCCAACTCAACATCCATCTTCCTCATAAACTCACTGTAAACTTTGCAACAAGCATCCAAACCACAGCAGTACTTTCATCGAACACGTGGTGAGCGAGATTGTAGACCATCAGAAATTAAGCTGCCATCGTTCCGATAACCAACCATCCACTGCCGCACCGCCAAAAAAAGAACAGAAACGGAAGTGAGGAAGAAGAGTGAGAAGTCGAAACCAAGCAGAAGGAGTTTCGAATTTGAGGTAGTTCGGCTTTGGTTCATTGCGTTTCCTTTTTTACATTTTCGTTTTTGATTTTGTGGTTTTGGAATCTGAGTGTTTTGCTTGCAAGTGCCACGGTTGTGTTTGTATATCCCCAATGCATACGTGTTTGTATCTTTCTGTTTGGTCATCACAATCTAATGTCTTTTGTTTTCTGTTTCTATTATTTTATTGAATCTCAAATGAAATGTTTAGAGTTTTATAACTTTATTTTGGTAAATTTAAGTTATAGATATATAAATTTTTTTTCTAATATATTGTAAATATTCCAATATCTATTTGTAAATTTTTTAATATTTATTTTGTAAATATTATATATATATTACTTTAGGTTTTCTTATATAATTTTTTAGATTACTTTACATATCTAATTTTCTATTTATTTATTTTTTTCTTTAAAGTTTTAAGAACCTTATCTTATTCATTTTAAGAGTTTTCTTATATATATTTAGAATGTCATTTCTCTTTTTGTTTTGTTAGAACTTTGTAAAGTATATTGTAGTTTTAAAAATTTTTATTTCCTTGTAAACGTTGGATCTGAGACCATTTCTCTTTCAACGCTTTTTCCTCCTAAAAACTTCGGTCCCGTATCGAGTGTATCTCCGAAAACATTTTCAAACAAATTCTTGGTATTGGATTAAAAAGAGAAGATTGGGTGTAGACCCCTTCTTCTTCGAGTGTTGGGATGCCCACTGTAGTGGGGGTGGTTTCGACACTCGTCTTTCAATACGAAGACGTTTTCAGTCCCTCCTATCCTAAAGAGCCTCGGCTCCGTGCCGAGTACATTTTCAAAACCTCGGTCCGGTACCGAGTCCTTTTTTTTCAGATAATCTCCCAAATTAATTTCTCTTTGTATTGAATTAAACGAGGGGATTAAGTGTAGACTTTCTTCCTCTCCGAGTGTCGAGATGCTCACGGTAGTGTGGGTGGTTTAGACACTCGTCTTTCAATACGAAGACTTTTCCACCCCTTTTCCTCCTAAAACCTCGGTCCCGCACCGAGTGACTTTTCAAACCTTCCTTCCTAAAACCTCGGTCTCATACCGAGTCCTTTTTCAAACCATAATAATTTGATTTCTCTTTGTATCGAATTAAAAGAGGGGACTAAGTGTAGACTTTCTTCCTCTCCGAGTGTTGAGATACCCACTATAGTGAGGGTGGTCTCGATACTCGTCTTTCGATACGAAGACACGCCTTTATCCACCATCTCACTTTCACAACTTCATCCCGCAACCATTGTCACACCTAAAACCTCGGTCCTGTACCGAGTGCATTTTCAAATCTCTTCATAACAAAAACTTGAATGGTCGTGGAGTGGTTAGGCGTAGGCCTTCTCCTATCCCGAGTGCTGACGTTTACCGTAGGGTTCTCTGTCGCAAAGCACTTACCATTCAAAACCAAAATCATCTTTAATAAGAGAACGAAGCTCTCTTTGCATTGAATTAAAGAGAGAGGATTGGGTGTAGTCTTCTTCCTCTCCGAGTGTCAGGATACTCACTGTAGTGTGTGTGGTCTTGATACTCGTCTTTCAATACGAAGACGCCTCGTTAGTCACACCTTTTTATAACAAAAACTTGAATGGTCGTGGAGTGGTTAGGCGTAGGCCTTCTCCTATCCCGGGTGCTGACGTTTACCGTAGGGTTCTCTGTCGCAAAGCACTTACCATTCAAAACCAAAATCATCTTTAATAAGAGAACGAAGCTCTCTTTGCATTGAATTAAAGAGAGAGGATTGGGTGTAGTCTTCTTCCTCTCCGAGTGTCAGGATACTCACTGTAGTGTGTGTGGTCTTGATACTCGTCTTTCAATACGAAGACGCCTCGTTCGTCACACCTTTTTATAACAAAAACTTTGAGATAACGAATTGGGTACTACCCGTAGGGGTTACTATCCGAGGACCTGTCTCGCCCCCTAAAAAACAATCCAATCCAATCAAACGTGACTCCTTGCCCCGCATGGCGAAAACTAATCAATCTTTCAAAAGGATATGTTACGTCCGTTCTACCGCAAACAGGTAATGCCTAAGTCTCCAACGAGCGAGCAGCAATACACCTAACTGCTAGAATGCGCACGATAGCAGCGTCTACCAAAACTCATCCGCAAACCGTAGGCCGAACTACGGTTGCTCTGATTCTTTACTTCTTCAAGTAAAGATACGTAGGCACAAGGGCCACAATCCTTGCCGAGCACATTCCCCCCATATCTGTAGTTCCCCGAACTACGCCGACTCTGACTTTCTCATGTCTTATGAGAATACGTAGGCCTAGGACCGCGAAGTCCTACCGAGTCTTGTTCTATCTCCTTTCTCCCCCATTATCTCTCTATCCCTCCTTTCTTCGTTTCTAAACATTTCTCTCTATCTTTTAGAACACTCTTTTTATAGCATAATATTTAAGCAAATAAATTCACACATCGACAAACAAAAGGTTCCCATCGAGTACGATGGATGCGAGGGGTGCTAATACCTTCCCTTCGCATAACCGGCTTCCGAACCCGTTCATGGTTGCGAGACCATCTTATCCATTTCTTTCTTAAGGTTTTCTCGATATTTTCCTTTCCCCTCATGGGATAAATAAAGTTCGGTGGCGACTCTTCTGTCTATCTTTTTCGCCTCCCCGTCGTTGCGCGATGCATTTTTCGAGTAGCGACAGCAGATTACAATGATTAAGTTGGGCTTAACCCAATCAGCAAACAAAACAATAATAATAAAAAAAACGAAGGGTGCAGTGAGGAAAATGGGAGTGCAAGGTCCAAGAACGGATGCATGGGCCTAAAGCCCGTCCATCAGCCCAGTCCACGAAAACTTCCCACCTTCCTCCTTCCACTTTCCAATCTGAAACCTTATATCTCTCTAACCTTCCTCACCGGCCGCCGCCGTCACCTTCAACCAAACTCCTTCTTCTCCGATCCCAAACCTCCATTGTCGTTTCCCTTCCACTTTCGTTGTCATCACCTCCATTCCCGTCCCCTAACCTCTTTCTCTCATTCAAGCCGCAACTAGAAGCGGACCAAATCTAATCGAACAACCTCACACTTCAAGATGAAGATCCACGCAAGAACGAAGTCAGAAATGACGATAACGAACTAGATTACGGAAGAACTTCGTCTAAGGTGTTGATGGAAACACGTTTGCATCTCAGAGGAAGCTTGAGGAAGATCCATGGCGTTCGCGGTGTGGATGCAGTTCGTTGAAGCTGAAGGCTGGAGATCTTGAGGATCTTGGGGAGCGTCGACGAAGATTTGCGGAAATTTCAGTTTATGGATCTTGAATCTGTTGCGTGCAGATCTGGAGGTCGACCGATTTGTTCTTGATGCTGATACAAAGTTTGCTCTGAGATTTGCTGGGAAACAGTTGAATGCATGAAGATGATGACCGATGATGAGTATTGAACGAAGGTGATAAAAAACACGGTGGATATTGAATGAATATCTTGAAAATTTTGTGAGAAGATTGAATGTTCTAGGAAGAAATCAAGAAGGTTTCTCGAATTTTTGGAAAAGGTGATTGAAGGCGTTGATGAACAGATGATGAACACAAAGAAACTTTGTATGAAGCTTGATGAATATGGAAAAATGGTTGTATGATCATTCATGCAAATCCGTCAAGAAGATGAAGATCAGATGAAGATATGGTTTTTTCGGTGAAGTTTCTTGGTTTTTCGGCGATATTCTAGCGGGGAGGAGGTAGCGATTGATTTCTCCGGTGATGACTCCCGGTGTTTGCATGGCCGGAGTGGCGAGGGAGTGCCACCTAGCAGGGTGGCGTGGCAGCACGCATGGGATGCCATGGGAGAGGGTGAGTGAGACGTGGCCACGTGGCGAGGAGAGGAAGATAGTGGGATACGGGTGGCGTCCATGCAAGAAGTGTGAGGGATGAGGTGTCAAGCTCTGAGAGAGAGAGTGTGTGAGTGGAAAATGAGGTGTCCAATCCTGAGAGAAAACGTGTGGAGCCCTTCTTATACAGACAAGTGGCATAGTTTGGACTGGTGGGCCTCCAAAATTGGGACATCTGGCCCACCGAAAATGGAAATTGACAAAACTCAATTAACTCTAAAACTGATTTAATTAATAAGCTCAAATAATGCACTAATTGTAAGTACAGAGTATGCCTAAGAGGGGGGGTGAATTAGGCTTTAGGGACTTTTTCCGGTTTTTCGGTATTCTTGAATATTACTTGGTTATGATGGTTGGTGATGAAAGCGGTAAATGCAGAAAGTAAAAGGACACAGAGAATTATAGTGGTTCCCCTCACAATCCGAGAGTACTCCACTCCCCTTTCAACATGAAAGAGAATTTCACTATCAATGTTAGATTTCTACACAAGACAATCCTAACAACCAAGAACAATCCTCTTGGATTTACAATATTTTAAGTCCTACCGAGAATAAATATCTCACACAAGGACCTCTTGTATCCACAATACGGATCACAAGGAAAACCCTACAAACTTATCTTTTATAATTCTAAGAATAAGTTGTAGTCAATATGAATTTGAATATAAGTATAATTTGAATGTATATCAATATGAAATATTGATCTTCTTCTTGAAACAAAAATTACTCAGAATTTATACAAGTGTTCTTTTGTGTGAAAGCAAGCTGTAAAGATGTGAAAGTGTATTTCAATGGCTTCTTTCAAAAATTCTGGTTTTGAACACTTTGTGAAAATTCAAAAGGTTGAAGAAAGAGTAATTTTGAAATTTGTTTCTTGAAGGTTGTTTTGAAATTGAAATTGAAATCAATTTATACTGATCAAAAACCTTTCCAAAAAGGTGTGTTTTTGGGATATCAAAAATAGCCAGTAAGAAATTTTAGAACAATGTGCTCTTTCATGAAAAGCTGCTATTTTTTGATGTTGTTATAGTGTTAATCGATTAACCATATAGGTTAATCGGTTAACACCTTTCCAACGTGAAAAATATTCAAAATTTTCATGTGTTAATCAGTTAACCTATATGGTTAATCGGTTAACACTGTTAGAAATCCCAAAAATACAATTTTAACTTGTGTTAATCGGTTAACCTATATGGTTAACCGGTTAACACTGAAGGTTTTTCCAAAAACACTTAATTTTAAAATAACAAGAGTATTTTAAAAGAGTTTAAAAAGATTTTGTGTTAGTGGTGAAGTGAAGTGAGATTAAAGAACACTTGCATACATAATTCTAAGTAAGCAATGTTATACCGTGTCTTGAATCTTCAACACCACTTGAAATTTTGAAAGATGAAACTTTGATCCATAGCGATGTTTGCGATCTTGCTTAGAAAAATGCTTAGAAAACAGAATGCAAACATGTTGGAAAACATACATTATGCAAACATTAACAAAGAAAAGGTTAGATGTCACCTTCATCAAGAATCCCAAGTTCTCTCCGAATTTTGTAGAACGGTTCTTTCGCCAGGGGTTTGGTGAAAATGTCGGCGATTTGATTGTGCGTGTCGACGAATTTAACATCTACATCTCCATTCAATACGTGATATCGAAGGATGTGATGTCGGATATCTATATGTTCTGTTCTTGAATGCATGACCGGGTTCTTTGTAATGTTGATGGCACTTGTATTATCACATCGAAGAGGAATGCAACCGAGGTCTACACTGTAATCGAGGAGTTGTTGCTTGAGCCACAGAATTTGTGCACAGCAACTTCCTGCTGCAATATATTCTGCTTCGGCTGTACTGAGTGCCACACACGCTTGCTTCTTGCAGGCCCATGACACTAATGTATTCCCAAGAATGTGACAAGTACCACTTAAGCTTTTTCTATCGGTCTTACATCCTGCATAGTCAACATCAAAATAACCAACTAAAGAACAAGTACTACCTTTAGGATACCATAATCCGACGTTCGTTGTTCCTTTAAGATACTTTATGATTCTCTTCACGGCAGTGAGATGCGATTCCTTCGGACTTGCTTGAAAGGGTGCACACAAACAAACGCTAAACATAATGTCAGGACGGCTTGCCGTCAAATATAGTAATGAACCGATCATACCTCAATATTTTGTTATATCAATTGGAGTACCGGATTCATCTTGATCAACGTACGTTCCGGATCCCATAGAAGTGGACATCACCTTACAACTATCCATATCGAATTTCTTCAACAATTCCTTGCAATACTTGGATTGGTTGAGGAAGATGCCATCCTTTGTTTGCTTGATTTGTAGTCCAAGAAAATAATTGAATTTTCCCATCATGGACATCTCGAATTCTCCTTGCATCATAAGCGAAAATTCTTCGCAAAGCTCTTTGTTTGTTGATCCGAAGATGATGTCGTCGACATAGACTTGAACCAATAAAGTGTTTCCTTTGATCTTCTTTATGAACAATGTCTTGTCAACCTTTCCTTTTGTAAATCCCTTTTCACATAAGAAATTTCTAAGGCGGTCATACCATGCTCTTGGTGCTTGTCTTAGTCCGTAGAGTGCCTTTTTCAGTTTGTAAACATGCGAGGGATTCTTGAAGTCTTCGAAACCCGAAGGTTGTTTGACGTAGACTTCTTCATTGATGTAGCCATTCAGGAAAGCGCTTTTGGCATCCATCTGGAACAACTAAAAATTCATAGAACAAGCGTAAGCAAGTAATAATCTAATTGCTTCTAACCTTGCTACCGGAGCGAACGTTTCATCAAAATCAATTCCTTCCTCTTGGTTGTAACCTTGTGCGACCAATCTTGCTATGTTACGAACTATGATCCCATTCTCGTCAAGTTTGTTCTTGAACACCCATCTTGTTCCTATGATGTGCTTATGGTCTGGTCTTGGTACAAGACTCTAAACTTGATTCCTTTCGAATTGGTTGAGTTCTTCTTGCATCGCTACAATCCATTGGTCGTCGCCTAAGGCTTCATTAATCTTGGTTGGTTCAATTTGAGACACAAAAGCCATGTTGAGACAAGCATCCTTAAGATTTAGTCGAGTTGCAACGCCTTGGCTAATATCACCAATAACTTTATCTATCGGGTGATCTCTATGCGTCGTCCATTCCTTCGGAAGATCTTGATGTTCTTCAATGATTTGAGTGACATCTTCTTGTGGTATTCCTTGATTCTTTGAAGTCTCTTCTTGTTGTTATGAAGTACCTACTATATCATCATCATCATACAAAATAATATTATCCTCTTTCGAGGGGTTAGTCTCATCAAACGAAACATGAATGGATTCTTCAATAGTAAGAGTTCTTTTACTAAAAATTCTAAAAGCTCTACTAGAAAGAGAGTAACCAAGAAATAAACCTTCGTCGGACTTCTCATCAAACTTACCGAGATTGTCCTTATTATTGTTGAGAACAAAACATTTGCATCCGAATATGTGGAAAAATGCTATGTTTGGTTTCCTTCCCTTGAACAACTCATACGGAGTCTTCTTGAGAATTGGTCGAATATTCACACGGTTGCTTACGAAACATGTCGTGCTTACCGCCTCTGCCCAGAAATATTTAGGAAGATTTGAGTCGCTGAGCATTGTTCTTGCAAGCTCCACCAGTGACCAATTCTTCCGTTCTACGACACCGTTCTTTTGAGGAGTCCTTGGTGCGGAAAAATTATGAGAAATTCCATGCTCTTCGCAGAAAACTTCAAAATCTGGATTTTGGAATTCTCCACCATGGTCGCTTCTTATGGAGGCTATAGTGAGTGACTTCTCGTTTTGAATTTGCTTCGCATATTTTTTTGAATGCTTTGAAAGTATCATTTTTCTGCACTAAAAACATTGTCCATGTGTATCGAGAGAAATCATCAACAATAACTAAAGCATAAATACTACCTCCGAAACTCTTCGTTCTTGATGGACCAAAAAGATCCATATGCAACAATTGAAGTGGTCTTGATGTAGAAACCACTTGCTTGGATTTGAAAGTTGTCTTGGTCTGTTTTCCCTTTTGACATGCATCGCATAATTTATCCTTGATGAATTTTATCTTTGGAAGTCCAACAACTAGATCATGTTTTATCAACTTGTTTAAATGCTCCATGTGAATGTGAGCAAATCTTTTGTGCCAAAGCCACGCCTCGTTGTTGTTCGCCAAGAGACATTTTACCTTCAAGTAAGAATCATCAAAAGAGATCATAAAAATATTATTATATCTTTTACCTTTTAGCAAGATGTCATGGGTGACTTCATGTTCTATCAAACATTCATCCTTTGTGAAGTTGATTCGGAACCCTTTGTCACACAATTGACTTATGCTAAGTAGGTTGTGTTTAAGGCCTTCCATATAAAGGACATCTTCGATGATTGTACATGGAGGTGCACCAACGGTTCCAACTCCAAGAATTTTTCCTTTATTATCATCACCGTAAGTAACGTATCCTTTTGCCTTTAATGATAGACTTGAAAATTTGTTTATGTCTCCCGTCATATGCTTAGAACAACCGCTATCAAGATACCATTGATTAGAAGTTGTCTTCAAGCATACCTCATCAATTTCTTCATCGGAATGATGTGACGCCATAAGAGCCATATTAGCACATTCATCGCTTTCCGACTCCGATGATGAACTTATCTCGTTATCGCCCCACGCAACATAAGCTTTTTTGTTCTTGAAATCCTTTTTGCCTTTGAATTTTCCTTTATTAGCGAGTTTCGGGCAATCCAGCTTTATATGACCTTGCTTCCCACATTCGTAACATGTGACTTCTTGATTTGATGTGTATGCATCCTTTTTCCTGAAATGTCTATTCTTTTTAGGAAAAGAGGAATTTTTATTATTATTAAAAAACTTACCAAGCTTCTTTACTAGAAGCATGAAATTCTCATCTTCGGAAGATTCGTCGTCTTTGTCATCCTTTGTGTCAATCTTCAAGGCAATTCCTTTGGACTTTTTATCTTGACTTTCGTGTTTCTCGAGCCTTCCAAGTTCCAATTCATGCTCTTGAAGTTTGCCAAATAAAGATGCAGATGTCATCGTTGAGAGACTTTTCTTTTCCGAAATGGCGGTCACCTTTGGTTGTCATTCTCTTGTCAAAGATCTTAGGACTTTCAAGTTGAGATCATCATTGGTGAAGGTCTTCCCAAGAGCAATCAAATGATTTGTTAGATGAACGAATCTTTTTGTAAGGCAACAATAGATTCATCGGGCTGCATACGGAACATCTCATATTCTTGACTTAAAGTGTTGAGTCTCGATCTTTTTACTTCAGCGGTTCCTTCATGCGTTTCTACCAAGGTGTCCCAAATCTCTTTTGTCGATCTACACTGTGATACACGGGAGAATTCGTCCATACTGAGAGCACTTTGGAGTACGTTGATTGCTTTCTTCTCATCAAAAATCTTTTTCTTATCGTTTTCATCATACGTGCTTTTCAACTTTGCGGTTCCAACGCCATTGACCATATTTACTGGATTGTGTGGTCCTTCTTTGATTGCTTCTCATATACCTTCTCCTTGGGCTTCAAGATGTGCCTTCATTCTGATTTTCCAGAAATCGAAATATTCTCCAGAGAACAATGGTGGTTTGTTACTACTTCCACCGTCTTTGAAAACCGCGTTGGTGCTAGCGGAAGCCATACTGAATCTTTAGGAACAGGTTACCTTAACCTGCTCTGATGCCAATTGTAAGTAAAGAGTATGCCTAAGAGGGGGGGTGAATTAGGCTTTAGGGACTTTTTCCGGTTTTTCAGTATTCTTGAATTTTACTTGGTTATGATGGTTGGTGATGAAAGCGGTAAATGCAGAAAGTAAAAGGACACAGAGAATTGTAGTGGTTCCCCTCACAATCCGAGAGTACTCCACTCCCCTTTCAACATGAAAGAGAATTTCACTATCAATGTTAGATTTCTACACAAGACAATCCTAACAACCAAGAACAATCCTCTTGGATTTACAATATTTTAAGTCTTACCGAGAATAAATATCTCACACAAGGACCTCTTGTATCCACAATCCGGATCACAAGGAAAACCCTACAAACTTATCTTTTATAATTCTAAGAATAAGTTGTAGTCAATATGAATTTGAATATAAGTATAATTTCAATGTATATTAATATGAAATATTGATCTTCTTCTTGAAACAAAGATTACTCAGAATTTATACAAGTGTTCTTTTGTGTGAAAGCAAGCTGTAAAGATGTGAAAGTGTATTTCAATGGCTTCTTTCAAAAATTTTGGTTTTGAACACTTTGTGAAAATTCAAAAGGTTGAAGAAAGAGTAATTTTGAAATTTGTTTCTTGAAGGTTGTTTTGGAATTGAAATTGAAATCAATTTATACTGATCAAAAACCTTTCCAAAAAGGTGTGTTTTTGGGATATCAAAAATAGCCAGTAAGAAATTTTAGAACAATGTGCTCTTTCATGAAAAGCTGCTATTTTTTGATGTTGTTACAGTGTTAATCGGTTAACCATATAGGTTAATCGGTTAACACCTTTCCAACGTGAAAAATATTCAAAATTTTCATGTGTTAATCGGTTAACCTATATGGTTAATCGGTTAACACTGTTAGAAATCCCAAAAATACAATTTTAACTTGTGTTAATCGGTTAACCTATATGGTTAACCGGTTAACACTGAAGGTTTTTCCAAAAACACTTAATTTTAAAATAACAAGAGTATTTTAAAAGAGTTTAAAAAGGATTTGTGTTAGTGGTAAAGTGAAGTGAGATTAAAGAACACTTGCATACATAATTCTAAGTAAGCAATGTTATACCGTGTCTTGAATCTTCAACACCACTTGAAATTTTGAAAGATGAAACTTTGATCCATAGCGACGTTTGCGATCTTGCTTAGAAAAATGCTTAGAAAACAGAATGCAAACATGTTGGAAAACATACATTATGCAAACATTAACAGAGAAAAGGTTAGATGTCACCTTCATCAAGAATCCCAAGTTCTCTCCGAATTTGGTAGAACGGTTCTTTCGCCAGGGGTTTGGTGAAAATGTCGGCGAGTTGATTGTGCGTGTCGACGAATTTAACATTAACATCTCCATTCAATACGTGATCTCGAAGGAAGTGATGTCGGATATCTATATGTTTTGTTCTTGAATGTACGGCCGGGTTCTTTGTAATGTTGATGACACTTGTATTATCACATCGAAGAGGAATGCAACCGAGGTCTACACCGTAATCGAGGAGTTATTGCTTGAGCCACAGAATTTGTGCACAGCAACTTCCTGCTGCAATATATTCCGCTTCGGCTGTTCCGAGTGCCACACACGCTTGCTTCTTGCAGGCCCATGACACTAATGCATTCCCGAGAATGTGACACGTACCATTTGTGCTTTTTCTATCGGTCTTACATCCTGCATAGTCAGCATCAGAATAACCAACTAAAGAACAAGTACTACCTTTAGGATACCATAATCCGACATTCGTTGTTCCTTTGAGATACTTTATGATTCTCTTCACAGCAGTGAGATGCGATTCCTTCGGACTTGCTTGAAAGGGTGCACACAAACAAACGCTAAACATAATGTCAAGACGGCTTGCCGTCAAATATAGTAATGAACCGATCATACCTCGATATTTTGTTATATCAATTGAAGTACCGGATTCATCTTGATCAACGTACGTTCTGGATCCCATAGGAGTGGACATCACCTTGCAACTATCCATATCGAATTTCTTCAACAATTCCTTGCAATACTTGGATTGGTTGAGGAAGATGCCACCCTTTGTTTGCTTGATTTGTAGTCCAAGAAAATAATTCAATTTTCCCATCATGGACATCTCGAATTCTCCTTGCATCATAAGCGAAAATTCTTCGCAAAGCTCTTTGTTTGTTGATCCGAAGATGATGTCGTCGACATAGACTTGAACCAATAAAGTGTTTCCTTTGATCTTCTTTATGAACAATGTCTTGTCAACCTTTCCTTTTGTAAATCCCTTTTCACATAAGAAATTTCTAAGGCGGTCATACCATGCTCTTGGTGCTTGTTTTAGTCCGTAGAGTGCCTTTTTCAGTTTGTAAACATGCGAGGGATTCTTGAAGTCTTCGAAACCCGGAGGTTGTTTGATGTAGACTTCTTCATTGATGTAGCCATTCAGGAAAGCGCTTTTGGCATCCATCTGGAACAACTGAAAATTCATAGAACAAGTGTAAGTAAGTAATAATCTAATTGCTTCTAACCTTGCTACCGGAGCGAACGTTTCATCAAAATCAATTCCTTCCTCCTTGTTGTAGCCTTGTGCGACCAATCTTGCTTTGTTACGAACTATGATCCCATTCTCGTCAAGTTTGTTCTTGAACACCCATCTTGTTCCTATGATGTGCTTATGGTCTGGTCTTGGTACAAGACTCCAAACTTGATTCCTTTCGAATTGGTTGAGTTCTTCTTGCATTGATACAATCCATTGGTCGTCGCCTAAGGCTTCATTAATCTTGGTTGGTTCAATTTGAGACACAAAAGCCATGTTGAGACAAGTATCCTTAAGATTTAGTCGAGTTGCAACGCCTTGGCTAATATCACCAATAGCTTTATCTATCGGGTGATCTCTATGCGTTCTCCATTCCTTCGGAAGATCTTGATGTTCTTCAATGATTTGAATGACATCTTCTTGTGGTATTCCTTGATTCTTTGAAGTCTCTTCTTGTTGTTGTGAAGTACCTACTATATCATCATCATCATCCAAAATAATATTATCCTCTTTCGAGGGGTTAGTCTCATCAAATGAAACATGAATGGATTCTTCAATAGTAAGAGTTCTTTTATTAAAAATTCTAAAAGCTCTACTAGAAAGAGAGTAACCAAGAAATAAACCTTCGTCAGACTTCTCATCAAACTTACCGAGATTGTCCTTATTGTTGTTGAGAACAAAACATTTACATCCGAATATGTGGAAAATGCTATGTTTGGTTTTCTTCCCTTGAACAACTCATACGGAGTCTTCTTGAGAATTGGTCGAATATTCACACGGTTGTTTACGAAACATGCCGTGCTTACCGCCTCTGCCCAGAAATATTTAGGAAGATTTGAGTCACTGAGCATTGTTCTTGCAAGCTCCACCAGTGACCTATTCTTCTGTTCTACGACACCGTTCTGTTGAGGAGTCCTTGGTGCGGAAAAATTATGAGAAATTCCATGCTCTTCGCAGAAAACTTCAAAATCTGAATTTTGGAATTCTCCACCATGGTCGCTTCTTATGGAGGCTATAGTGAGTGACTTCTCGTTTTGAATTTGCTTCGCATATTTTTTTGAATGCTTTGAAAGCATCATTTTTCTGCACTAAAAACATTGTCCATGTGTATCGAGAGAAATCATCAACAATAACTAAAGCATAAATACTACCTCCGAAACTATTCGTTCTTGATGGACCAAAAAGATCCATATGCAACAATTGAAGTGGTCTTGATGTAGAAACCACTTGCTTGGATTTGAAAGTTGTCTTGGTCTGTTTTCCCTTTTGACATGCATCGCATAATTTATCCTTGATGAATTTTATCTTTGGAAGTCCAACAACTAGATCATGTTTTATCAACTTGTTTAACTGCTCCATGTGAATGTGAGCAAATCTTTTGTGCCAAAGCCACGCCTCGTTGTTGTTCGCCAAGAGACATTTTACCTTCAAGTAAGAATCATCAAAAGAGATCATAAAAATATTATTATATCTTTTACCTTTTAGCAAGATGTCATGGGTGACTTCATGTTCTATCAAACATTCATCCTTTGTGAAGTTGATTCGGAACCCTTTGTCACACAATTGAGTTATGCTAAGTAGGTTGTGTTTAAGGCCTTCCACATAAAGGAAATCTTCGATGATTGTACATGGAGGTGCACCAACAGTTCCAACTCCAAGAATTTTTCCTTTATTATCATCACCGTAAGTAACGTATCCTTTTGCCTTTAATGATAGACTTGAAAATTTGTTTATGTCTCCCGTCATATGCTTAGAACAACCGCTATCAAGATACCATTGATTAGAAGTTGTCTTCAAGCATACCTCATCAATTTCTTCATCGGAATGATGTGACGCCATAAGAGCCATATTAACACATTCATCGCTTTCCGGCTCTGATGATGAACTTATCTCGTTATCGTCCCACGCAACATAAGCTTTTTTGTTCTTGAAATCCTTTTTGCCTTTGAATTTTCCTTTATTAGCGAGTTTCGGGCAATCCAACTTTATATGACCTTGCTTCCCACATTCGTAACATGTGACTTCTTGATTTGATGTGGATGCATCCTTTTTCCTGAAATGTCTATTCTTTTTAGGAAAAGAGGAATTTTTATTATTATTAAAAAACTTACCAAACTTCTTTACTAGAAGCATGAAATTCTCATCTTCGGAAGATTCGTCGTCTTTGTCATCCTTTGTGTCAATCTTCAAGGTAATTCCTTTGGACTTTTTATCTTGACTTTCGTGCTTCTCGAGCCTTCCAAGTTCCAATTCATTCTCTTGAAGTTTGCCAAATAAATATGCAGATGTCATCTTTGAGAGACTTTTCTTTTCCGAAATGGCGGTCACCTTTGGTTGCCATTCTCTTGTCAAAGATCTTAGGACTTTCAAGTTGAGATCATCATTGGTGAAGGTCTTCCCAAGAGAAATCAAATGATTTATTAGATGAACGAATCTCTTTTGTAAGGCAACAATAGATTCATCGGGCTGCATACGGAACATCTCATATTCTTGACTTAAAGTGTTGAGTCTTGATCTTTTTACTTCAGCGGTTCCTTCATGCGTTTCTACCAAGGTGTCCCAAATCTCTTTTGTCGATCTACACTGTGATACATTGAAGAATTAGTCCATACTGAGAGCACTTTAGAGTATGTTGATTGCTTTCTTCTCATCAAGAATCTTTTTCTTATCGTTTTCATCATACGTGCTTTTCAACTTTGCGGTTCCAACGTCATTGACCACATTTACGGGATTGTCTGGTCCTTCTTCGATTGCTTCCCATATACCTTCTCCTTGAGCTTCAAGATGTGCCTTTATTCTGATTTTCAAGAAATCGAAATATTCTCCAGAGAACAATGGTGGTTTGTTACTACTTCCACCGTCTTTGAAAACCGGGTTGGTGCTAGCGGAAGCCATACTGAGTCTTTAGGAACAAATTACCTTAACCTGCTCTGATGCCAATTGTAAGTACAGAGTATGCCTAAGAGGGGGAGGGGGGTGAATTAGGCTTTAGGGACTTTTTCCGGTTTTTCAATATTCTTGAATTTTACTTGGTTATGATGGTTGGTGATGAAAGCGGTAAATGCAGAAAGTAAAAGGACACAGAGAATTATAATGGTTCCCCTCACAATCCGAGAGTACTCCACTCCCCTTTCAACATGAAAGAGAATTTCACTATCAATGTTAGATTTCTACACAAGACAATCCTAACAACCAAGAACAATCCTCTTGGATTTACAATATTTTAAGTCCTACCGAGAATAAATATCTCACACAAGGACCTCTTGTATCCACAATCCGGATCACAAGGAAAGCCCTACAAACTTATCTTTTATAATTCTAAGAATAAGTTGTAGTCAATATGAATTTGAATATAAGTATAATTTGAATGTATATCAATATGAAATATTGATCTTCTTCTTGAAACAAAGATTACTCAGAATTTATACAAGTGTTCTTTTGTGTGAAAGCAAGCTGTAAAGATGTGAAATTGTATTTCAATGGCTTCTTTCAAAAATTCTGGTTTTGAACACTTTGTGAAAATTCAAAAGGTTGAAGAAAGAGTAATTTTGAAATTTGTTTCTTGAAGGTTGTTTTGAAATTGAAATTGAAATCAATTTATACTGATCAAAAACCTTTCCAAAAAGGTGTGTTTTTGGGATACCAAAAATAGCCAGTAAGAAATTTTAGAACAATGTGCTCTTTCATGAAAAGCTGCTATTTTTTGCTGTTGTTATAGTGTTAATCGGTTAACCATATAGGTTAATCGGTTAACACCTTTCCAACGTGCAAAATATTCAAATTTTTCATGTGTTAATTGGTTAGCCTATATGGTTAATCGGTTAACACTGTAAGAAATCCCAAAAATACAATTTTAACTTGTGTTAATCGGTTAACCTATATGGTTAATCGGTTAACACTGAAGGTTTTTACAAAAACACTTAATTTTAAAATAACAAGAGTATTTTAAAAGAGTTTAAAAAGGTTTTGTGTTAGTGGTGAAGTGAAGTGAGATTAAAGAACACTTGCATACATAATTCTAAGTAAGCAATGTTATACCGTGTCTTGAATCTTCAACACCAATTGAACTTTTGAAAGATGAAACTTTGATCCATAGCGATGTATGCGATCTTGCGATGTTCTTGATAATTTATTCTTGTTGATATGTTTGCACCTCTTGCTTTTTGTGGAGAGATTAAGATAGAGAAGCTTCTGATTTTATCTCCAGTGTATATACCCCCACGGGTATATAGTGTAAGCAGCTTCAATAAGCATATACCCCCACGGGTATATAGTGAAAGTATCTTGCTTGCCAAACTTGTATGAGTTGTCTTCATCAAAACATAGACGGCTTTGAATCTTGATTCCACACTAATGACGGTTAAGGATGATTAAATGACGATTAATACCTAATTAAAAGAAAATGACTAATACATGATTAAAGATGGATTAAAATCTGAACTATATTAACTCCTAATTAAAATCTAAAAACAAGATTATAATCCAATTAAATTCTAAACTCAATTAAATCTACAAAAGAAAATTAAATCTATTATTTCTAAAAAATTCAATTAATATCTAAACATAAATTAAATCTAAAATTTCTAAAAAGAAGTTAAATCTAGAAACTTATTTAAAATCTATTTTAAAAAAACTAGAAAGACAATTAAATCTATTAAAATCTATTAAAAAATAAAAAATAGAAAAAATCTATTAAACCCTATTAAATCTATTTAATATTCTAAAACTATTTAAAATTTTAGAAAAAGAATTATCCTGTTGGAAACTATTTTAAAAAATCTATTTAAAATGCTAGAAATTAAGGAAAAGTTCTAGAAAATTCCATAAAAGCCATTTAAATCGATTAAAAAGAATGCAAGAATATAACGAAGTAAACTGTAAAAACCGGACACCGAAATGTCCTCAAAAACAACAGCGAGAGCTGAAAACACCGGGACGAGCACCAATTCTCAAAATAAATCCTCGTATTCGAAATGGTATGAAACTGCATTAAACGCCAGGGGAGGGCTGTAATCCCGATAAAGTCAATCTGACTAAAAAAAATGCAATGTAGGCGATATGCAAATGCAAATGCAAAATGAGTCGAAACATAAGCCAAATTGCGAGAAGTGGTTGGTCAAATTTTGGGGTGCAACACAAGCAAACCTTCAATATCAAATTACTTTATTGTGTATCTCTAAGATCATGAGTTTGATATTCACAATGATGATGATCCTACCACTTCTAATGAAGCAATGTCTTATTCTCATGCTTCTTCTTGGCTGAATGTTATGCATGATGAATTAAATTATATGTCTATTAATAGTGTATGGGATCTCACAAAGTTGACAGTTGGTTGCAAGGCTATTGGATGCAAATGGGTTTTCAAAAATAAATGTAACCCAGATGGTAAGATTGATATATACAAATCCAAACTAGTAGAAAAGGGCTATAGTTAAAGAGAATGAATTGATTACAAAAAGGATTTCTTACCCATCTCTACCAAAGATGCCTTTCGAGTTGTTATGGCTTTGGTTGCACGCTTTAATTTGGAACTTCATCAAATGGATGTGAAGACAACTTTTCTAAATTGAGAGCTAATTAAAGATGTTTACACGATTCAGCCTGAAGGTTTTATTGAAGAAGGAAAAGGAAGTTAGTATGCAAAGTGAAGAAATCCATATATGGATTAAAACAAGCATCTAGATAATGGTATATAAATTTTAATCAAGTTGTCACTTATTTTGGTTTCAATGAAAATTCCTCATATTAGTGCATTTATTTAAAGATCGGTGGGAGAAATTTCATAATCTTAGTATTGTATGTCGATGATATCCTTCTTTCTAGCAGTTGTATTAATCTTTTGAATGAGACAAGATCGATGTTAAGTAACCACTTTAACATAAAGGACCTAGGTGATGCTTCTGTTGTTTAACGCATCCAAATTTTTTGTGATAGGTCATGTGGTGTTCTTGGTTTGTCTCAAAAAGGATATATTGAAAGGATCCTCAAGAAATTTAATAAGTATGCTTTCTCCCCCTGCACTATGCATGTCCAAAAGGGTGATAAGTTATATAAATATGAATGTCCTCAAAATGATAAAGAAACTACTGAAATGGAAAGAGCCACATATGATTTTGTTGTTGGTAGTTTAATGTATGCTTAAGATTGTACTAATCCCGATATTGCGTCTACAATTAATATTTTAGACAGATACTTGAGTAACCCAGGTTTGGGTCATTGGAAATCCATTAAAAAGGTCATTGGAAAGTCGTTAAAAAGGTCTGATTATTTTATTTAGTTATTGTTAGAAGATATGTATAAGATGACATCAATTTAATAATCATATCTCTTATAGAATTTTAGATGTTTGATCCATTATTGGATTACAAAGTTAATTATATTATGCTAATCCATATTCATTATCAGAATGTTAAAAGTGACTATTTGACATGTATGATTTGTTTCTATATCTGATACAATTTTTGCATTATTAAATTTGTATTTTCTCACATTGTTTTGATGATAAATAATTGATATATTTGATTATTATAATTGTTATATTTAAATAATTTATTAAAGTCATCTAAGTGGGAGAGTGTTAAATTTTGTGGATTTATTTTAATTAATTATTAAAATAAAATACAAGTATTATATCAATTATTAATTTGATTAAATATAAATGAATATTGTGTTGAGCTTAATTGTTGAATGATCTATGATGGGTTGGTTATTCTTTTGGTTAGCCTGATGAGAGGTCCTTTCTCATATCGTGGTTATATATTTTGCCTATCCCATTAGACCAGAGATCATCTATAGTCGTTCCATCAGAAAGAGGGAAGTAACATTCTTGATTTCTTATTTCTATACTTAGATAAAATGGATTCAACCATGATACATACATGTTTATTGAATTATTTATATTATGATATGCCCTACAATTATATCTATGATTTTTGTTACACTGCTAATATTCCAACAGAGGATTCTTTCTAGTTAAAATTTCACTAGAATGGGAGCAGTTCATATCCTTGCCTTTAAAATTTTATCTCTCCTTTTTATTAGGTTTTAATGTAGTTAGCATTTCACTTTGAAATTTTACGGCACACGCAACACGCGATGGTGACTCTGATGTCTCTACATCAGAGTACAAAGTCATGACAGATGTTTTGACATCTTCAGACTGACAGAACATTTATTATCAATCTTTAATTATACAGAAACTGTAATTTGCAGAATGATAAATAACACGGTTAATTGTTAACCCAGTTTGGTGCAACTCACCTACATCTGGGGGCATCTAAGCCAAGAAGGAAAATCACTATGATAGTATTATCTTAAAGCTAAACTCCCTCGTTTACAACTTCTCGCCTAATCCCTACCTTGTGTAATTCACCTATAATATTAGGTCAAAACTCTTGACCAAGAACAATACTTGGTTTTGCTTCAAAGCTTCAACCAAGAACAATACTCAACTCCTTTGCTTAAAAGCTTTAGAGTGAAAACAACATACAAAAAACAATATGTCTATCACAATGTATCAAAAGATACAAAGGGTGACTTACAAAGTCACACACAAGAGACTCTCAAAACCTAAGTTTATAAAACTTCCCCTAGTTTTTTACAAAAGTGAAAGCGTAAATACTTTAAGTCTAACCAGCTCTATAAATACTCCTTAGCAATTCATGGGCTTCAAAATCTTCACCCAAATATTCGTTGATCCATACGCTAAGGCCTGCACCAATTATGCAGAAAAGATCTCCTTAAATCATGAAACAAAACACAACATTTTCTAAATTGTCTCATCATCCAATTTCGGCAATTTGTGTATAATTGGAGATACAAAAACTTATTCCAAATAAAAGCTTCTTAACCTGCAAAAATTACTGAGATATATCCAAAATAAATATCACAAAATCAAATCAAATCTGTCAAGATTTAAAACAGTCAGAAAAGATGTTCTAGTACAACATGTTACAACATCTGTCAGAATATCTGCTCATAAGGTGAACTGAACAGCATTTCAGAACATCACACACAACATCCTAATGTGAACCATGTGTTTAGAAAAAATGTTGTAAATCCTAAAACCACGGGTCTAACAACTTGTATGGATTTTTCATGGGAGAGTGTCACTTCTCTTAAAATAGTGCTTTGAGTGATGTTTAAATAACATGTTTAGAAACCAAATTGGTGATATCTCCAAATCATAGTTGAATAGTTAATTGGTTCCAAAAATGTAAAGAGCAAAAAATTGATACAACAAATATAAGTTCAACTAAAATTTAACTAAACAAGAATGAAACTAAGATTAAACCATATTGGAACATGTCAATATTTCAATATAGAGATAAATTTGAAAAAATTGCATTAGTCCCACATTATTAAAAAAATAAGTGTGTCTGTGTGTTAGTTGAAAAATCTCATTAGTCTCACATTGATGCTTGCAAGTATGAGTGGTTAAAGTCACACATTGCCTATGAATGGGTGTAACTTTGGATTTATAATAGAGAATACTCATTTACCTAACACCTTAAGATTTTGGGTTGAGATGTGAAGTCTTCCTCTCTTGAGGTCCTGGAGCATTAGTCTCGTTGGTGCTCTCGACTCTCCCAAACTCCCCAACAGTGATATTAGAGCCTTGGTTTAACTTTGTGGGGGAGCAGGAGCTAGATCCAGTGTTGAATCATATTATAGGATGTGACGGACACACATTTATATGGGAGAATATTGTGTGAAAGTGTGAGTGGTTCAAGTCTCACGTTGCTTATGGATGAGTGGAATGTTGGATTTATAAGAGAGACGACTCATTTACCTAACACCTTAAGGATTTGGGTTGAGATGTGACGTCTCCCTCTCTTATGGTCCTGAAACATTAGTCTCGTTAGTGCTCCTAACTCTTCCGGACTCCCCAACACACATTGCTTAAATTACTTTCATTGGCTGGATAACTTCATTATATAAGGAAAGTACATGTCTCATTCCAAAACATACCAAAATCTTCTGTTAAATTTTTTCTTCTTCGCTCTCATAACTCTGTGTCTTTTGAATTGTAGAAGCACCGATTTCTCCCCATTTCTTTCTACTCGTTAAATGTTTTGAATATTTTTTGGATTCTTTTTAAAGAAATCACTAAATATTTTTTTGAATTATTTTAGGAGAATTATTTTAGTTTCTCATTATTTGAGAAATTATTTTGAGTGGTCAAACAACCATTATTGAATTCTCTTTGAAAAATTATATGAATTTCTCTTCTGTTGAGAAATTATTATGACAGTTCTTTATACCAAATATTATATGTGGTATTTATATCATATTTTAATGGTCTTTGTACAATCAGAGGATATATTTCTAGACCGATCATCTACTGTGCAAGTAGTAATATTACACTATAAAATTCGGCTCCAGAAAACATCTTAAAGAGCATTAGTCCGCGAGTCGGACCAATAATTTCTTCAATGGAAAATTTTCAAAACCGTAAAATATCAATTTTAAGAAGTTTTGAACTACCATGACTACAGAAGAAATTATTGGTATTTTTGTCGCTGTCTCTGACAAACAGTTCAAGTTTGAGGGAAGTTACTTCAAACGTTGGCAACAAAAATTGTGTTTTTTCTTAACCTTAAAAAGGTTCCTAGTGTTTGATTGATGACAATCCTATTGCTTCTTCTAGATCAACTAAAAAAAGTAACGACAAGAAATATCTGGATTTAGATGGAACTATTAATCCTATTGAGATTGAATATGTTACACGGATTTAAGTGAATGATTTACTGCTCAGGAAAGAAATCTCCCTATGGAAAGAGAACGATTATCACATTCTGATTGGACTTGCAGATGATTTGTATGATTATTACAATAGTTGTGATACTGCAAAACAGGTTTGAGAGACTCTGTAAAAGAAGTATGACACGAAGAAGTTAGAGCAAACAAGTATGTTGCTAGTTGCTACCTCAAGTATCATATGGTATATACGAAAGATCCGTGGAGGCTCAATGTCACGAACTTCAAAATATTTCCTATGAGATCACCATTGAGGGTATGTCTTTAGATGAACAATTTCAAATTGTTTTTTTTTATTGACAAACTACACCCTACTTTGTAAGTTTAAAAAAATTGATTTTCCATCAAACAAGATAATTTTTAACTGAGAGTATGATTATTCGTCTTTTAATTGAAGAAGAATCTAAGAGATAAGGTTAAAAAGAAAAAGTCTTGATTGTTTCAAACAACTAAAAGAAATTCGACGTAGTTCTAAAGCCATTAGGCAAACGATTAAAGAATAAGAAATGCAATATTGTGAGCCGAATTAAGAAGGAGAACCCTTCAAAGGACCAAATTACTCCAATTGATAGGAAATAACCACCATCCCCGCAGATAAATGAGCTTGGTGTTTTCTCTTGCTTCAATTATGGAAAACCATGTTATATGATTAAGAAATGTAAAATCATGCTTACACCTTGTGTTTCTCCTAATGCACATGTTAACTTGACTGATAAGAAATTTATTGCTTTAATCATTGAAATCAACATGATTGGTGAATCTGATGGTTGATGATTAGACATTGGCTCCTCTTGTCATGTCTATTATGATAGTGTAATGTTCAAAACATACATGAATAAGAAAGTGTTATTGGGAGTTGTCCAAACAACTATAATGTTGTCGCTATTAGAGAAGTGAAGTCTTGTTTAGTCAGTCTATTGGGGAAGATTTGTACACAATCACTAAGAATGATATTTTTGTGAAATTTCTATGTTTAAGAGTTTTGTGAATGAAATTGAGAATAAATTTAGTAAGAAGATTAAAATACTTCATAGTGATAGTGGAACTGAATATGATTCAAGTTTATTTAATAATTTTTATAAACAGGATGTGATTGTACATGAAACAACTGCACCGTATTCTCTTAAAATGAATGGTAAAACAAAAAGAAAGAATAGAACTTTTACTGAATTAATTGTTGCTATTATGTTGAATTCTGGTGATATATATCACTCGAAGGGGGGAAAATTTGTTGGCTATTTTCTATGTCCTGAATATAGTTATCAAGTCTAAAACTAAGATCTCTCCTTATGAGATAATGAAGAAAAGACAACCAAACTTGTCTTAGTTTAGAACTTGGAGTTGTCTGCCTTATGTCAAAATTCAGGATCCAAAGCGAGTTAAACTCACTAGTAGAGCCTATAGATGGCCTACTCATATTTGGATCAAACTTTCATGTAGTTAATTATTTGAAATCATTGTTGTGCTACAACTTTGATATGAAATACCTCGAAGAAGCCAATATGATTCTTGGTTCGCTAGATCCAAACAAGGAATTTCTTTGGATAAGTTTCATTATGTAGAGAAGATTTTAAAGAAATGATGCTACTTTAACTGTAAATCTGCTTGCATATGATCCTAATTTTGAACTATTTAAGAGCACTATCGATAGTGTTAGAAAAATTGAGTATGAGAGCATCATTGGACGTCATAGTTGTGCCACTGATTATATTAGACCCGATATTGCACATGTCTTGAGATTGTAGTACATGTTTACAAGTAGACTAAGCAATGAGCGTTAGAAATGTATTGAGAGAATCATGTGATACCTTAAGAGGACCATGAATCTTGGTTTACATCATGAAAGATTTATTGTTGTACTTGAAGGATATAGTGATGCGGATTGGAACACCTTAGCAGATGATTCTAAAGCAAATATTGGATATATATTGAGTATAGCTGGAGAAGCTGTATCTTGGAAATCAAAGAAATAAACTATATTGACTTAGTCCATGATGGATTCTGAGGAATTGGTATAACTTTGTGTGTTGCTTTACTTCTTACTTTTGATTGTTACTCTTTCCACTACTAACATTTCTGATCAGACTCTGAACTTGTTCAGATTCTGAAGTTGATATTCATAAGTTGTTTTTGCTAGCTGAGATCTCTTTATGGGAAAAACTTGTGCCAACTGTGTTGATCAATTGTGATAGTATCACGACTATTGCAAACATCAAGAATTGTCAGTATAGTTGTAAGAGATGTCAAATAAAGAGGAAACACATGATTGTTAGAGATCGTGTCTCTAAAAAAGTTGTAAGAGTGGATCATGTACACACTAATGAAAGTTTAGCAAATCCTTTGACGAAAGGATTCACTAGAGAGAAAGTCCATAATACATCTAATAAGATGGGACTAATGTCTATAGAGAAATGAGCTGCTCATTATGGTAATCGACCTAATAGACTAGAGTTCATAAGAAATAGGTTCAATGAGTAATAACAAGTTATGAGTAATATGAGGTGATCATGCTAGTATAAATAAAAGAAGCATAAATCCTGAAGCAAAAAGATGATGAGATGATAGAAACTCTTAATGAGATTTATAATTTGTATGAGGGAGTACTTAGCTATAGAAGTACTCTTGATAGTCTCATTTGTGTGATTGTGGAACTTAGGTCAGTTCCAATGGAATTTTAAGGCAGAATTCCTAGAGCCTTAACTAAATTAGGAAATACGTACAGGACCAATAAAGCACGGGCTTATTAGAATACACCTTAAAAAAAGGTTGTGTGCGGGTTTGATCTCTGAAATAGAGTTCAAGACAATTGTGTCACTCTTGTTGAATCAGAATCATACTTACTACGCAAAGTTTAAGTGTTAGACACCTCTGTTTATGCACAATCTTAGAAACGTTTGACGTTATTTCTAAAACACTTTTTCAAATTCAAATGGGGGATTGATGGAACATGTCAATATTCCAATAGGGAGATGAATTTGAAAATATTTCTTAAGTCCCACATTATTAGAAAAAATAAGTGTGTTTTTGTGTTTGTTGAAAAAACTCCTTAGTCACACATTGCTTAAATTACTTTCTTTGGCTAACTAACTTCATTATATAAGAAAAGCATATGTTTCATTCCAAAACATACCAAAAACTTGTATTGAGTTTTTTCTTCCTGACTCTCATAACTTTGTGTCTTTCGAATTGTCGAAGCGCCAACTTCTCCCCATTTCTTTCTATTCGTTGAATTTTCAGGGTATTTTCTTAAATCATCTTTAGAGAATTAGTTGAATTTCTCCTTACTTGAGTTGAGAAATTACTAAAGATTTTTTTGGATTCTCTTAAGAGAGTTATTTGAATTTCTCATTATTTGAGAAATTATTTTGAGTGGTGAAACGAACATTATTGAATTCTCTTTTGAGAATTATTTGAATTTCTCCCCGGATGAGAAATTATTACAACTGATCTTTATATCAGATATTACGAGTGATATTTATACCATATTCAAATGGTCTTTGTACCATTAGAGTATCTATTTTTAGACTCATTATTTATTGCGCAAGTAGTAATCTTACAGTATAGAACTGCGTTGTTTTATTCTTGAGGCGGCGTAGTTGAGTGACTGCTTTGCATAACTTTTAACAATGCTAAAAAACACTTTTAAAAAAAAGGACCTAACCTACAACTCGACATAATAATTTTTTCAGTAACAATTTTTCAAAACCGTAAAACTACAAACAAATATGTGAAATAGCTGTTTTTTCATTTAACATTAAAATATTTGCTACAAGTTAAACATTTGAATATTTAATTGCAATATTAAACCTAAAACATCGGCATGAATATTGGTTTAAAGCCAAATCTGTGAACTATTAACCATATGAATATAATGCCATTATATATATATATATATATATATATATATATATATATATATATATATATATATATATATATATATATATATATATATATATATATATATATATATATATATATATATATATATATATATATATATATATATATATATATATATATATATATATATATATATATATATATATATATATATATATATATATATATATATATATATATATATATATATATATATATATATATATATATATATATATATATATATATATATATATATATATATATATATATATATATATATATATATATATATATATATATATATATATATATATATATATATATATATATATATATATATATATATATGAAAAAGTCAAATTTTTTCGAAAATATGAAAAAATTGAGTTTTTTCGAAAATATGAAAAAGTCGAGTTTATTCAGAAATATAAAAAAATCAAGTTTTTTCAGAAATACAAAAAATCGAGTTTTTTCGAAAATACGAAAAAGTTGAGTTTTTTGGAAATATGAAAAAGTGGATTTTTTCGGAAATAAGAAAAAGTCGAATTTTTTCATAAATATGAAAAGTTGAGTTTCTTCAGAAATATGAAAAAGTCGAGTTTTTCGGAAATATGAAAAGGTCGAGTTTTTTTCAGAAATATGAAAAAATTCGAGTTTTTTCAGAAATAAGAAATAGTCGAGTTTTTTGGGAAATATGAAAAAGTCGAGTTTTTTGGGAAATATAAAAAAATCGAATTTTTTCAGAAATATGAAAAAGACGAGTTTTTTTTTTCATAAATATGAAAAAATCGAGTTTTTTTAAAATTACAAAAAATCGTGTTTTTTCGAAAATATAAAAAAATCGAGTTTTTTCGAAAATATGAAATAGTAGAGTTTTTTCGGAAATATGAAAAAGTCGAGTTTTTGAGAAATATGAAAAAGTCAATTTTTTTCGAAAATATGAAATAGTAGAGTTTTTTCGGAAATATGAAAAAGTCGAGTTTTGGGAAATATGAAAAAGTCAATTTTTTTCGAAAATACGAAAAAGTCATGTTTTTTCAGAAATAAGAAAAATCGAGTTTTTTCAAAAATACAAAAATCGAGTTTTTTCGAAAATATGAAAAAATTGAGTTTTTTTTTCTGGAAATATGAAAAAGTGGTGTTATTTCGGAAACATGAAAAAAGTCGAGTTTTTTGAGAAATATGAAAATATAGAGTTTTTTTCCAAAATATAAAAAAATCGAGTTTTTTCGAAAATATGAAAAAGTCGAATTTTTTCGAAAATATAAAAAAGTCGAGTTTTTTTTCAGAAAATGAAAATTTGAGTTTTTTCGGAAAAATAAAAAAAGTCGAGTTTTTTTTCTTAAAAAATTTGAAAAATTCGAGTTTTTTGAAAATATAAAAAAATTGAATTTTTTTTTCGAAAATATAAAAAAATGAATTTTTTCTAAAATATGAAAAAGTTGAGTTTTTTCGAAAATATAAAAAATCGAGATTTTTCAAAATATAGAAAATGAAATAAAAATTTTGGTTTATAAGAGTTTAAAATATATAGTTAGTTTAAAATCGTAAACAGATTATAAATTAGTTTATAAATATAAAATAATTTTAAATAAAATTGAAATTATTTTAGCAATTAATTAAATTTTTATTGAAATAATAAACTAAATCAAACTATAAATATAATTCATAAAGTATGAACACCTCTAATTCAAACCACACATTTGGCATGTGAATTGGTGCATTCTGCATGTGAATTGGTACATACAAATTCGAACAGAATTTGAAAAATCTGACGTACCAAAGTACAACCCTTAATAAATTGAACTAATTAAAAATTTGCACATCCTAAATGATTTGTTTTTGACTTCAATATGAAAAAGTGGATTTTTTTTCGGAAATAAGAAAAAGTCGAGTTTTTTCATAAATATGAAAAGTTGAGTTTCTTCAGAAATATGAAAAAGTCGAGTTTTTCGGAAATATGAAAAGGTCGAGTTTTTTTTTCAGAAATATGAAAAAATTCGAGTTTTTTCAGAAATAAGAAATAGTCGAGTTTTTTGGAAAATATAAAAAAAATCGAGTTTTTTCAAAAATACAAAAAATCGAGTTTTTTCGAAAATATGAAATAGTAGAGTTTTTTCGGAAATATGAAAAAGTCGAGTTTTTGGGAAATATGAAAAAGTCAATTTTTTTCGAAAATACAAAAAAGTCATGTTTTTTCAGAAATAAGAAAAATCGAGTTTTTTCAAAAATACAAAAAATCGAGTTTTTTCGAAAATATGAAAAAATTGAGTTTTTTTTTCTGGAAATATGAAAAAGTGGTGTTTTTTCGGAAACATGAAAAAAGTCGAGTTTTTGAGAAATATGAAAAAGTAGAGTTTTTTCCAAAATATAAAAAAATCGAGTTTTTTTCGAAAATATAAAAAAGTCGAGTTTTTTTTTTCAGAAAATGAAAATTTGAGTTTTTTCGAAAAAATAAAAAAAGTCAAGTTTTTTTTCTTAAAAAATTTGAAAAATTCGAGTTTTTTGAAAATATAAAAAAAATTAAATATTTTTTTCAAAAATATAAAAAAATGAATTTTTTTCTAAAATATAAAAAAGTTGTGTTTTTTCCGAAAATATAAAAAATCGAGATTTTTCAAAATATAGAAAATGAAATAAAAGTTTTGGTTTATAAGAGTTTAAAATTTATAGTTAGTTTAAAATTGTAAACGGATTATAAATTAGTTTATAAATATAAAATAATTTTAAATAAAATTGAAACTATTTTAGCAATTAATTAAATTTTTATTGAAATAATAAACTGAATCAAACTATAAATATAATTCAATAAATATAATTCATAAAGTATAAACACCTCAAATTCAAACCACACATTCTGCATGTGAATTGGTGCATTCTGCATGTGAATTGGTACATACAAATTCGAACAGAATTTGAAAAATCTGACGTACCAAAGTACAACCCTTAATAAATTTGAACTAATTAAAAATTCGCACATCGACTTCAATAAAGTGATTAATCCCTGGCTCCAACAGCTGCAAGATTTATTGATTGCTGTACTGAATCCAAAATTTAGAAGTGCAAAAGTATATTTATATGTATTATTTAGTCTCAAGCAAAGCAAAGGTTACTAATGTGGGACTTATACCTATGATGTTAGCATCAATTTTATATGGCATCATCTTAGTAGCTATAGTAATAAAAAGTAAAATTTTTACTTAAGTTATGTTCTGGTCTGGGCCCAGCCTCGCGGTCCAGCCCAATATCGCACAAGACCCATTAAGTGGACTAGTCTGACCGGGCACACGCACCACCGTGGGACGGGCAGGGCACGCACCCCGTCGGGATGGACGACACGTCCTGCAGCGTCTGAACGTCCCCTTCGTCGGCCGAACAAAGCACTCCCAGTCCGTCGAGCAAGACCCTTGGTCCTCCCACGTCCTCGTGTGCTCCCCTCCGCGGGGAGAACGACGCGCCTCCGGGGAACCTCCCGAGCTCCCCTCCGCGGGGAGAACAACGTGCCCGGTGCACGTTCTCCACGTGCTCCCCTCCGCGGGGACACGTCATCCCCCCAATTGCCCACCTCCGAAAGAGCAGGTCAAACCCACTTTCCGGAGATCTCGGGACAGTTGGACTAGGGCGAAGACCACGTCCTGGTCTTCACTACGCCACGTAAGCCCTAGCAGTCACCTGAGTTGGGTCTGACAATCCAGCCCAACGCAAGTGACCGTTGGCCCAGCGCTGGGGTCTCTCTATAAATACCCTCTTCCACAGGATGGTCAGGTAATTCACATCTTGCCCTTTCTGTACTTTGCTCTCACTCTGCCCAATTCCTTACTTTGGCATCAGAGTGTCTTGCAGGTACACCCCCTTTCTCCTCCTCATCACCGGTGAATAAGCAGCAGTCCAACAGCGTGTGGCCAGCCCGTGATCCCCTTCTGATCAGGTCAGATCAGTGGCGCCGTCTGTGGGAACAGAAACTTCCCCGTTATTCCGAGCAGAATACCGAAGTTTCACCAACACTCCACGATCATGGCTAGCCCGCACCGCGACGACACTCCGCACGACCTCGTGCTCAACGTCGCCACTAACGGAAACAAGCAGATGGAAACGACGCGTCCGGCGGAAACTGACGAGAGAGACGGCCATACTGCCTCACCTTCATCCGCGGAGCGGCCCCTTCAGGTCGACTACCGGCCCCCGGGCCCGACAGCATTCCAACCCGTCCCCATCCCGGCGGGAGCGGATCCAACGGTGGCTGCCCTCTTTACGGCCATCAACCAGACGAACCAGCTGCTGTTCCAGCAAAACGCGAGAATTGGAGCATTGGAACGCGTCGGCCCTCCGAGGTCCCCCCCCGCAGGAAGACCAGAACGGAGGCTCGAGAAGTCCCTCACCTCGACCCAGAAATCTCCGGCCGCGGCTGGAGAGACACCGCGCACAGGTAGCGCGAGAACGCACCAGGTCCCCAGCAAGACAAGTTCGCGAGAGGAACCAGAGCACCGCGGCGATCACGGCCGGGGATCCTCGAGGCGAAAACCTAGGCAGGAGGTCGAGAACCTGAAACCAGGGCCCTATTCTGAACGGCTCGTCTCCCCATCGGTCCCCGGCCCCCAGCGACGAGGACGATTACCGCACCCTGCTATCCCGAGAAATCATGGCTGCCCCCATACCCCAAGGGATGGAGAAGCTGATAACGCGAAATCATATCGTTTATTTGGCTTGATTTACATGCATTTATTTGTGACTTTTGTTAATTTATCTTGATTTATGTTCTATTATATGATTAATTTACTTCGTTTTGCAGATTGGGGAGAATTTGGACTAAAGAAAGAAAAGGAGAAGAAACAGATGAAAAACGGATGAAAAATAGATGAAAAACAGCAGATACGGATTCTGCTGCTGTGACGACCGTCACAGGTCCATAATGACCGTCATGCGTGTGACGACCGTCACATTTCATGACGACCGTCACGCAGACAAAAAACGCAGAATCAGAATTCACGATCAATCTCAACTTAAATCCTTCCTACACTTTCTCCACTCACTGCCCACTACTGGAAGTTACTACACTTTCTCCACTCACTGCCCACTACTGGAAGTTACTACCACTTTCTCCATATCTCACGCATGATCTCAGGAAGTTGAGATAAGAAACATCTCCTATAAATAGACAAGAGATTCACAGAGAAAGAGGTGGATTCTTCATCCCGAAGTTCTGCCAAAATTCCATCAAAGTTATTTATCGTTACTTTTATTTTCCTTTCCATTTTCCTTTAGTTCAGAATATTGTATTTTCTTCCTGTACCTTTTATTTCTCGCCAAAGTAGAATCCTGCCGACATTGTGGGGGACTACCCAAGGATTTGAGATCAGTACAATTTACAAGTTTTTATTAATTGAATTACTACTTTATTTCTGTTATGATGCACGTTTTATTATTCCGTTGTTTATGTCTATTCCTGTTCGCATTAATTATCATGTCTAGCTAAGTTAGTTTTATCGGTATGTAACCGAATTAGTAGGATAGGATTCGATAGTAACCAGCATCTTCCCTCTTTACAAACAACCTTTCTGGCCGTAGTGTTTAAATTTATTTACTGAATAAACTTCGTCGCGAAAGCGAGAACTTATTTAAAAGTAGTTTTGTCACGAAAGTGGGAAATTAATTAAGGTACGAACCAACAAGCGAAAGTTGCGGCAAGACCAGATAGTAAACACTAGGCATTTGTTTTAATAACAGCGAAAGCACTTTAAAATGGATTAGAACCTAGAGATTTCCAAAAAGTAGTTTTAACCCCGAATGGGACAGCGAAAGCGTACATTCGGCCCTTAGAATTATGATTAGCGTCAACAACCATCGTGAGACGAAAGTCTTCAGATCACTATTTTCTTCTGAACAATGTTTGCAAAGAGTAAGAAGCATCGGTGACCTGTCGAATCCCAGATAACTAAGTCTTTGCATACCGATATCCTTTACCGCATTTCTCTAAACCAATTTTCTTTATTTCTTTTGCATTTAATTTCATTCGCATTCAATTTTCCTAATTCCAATAGCCTTAGCTTTACGCCGTAATAATAGATAACGGTAGATTGACATTGGTCTCTGTGGGTTCGACAATCTTTTATATTACTTCGATATTTCCGTGCACTTGCGGAGCGATCAAGTTTTTGGCGCCGTTGCCGGGGACCAACAGTCAATATTGTGATTCCGTTGTTGCATAGTATAGACTAAGGCACTCTTATCTAAATCATTATGTATAACCCATATTTCCCTTATAATTACCACCCTCCATATTATAACTACCACCCCCAATATTTCGAGGAACCACAAATTCCGCTTAAATCCGACCTCGAAATATTATTAGAAGATTTCAATACTACGCACTCTCACCCAAATTCCCTCTATGATGACGACTCCCAATGTTTTGAGGAAACGCAAGATTTTGATACATCCAACCTCGAACTACTACTAGAAGAATTCAATGAGACGTCTACTCACTCTAGGATAGAATCTATGATGGAGTGCTTTGTGGAAACACAAACTCTCCAAAACGAAGGTTTTAGAAAACAACATCTCCAAATTAATGAAGACCTTAGGCAGATGAACGTTATTGTCGATTCCCTCGCAACTCACAGCGAGACTTTGGAGACTCAAACCTCCCTGCTTAGACAAACACCTCTAGGACCCTTCCCAGAAGGACATGTGAATGTTGTAACAACTGTTAATGAAGAACAAATAGAAGATCCTAGGGAGATTGATGATGAGCCTGAGGAGAGTTTTGGTGAGAAAAGCATACATATTGAGAAAAATCCACCGACACCAACCGAAAAGGAGGTTGTCAAAGAGGTAGAGAAGGAAGCACGTATCGTTGCTCCTCCTCCATATACCCCACCTATTTCTTTCCCACAAAGGTTTGCAAAAGTTAAGGTAGACTCTCAATCCAAAACATGTGTGGAGGTATTGAAAAATATACACATCAATGCACCTTTGTCTAAGGCCCTTCATAGAAAAAGAAAATTCGAGGACCGTGAAACTAGGGTCATTATTACTGTTAAAAGGGTACGATTAACTTTTGTGGTGGTGGATGAAATAACAAAGCCCAAATTTGAAAAGCTGATACGCAGAATAGATCCGAACCACCACCACGCGTTCAAAACAAGAAACCACCCTACAGAAGAAAGAAACGAAAAGGTGAGGGATATGAGAGATGGCTTGATAAGTGGCCATGGAAACTGAAGACTATTCAAAGTTCAATCAAGGAACCAGTCTCGAAAGAACCACCATGAGTACTTGCACTCCTTAGCCGTCGAGCTATCGACGTTAAACAAAGCGTTGTGTGGGAGGCAACCCACAAGGTCTTTATTTTAATTTGTTTGTTTAAATCGGCAGAAAATAAAGAAATGTATCGCTTGTTACGATTTAGCTATATCTAGGCGAAAACTCTCTAGATGACGATCTGAGAAGATGAGCTATGCCCACGGACATTCATACGAGTGTCGCTGCTGGTGGGAACACTGATGATGAGTACTTCCTCTTGACGCAAGCAACATGATGAGCTGGTTCGAGAATTACACAAACAAAGTATCTCAAAATGCCCGCCACCGAAGTAGAAGTGATCAACAAAGACAAGGATAGCAAGAGCAGTAGCATTCGTACAGGTTCTATCTTTCCTTTTCCACCTTTTACTAAAACATTGAGGATAATGTTTGGTTTAAGTGTGGGGGAGGAACTCTATCGCTTTCATTTTATTGCCTTTTAGTTTGATTTATTGTTTTTATCTATTTTTAATGCTATGTCAAAATCTTTGCATGTGCTGTCGAGTCTTTATGAGTGGTTTTCGCCTGTTATTCAAACTTCCCCAAAATTTCAAAATTTCAAAATTTTAACCTCCAACAAAAACTTTTTGATTCATGACATGGTACTCTGAAAGTATATAGGCTGTTTAGGCTATGTTAGAAAAACTTGGGAAAGTTTTGATAAAATTGATATCGTCCTGACAACCTTAACCCCCTATATATGCAAAATAAATTTGAGTACCCATTATGCCGAGACCTTAAAACTCCAGGTTCTTGTAGTAATCCCTAAGTAGTTTATTTAAGCAGTCAGCACCATCCTAAGCACACTAAGTAAGAAACCGATGAAAATAAGTGTATGATCTCTAGGTTAAAATGAGAAACTAAGAAAGAAAAGAAAAAAAAATTATGAAGAAAAAGACATGTTCCTTTTAAGTTAGGTGCTCCTCACCCGAGCACTTAGCCTAACGGTACAAACTCTTTAAGTTCAATTGATGCTTAAGCATATTTGCAGAAAAAAATAAAATAATAATGAGATCGTAGTCACTAACAGGTCTACTTGCCATGAATGTGTATGGATAACAGGCTTAATGTGATTGCACTATAATGAAATGGGGTGAAAGAGAGCATGAGTTATAGGTTGAGTTATAATGGCATGATTCCGATTGGTTTGCATAAGTAGGGAGTTTTTGAAATTGTGTCGTTATGATATCCTTGGTATTAATATTTAGTACCTATCGATCTAACATTAGCCTAGCAGCCACGTATGATTAGAGTTTCGTCGTGACTTTGTTTCAAACTATGCTTATTTCTTTTTACTGTGTTGGTCGATTGCTTGAGGACAAGCAATGGTTTAAGTGTGGGGATGTTTGATAACGCGAAATCATATCGTTTATTTGGCTTGATTTACATGCATTTATTTGTGACTTTTATTAATTTATCTTAATTTATGTTCTATTATATGATTAATTTACTTCGTTTTGCAGATTGGGGAGAATTTGGACTAAAGAAAGAAAAGGAGAAGAAACAGATGAAAAACGGATGAAAAATAGATGAAAAACAGCAGATATGGATTCTGCTGCTATGACGACCGTCACAGGTCCATAACGATCGTCATGCGTGTGACGACCGTCACATTTCATGACGACCGTCACGCAGACAAAAAACGCAGAATCAGAATTCACGATCAATCTCAACTTAAATCCTTCCTACACTTTCTCCACTCACTGCCCACTACTGGAAGTTACTACACTTTCTCCACTCACTGCCCACTACTAGAAGTTACTACACTTTCTCCACTCACTGCCCACTACTGGAAGTTACTACCACTTTCTCCATATCTCACGCATGATCTCAGGAAGTTGAGATAAGAAACATCTCCTATAAATAGACAAGAGATTCACAGAGAAAGAGGTGGATTCTTCATCCCGAAGTTCTGCCAAAATTCCATCAAAGTTATTTATCGTTACTTTTATTTTCCTTTCCATTTTCCTTTAGTTCAGAATATTGTATTTTCTTCCTGTACCTTTTATTTCTCGCCAAAGTAGAATCCTGCCGACATTGTGGGGGACTACCCAAGGATTTGAGATCAGTACAATTTGAATTACTACTTTATTTATGTTATGATGCACGTTTTATTATTCCGTTGTTTATGTCTATTTCCGTTCGCATTAATTATCATGTCTAGCTAAGTTAGTTTTATCGGTATGTAACCGAATTAGTAGGATAGGATTCGATAGTAACCAGCATCTTCCCTCTTTACAAACAACCTTTCTGGCCGTAGTGTTTAAATTTATTTACTGAATAAACTTCGTCGCGAAAGCGAGAACTTATTTAAAAGTAGTTTTGTCACGAAAGTGGGAAATTAATTAAGGTACGAACCAACAAGCGAAAGCTGCGGCAAGACCAGATAGTAAACACTAGGCATTTGTTTTAATAACAACGAAAGCACTTTAAAATGGATTAGAACCTAGAGATTTCCAAAAAGTAGTTTTAACCCCGAATGGGACAGCGAAAGCGTACATTCGGCCCTTAGAATTATGACTAGCGTCAACAACCATCGTGAGACGAAAGTCTTCAGATCACTATTTCCTTCTGAACAATGTTTGCAAAGAGTAAGAAGCATCGGTGACCTGTCGAATCCCAGATAACTAAGTCTTTGCATACCGATATCCTTTACCGCATTTCTCTAAACCAATTTTCTTTATTTCTTTTGCATTTAATTTCATTCGCATTCAATTTTCCTAATTCCAATAGCCTTAGCTTTACGCCGTAATAATAGATAACGGTAGATTGACATTGGTCTCTGTGGGTTCGACAATCTTTTATATTACTTCGATATTTCCGTGCACTTGCTGAGCGATCAGAAGTCCCCGCCGCTGTCGACGTACGACGGCACATCCGACCCGGACGATCACCTAGAGGACATCGAGGCCATGCTCGATTACCGAAACGTCCGAGGAGCTATCAAGTGCAGGCTCTTACCGACGACCCTGAGGAAAGGCGCCATGAGTTGGTATAAAAGTTTGAAGCCCGAATCAGTTACATCGTGGAGAATCCTAAAGGACCTGTTCTCCAAACACTTTACGGCGTCCCGACGCCACCCGAAGACGGAAGCCGTCCTCGGGGCGATCATCCAGGGCCCCGACGAACCTCTCCGGAAGTACATCAAAAGATTCACTCGGGAAGCAGTGCAAGTGACGACGTCAGACGAGATGAAGCGCTACTTAATGGAACAGGGTCTACGCCACGACTCCAAGTTCTACGAGGCCGTAGGCATACACCGACCAACCTCCCTCCAGGATTTCCTCGACAGAGCCGCACATTATATCCGATTCGAAGAAACACAAGCGGTCAACTCCGCTCGAGACACCCGAGACAGGGAGGCCCCTCGCGGGCACCGAGACGACGGAGCCTCGAGCCATCGACGGGGAGGGGACCGCCGTAGTGAAGATCGCCCCCGCGAGCCCCGTGAACAGCGCGAACCGCGAGGACCTGCCGACCGATTCACAGAGTACACGACCTTAGTCGCTTCCCGCGAGCGCATACTGGCAGAATGCGCCAAAACCGAATTCGTCCAGGGAGGTGTCCGCTTTCCGCGACCGACACCCCCCAAACCCAATATGGACAAATCAAAATACTGCCGATTCCACAGGAGCCACGGGCACATGACAGAAGACTGCATCCATCTCAAGGACGCGATCGAAATTCTGATCAAAGACGGTCACCTGAAGAGATACACCCGAGGAGGCGAACCACCGAGGCAAGAGGCCCCAGAGGCCAAGAAAGTCGAGGAACTCCCCTCTCCAGAGGACAACAGCAGGCTCCAGGTCGCACTTTGTGTCAGCCGCTCCGAGGATTGGTTCGCGGACAGAGAATTTGGTATTCTCGAAGGACCCGACCTAATCGACGAACCAATCCGACCAACCAGCCGCTGGGAATACTTCGCCAGAGCCATGGTCATCTCAGATGGAGCCACGAGGAGCCTTTCCATAGGATCCGTGAAGAGAAAATTCGACGAGCTTACCGCGAACAACTCCGGAAAAATGAGCACACTCGAAAAATTCCAAGGTCGATCCAATCCGATCACATTCTACCTCGAGGAACTCCCCGGGGGATCCCCCAACTCCAACATTCCCCTGCTCATACGTGCGCGGATGGTGAACTTCGACGTCAGGCGCCTCCTCGTCGACGGTGGAAGCTCGGTTGACATCATGTACACGCACCTGTTCACAACTCTCCAACTCGACGAATCCAACCTTTCCCCCTACGTAGGCTCCGACCTTCAGGGGTTCAACGGGACGACGACGAGACCTTGGGGGTACGTGGACCTGAAGGTCACCTTCGGAGAAGAGGAAACAGCCAGGGAAATCAGCATCCGCTTCTCAGTCATCGAGTGCCCATCCCTCTACAACTGCATCCTGGGCAGGACAACGATAGCGGAACTCACCGCGGTACCCTCCACCGTCCACCTGAAGAAGAAATACTACACAAAATGGGGGACCGTGGTGACCCTTAACGGAGACATCGAGGCCGCCCGAAGGTGTTTTGAGGCCGCGCTGAAAGGTTTAGACTCCATCGCTCCAGCGACCAAGAGGACAACTCCAATCGTAGCACCAAAGGGCAAACCAACGAAGCTAGTCGGATCCGTGGAACTCGACAGTCGCTTCACCGAGGAGCACGACCCCGAAACAAAGACCAGCGAGGTCAACGGGCAGCCCTCCCACCCAGCGCGCCCCATCCCGGACGGAGAATTCAAAATCATCGCACTCGGGGAAGACACGAGCAGAACCGTGAAGATCGGCGCCGGACTCCCAGACCTCGCGAAAAGACAGCTCCAAGCCTGCCTCCGCGAGAACGCCGACCTCTTCGCCTGGAGCGCCGCGGAAATGCCCAGACTCGACCCCGAGGTCGCCTGCCACCAGCTATCCATCAGCCCGACCGCGAAGGCCGTTGTGCAACGCCGGCGTCGCCAATCCCCCGAAAAATCGGCAACAGCCGAAAAAGCTGTAAAAGACCTCCTAGAGGCAACATTTATTTCGGAAGCCCGGTATTCAACCTGGCTGTCCAATGTTGTACTCGTTAAAAAGAATAATGGAAAATGGCGCATGTGTGTTGACTATACTGATCTCAATCGGGCATGTCCTAAGGACGCCTACCCCCTCCCCAACATCGACAAGCTCGTCGACAACTCCGCGGGCTTCAGACTCTTGTCCTTCATGGACGCATACTCGGGGTACAATCAAATCCTGATGGCCGAGCACGATAAACAGAGCACGACCTTCATGACGGCGTCGGGCAACTACTACTACAACGTAATGCCCTTCGGCCTCAAAAACGCCGGGGCCACATACCAACGGATGATGAACAGTGTCTTCCACAACGAAATCGGCGACATGCTCGAGGTATACATGGACGACATGATCGTCAAATCTTGCACGGAGGACGACCACACGGCACACCTCCGGAAGGTCTTCGAGACTGCAAGGACGTGACGAATGCACTTCAACCCGGGGAAATGCACCTTCGGGGTCCGCGTCGGTAAGTTCCTCGGCTACTACTTGACCGAACGGGGGATCGAAGCCAATCCGGAAAAATGCCACGCCTTCTCCGATATCACCACGCCCACCACGAAGAAGTCCATCCAATCCCTCAACAGCGTGCTCGCCTCCCTTTCCCGGTTCATTGCCAAGTCCGCCCAGCACGCCCTCCCATTCTTCAAACTGCTCAGGAAGGAGACCAAGTTCGAATGGACGGACGAATGCGAGCAAGCCCTCTGCCACCTCAAACGCGTCTTATCCGAACCACCAGTGCTGACACGTCCCGTGACGGGCGAAACCCTATACCTATATCTGGCCGTGGCTAACGAAGCCGTCAGCGCCGTCCTCGTCAGCGAAGTCGGGGAGGGCCAAAAGCCCATCTACTTTACTAGAAAAGCCCTCCACTGCCCCGAAATCCGATACCAGCTGATCGAGAAGGTCGCCCTAGCCCTCATCACAGCAGCACACCGGCTCAAACATTATTTTCTCGCACACGCCATCGTGCTCCGCACCGATCAGCCCATCCGCCAGCTCCTCGGCCGTCCCGACATGGCCGGACGCATGCTGAAATGGTCACTAGAACTCTCTGAGTTAGACATTACCTACGAGGGCCGGCACGCCATCAAAGCTCAAGCCTTGGCTGACTTCGTCGCCGAGATGACCCCGCCACCCGATCCCACCACCAGGAGCCACATCTGGACCATTTTCGTGGACGGCTCTTCCAACTCCACGGGCAGCGGCGCCGACATCGTCCTCGACAACGACGAAGGCACCCTCATCGAAGTCTCCCTCACGCTGGCCTTCCCGACGACTAACAACCAAGCCGAATACGAAGCATTTCGTGCCGGCTTTCGCTTGGCATCTGACCTTGGAGCCAGAGACATCCGAATCTACACAGATTCTCAGCTCGTCCCTTCGCAAGTACGAGGGGAATATCAAGCGAAGAACGACAACCTCGCCGAGTACCTAGCACTCATCACTGAAAAACTGCGAGGTTTCGACACAACAGAGATTCAACACGTCCCGCGCGAGCAGAACACCCGCGCCGACATGCTCTCCAAGTTGGCAAGCACCAAAAAGCGAAGCGGCCACAAGTCGGTCATCCAAGAAGTCTTGTCGCAACCGAGTACCAGCGCAACCACTACCATCCTCGACATCAACGCCGTCGGGGATACTGACTGCTGGATGACCCCACTCCACGCCTACCTCAACACCGGCCACCTTCCGGCCAACCCCAAAGAAGCTAGCGCAACCAGACGACGAGCCTGCTCGTACGTTTTCCTCGAAGGCAGGTTGTATCGCCGAGGCTTCGTGATCCCACTCCTCAAATGCATAGATAAGTCCCAGAGCGCAGCCGTTCTAGAGGAAATCCACGAAGGCATCAACGCGCAACACCTCGGAGGAAGATCCCTAGCACGAAAGGCTCTACGAGCAGGCTACTACTGGCCCTCGATGCAATCGGACGCGAAGGAACACGTCAAACGATGTGACAAATGCCAACAACACGGTGACATGCACCTCGCCCTCCCAGCCGAACTCACCTTCCTCTCCTCCCCATGGCCGTTCGCCTGGTGGGGGCTGGACATCCTCGGGCCCTTCACCCTAGAATCCTACCAAAACAAGTACCTCATCATGGGCGTCGACTACTTCACCAAATGGATCGAAGACGAAGCTCTGGCCAAAATCACGGCCTACAACATACTCTGATTCTACAAACGAAACATCCTCGCCAGATTCGGGGTCCCACTCGCCATCGTCACCGACAACGGCACACAATTCACGGACAAAAACTTCCGCGACTTCGTCACCAAGCTCGGAACCAAACACCACTTCACCTCGGTCAAGCACCCTCAGACAAACGGCCAGGCAGAATCTGCGAACAAAGTCATACTCAGGGGACTCAAACGACGACTCAGAGACGCAAAACGAGCATGGGTCGAAGAGCTCCACAGCGTCCTCTGGGCATACCGCACACCCCCCACTCAACCACGGGGGAAACCCCATTTTGCCTCACGTATGGAACCGAGGCCGTGATACCTGTCAAAATGCGCGAACCATCCAGACGAACGGAAGCTCCCCTGGGCACCGACGACAACGATGGTGCCCTACGAGAAGAGCTCGACCTCGTCGAGGAAATCCGTTCAGGGGAAGCCCTCCGAGAAGCCCGACTGAAGCAACAAGTAGCACTTCTCCACAACAGCAAAGTCCTAAAATGCGATTTTCAAAAAGGTGACTTAGTTCTGCGCAGAAACCAGAAAGACTCTCACGAGGGCAAACTGGCTGCGAATTGGGAAGGCCACTACCGCGTCCGTGACAAAACGGAGCACGGGGCCTATTACCTCGAAAACCTGCACGGTGAACAACTAGCTCGACCATGGAACGCCGCGAAACTCAAGCGGTACTACAGTTAAAACACTGCCCGCGACGACCCCTCGTCCCGGCCACTGGGGGGCGACATGGTACCACCACACCCTCACGCGTCCACTAGCGACCAGAGAAAAGCAAGCCCTTCCTCTTGTGTGCGCGAGCAGACGGCCTCGCTCGGTGGGGAACACCTCGACCGAGACTTCCCACCACCGTACCAAAATCGGCAAGACACCCAGCTCGTGATGGGACGTCCACGCCACGGGGAGAACTACCCCCGAAATAGTCCGGCCACACCTCCGGCCAAACCGGACGGTTCCCTTCACCACCGGTAACAAGTTTATCAAGCTAACACCCGGACAGGCCCGAAAAGCATATCAACGCATGCACATCAAACATCATTCAAGCAAACAAATAAATACGAAAAAACGAGCATAAACATTATGCAAATACCTAGCGCACACTTAGTAAATTTGCAAAAATATATTAAACAAAAGCGGGCACCAACCCAGTAGTTAAAATTACACGGGCGCGCAGGCCCAACAAAGAAAAACAAGTTATAAAATGTTGGCACGCGGGCCATAAAAACTACGAGCACGCAGGCCCGGGAACCTATGCCACCTCGCCCTCCTGATCAGCAACCACGGGGACCTCCTCGGGAACGACAAGCTCGGGGTCGACCACCTTCCCGCCGACGATCTCATGATACGGCCCAATCCCATCCACGACCAGGGCGACGCCGGGGTTGACAACTTGGATCTGCGCAACAACGCTCTTGAACCCGACATCGACAGCCTCCAAACAATCGCCTTCCAACACCCGAATACGGGCGACCAGATCAGCACGCGTGATCAACCGCTGGTCCTCCTCAGTCTCGTCCTCGGCCGGACGAAGCGCACTGTCTAGGAATTCCATACGAACCTTCAGCGCCTGCACCTCGGCTGTTGCCACCCCCAGCTTCTCCTCCATCGAGGTCACCTTCCCCTCAGCGCCCTCCGCTCGCTTGCGTTGGTCAGCAACATCTTTCTGACTCCTCTCCAGTTCCTCAGTAAGCTTGGCCAGGCGCGACTGCATGAAGGTAAGGTCCCCCTGCAATTTGGACAGCTCAGCGGCAGAGCAGCCCTCCTCGTTCAGCACAAGGGCCGTCGTGAACGTCCGCATCATCGCGACCAAATCCTCCGCCAGGATACATCGACGAGACTCTCGATCGGCTTCACGGACAACCTTCACCTCCCCAGCAGAGACGGTAGGAGACCGGGCACCATGAAAATAGCCCGGATGCTGATGGCACGGCGGAATGACGTAACCCTCCTCAGCCGAGTCGGTCGTCAGATCAATCAAATCGCTGGGCTCCTCGGATCTCGGCCTCTTCGCTGCTCCCTGAGACGTAGGAGACTGACTCCCTTGGGGAGAAGAAGACGAACTCTGGCCTCCCGGCGTCACAGCCTCCTGCCCGACCAGTTAACTCACCCGCGTCTTCGGGACCACGGCGTTCCTCGAAGCGCGCAGCTTCTTCACTCGCTCCTCGATGGAAGACATGTTCGCTGCAAAAACAGACAGAGAGTTAGCAACAGTCAGAACATACGATCGCAGGAAAAAAGAAACATCCCTACCTAGATATTCCAGAGCGTCCGCCCCCGTGGCGCAACCGAGCAGGGTCTTAGTGTTAATCAGCCTCTTCTTGGTTCACACGTTCCCCTGCGCGTCGAGGATGTACCGACCATCGGGCGTCACCAGTTTCGACGGGGGAAGATCCCGCACAAAGGCAACTATTTTCATATATGCGGCCATGTCCTTCTCGTCAAGGGTCCCTGCCCGCACGATATACCTGTCAGTGTCGCGGTTGAAGTGCTTCGAGGTCCACAACAAGTGTACCTTGGGGAGCCACGCGAGGAACCGCTGGCCGTCTACCATTCGCTCCCCCTCGGTGAAAAGAGTATCCGAGCCTTCCTGAGTGATCGGTTTCACGAGGAAGAACCGGCCCTTGAAATCTCGAACATAATCGCTGTACGTCTTGAAGAGCTTGGTCGGCTGCTTAAACGAGACCCATCCCTGACGGTCGTTCACCGACTGGCGCTACAGGTGGAAGATGCGAAAAAACAAGGGCACCGTGACCTCCACCTCGAGATAAAAGCACACCACCTCGAAAGCATGGATAAAGGCCAGAGCGTTGGGGTGCATTTGGGACGGGGCCAAGCGTAACCAATCGAAGAGGCCCAGATGGAAAGCGGAGAACGACAACCTGAGCCGAGCCTCTTTGAAGTAGAACTCGTGCATGGGGAACATCCGCCGCCCATATCGCGAGCAGATGCGATCGTGCTCCTTCGGGCGGTACACCTGCCAGTGTTGCGGCTCCCCTTCAGGCGTGTCCTCGATGGTAGCGTAGACATCGGACGCGTCGGCCACGAAGCAGGATGGGGTGGACAGCGGCTCTTCGGCCACCCATTCCTCGACCGGGACGACGCGCTCGTCAAAATCTGGGACCTCAGGTTCATTATCTTCGACCATTGTCCCCGGTACCAAGGCCGACATCTACACCTGAAAAGCAGAGGACAACGGTGAATTCGATAGCCAAGATCAAATCCACCCTTCCACCGCAGGTCAAGTGAAAGGGCGACAAAGGCGGGAGAACGACGAGCGAGCAGGTGCTCCCCGCCGCTCCTCCACGGGGCATTCAAGGGCCAACCTATCATCCCTCCTCGGGATACTCATCGGAAAAGGCGCGCGTCCCCGGGGCATTCATCGGAGAAAGCCCCCGTCCTCGGGACATTCACCGGAACAACCAATTCTCCCCGGGGTATTCATCGGAACTGACCCAGAAAACCGCCAGATACGGCGGAACTCACGTCTCTCCTCGGGGCATTCATCATGCCCCGACCACAGACCCTAATTAAACGGCAGAAATAAAAGAAGAAAAGAAAGAAAAACTCACTTGTAACGGCGGCGAACGGGAGGAAGAACTAAACGGCGCGGCGGCGATCTACTGCAACGGCGGACGAGCAGGAATCTCAGAGCTTCGCAGGTAAGACAGCAAGGTGGAAAGTAGAAAAATGAGCGGGGACCCCCATATTTATAACCCGACGCGGGACTCGAAGCGATGCTAGGCTCTTAAATGACCTAGGGTAGCCGCCCCTACTACCACTTGACGCGCGACACGTGGCGGTAACCTGAAAGTCGCGCCCTTTCACCTGCCTTCGCCCCGCTCTGCCGACGATGAGGAGACCCTCGCGCGGGCGCACGTTCCACCGTGCACAAACCCGACGAACCTCCCGCGTCGCTACCTCTCTCCCCGATGCAGCGACCTTAAGTCCTCGCTCTTTCACCATAGAGCTTCGACTTGGGGGGCTCCTGTTCTGGTCTGGACCCAGCCTCGCGGTCCAACCCAATATCTCACAAGGCCCATTAAGTGGACTAGCCCGACCCGGCACACGCACCACCGTGGGACAGGCAGGGCATGCACCCCGCCGGGATGGACGGCACGTCCTGCAGCGTCTCAACGTCCCATTCGTCGTCCGAACAGAGCACTCCCAATCCGTCGAGCAAGACCCTTGGTCCTCCCACGTCCTCGCGTGCTCCCCTCCGCGGGGAGAACGACGCGCCTCCGGGGAACCTTCCGAGCTCCCCTCCGCGGGGAGAACAACGTGCCCGGTGCACGTTCTCGACGTGCTCCCCTCCGCGGGGACACGTCATCCCCTCAACTGCCCACCTTCGAAAGAGCAGGTCAAACCCACTTTCCGGAGATCTTGGGACAGTTGGACTAGGGCGAAGACCACGTCCTGGTCTTCACTACGCCACGTAAGCCCTAACAGTCACCTAGGTTAGGTCTGACAATCCAGCCCAACGCAAGTGACCGTTGGCCCAGCGCTGGGGTCTCTCTATAAATACCCTCTTCCATAGGAGGGTCAGGTAATTCACATCTTGCCCTTTCTGTACTTTGCTCTCACTCTGCCCAATTCCTTACTTTGGCATCGGAGTGTCTTGCAAGTACACCCCCTTTCTCCTCCTCATCATCGGTGAACATGCAGCAGTCCAACAGCGTGTGGCCAGTCTGTGATCCCCTTCTGATCAGGTCAGATCAAGTTAATTATTTATATTTAAAGTTACCACTCAAATAACGTATGAACTATTTAATATACTGAAGTGAATTGCGAATCCCGTTAATATGAGTCAAACTTTATGTCTATATTCTAAACACTTAGACTAATAAAAAGCACTAGTCAAAATATGTCGTCCCGGACGCTAAAATTTGAACTTAACTGTTACAAAAGCTTTGTACAAATTAACTTTAGTGGTTGGATTTGAACCGAATCAAACTAATAAGTTATATGGTTCCAAATTGAACCATCAATCCATACTGTGACCAGATTTTTAAGAACATAATTAAATTGGTTCAGTTCATTCTTGATTTGTTAGAAACATTTCAATCTATATTTCAATTTTAAAAATATAGATACAAGTAGTACTTCTAAAAGATGCATCATTTTTTAGACAACTCACGAGATCTCTCTGTCGCTACTGCGAAAATCGGCGCCGGCTGACAGAAGAGTCGCCACCGTGCGTTATTTATCCCACGGGAGGGAAAGGAAACGCTCAGAGTAAACCTCGCATAACACGGGAAAGGTATGGTCGTCGCAACCAAAACCTGGATTCGGGAGTCGGTTACGCAAGGGGAAGGTATTAGCACCCCTCACGTTCGTCGTACTCGACGGGATCCACGCTTGTTTTCGGGTATGGATTGTTATTTCTATCTACTCTACAGGTCAGGGGTTAAAAGAAAATAAAATGACTCGGCAAAGTATCGCACTTTATGCCTACGTATTCCCGTCTGGAACGAGAAATCAGAGTCAACGTAGTTCGCCTACCTACGGGAAAGGAGGGGAAGGTTGCTCGCTAGGATATCGCATCCTATGCCTACGTACTTTCATACAGCATGAAAGATCAGAGCAAACGTAGTTCGGGCCACGTACGACACAAGTTTGTCTTGGTTGATTTTATTCCTTCTGAAAAAGGTTTTTCTGATTACTGGTCCCGGCGGACAAAAATGACGTTTTGATGAGTCCACATTCCTTTACGAAAGAAGTGTCTTTTATTGTGTTTGAAATCTTATTGTGTTTTTCTGTTTGTTTTGAGGAAGAAAGAGACAGAATTCTAACCTACGGTTGCGAAGGGAATCAAACTAACTTAATGTTATCATGCATGGGTTAAGACCTAGTGTCTATCATGCTCCTCTCTTGCACAGAGAGAAACAGAGATCCTACGGGATAGGCGAAAACAGAAACAATAGCAGATATATACAGTAAAACAGTAAAATGCATGGATGCAACAGGGGAAACAGCAAACAATACAGTCAGGAAAACCAATCAATACATCAAGAAATGAAATACAGCAAAATAAACAGCCACAGCAGCTCCGCATCAATACCCATCTTCAAGTTATCTCCAATCAATTACAAACTTCAGTCAGCAGCAGTCTCTATCTTCACAGTCTTCAAGCAAAGATCTTGAGCACCAGTCCTCAGTCTACAATGGCTTTTCTTCAAGTCTCAGGCTCCAGGATGAACATCAGTCAACCAGATGAAGTGAATGAATGTTAGACAGTTAATTACCTACCAAGGGTGGTTCATTAACTGTTAACATTAAACAGAAAGTTTTCTCTCAAAAGTTCTATCTTTCAAATACATTCACTGATCCTTCCAAAGGAAGGAGGTGGATATTTGAAAGAGACTTTGAATCATAGAGAAAGGATAGAGGCAAACAAAGCCATCTATGTTTGTGAATCAAGTTGCTAGACTAAGCTCTTCCTATCCCTAAATCCTATAGCCTTCAACAGTCTTCTAGCAAACAGCATCTTCAATGATGTTGAACTTGATCTTCCATCTTGAGTCTTCAATGTGCTTCATCCACAAGGTCTTCACAAGGTCCTTAATTCAATCTTCAAAGGTCCACACCCAAAGGAGAAGAAAAAGAAGCAAAACAATACAAACTATGCCCTAAAGGCCACACAAATGATCAATCAATTCAAAAATCAACCAAAAATAGCATATGGTAATATAAATTCCTAATATAAATTCTGGGGGATCCTATTTAACTACCCTTAAGTCCCATATATTCCCCATAGGCTAACTTGTCCTAAAAACCCCAAAAATAAAATGTTGAAGTTCAAGTATACTACTTAAAAACCCTAATTAAACTATCCTAAGTTCAATTATCTAAACTAATCAAATTTTATTCTAAAAAAAATCTAGTAATAAATTCTGGGAATACTACAATTCAATATTAATCACCACAAAAAAGAATGGGCAAAAAATCTATTTCTAAGTGTAAGAACAAAAATCTACAAGATCATGTATGAAATAAAACCTTCAAAATATGCATTTATTTGTAAAATATGTGGAAAATGCGAAAAAAATATAAAATGCAATTTTTATATTTTTTTAATTTTCTAGACATGTTAGGGAAAATATAAAAAAAAAGAATGAGTAAAAAACATGCAATATTTATTTAGTTATGATTTTTAGAAGATGAGTAAAATAAAATGCAATTTGAAAATGAAAATAAAAGAATTAAAGAGGAGGGGTGCAGATAGTATGTTGGATCAGTTCACGCGCGTTGGGCTTTCCAGGATGGGGGGTGCGGATAGAAAAAAAGCCCAACGAACTCACTTAATGAAACGACGCCGTTTCATGCGTGTGGGAATTCCCTCCAAAATTCTGAATTAAATCACGGCCTTAGGATCAAAGTCCAGTCAACTTTTGCATGATGATCCAACGGTCCCCTTGCATCTTCAACCTCTAGAAACCCTAACTTCATACAAACTCCCTCTTCATGAGTGAAACTTCCAGCCACCCTAGCTCTCTCATCTCTCCATGAAATGACTCGAAATAAAGACCAAAAATGATCTCCTTCTTCCCCTCTATCCAACCATGTCCATATCTCCTCTTGACACCACCTAGAATGTGCAAACCGAAAACACCAACCCATGGTTCCACCATGAAAGCTTGACATGCAACTGTAACAAACCTTGAAAATAATTGTAGCCACGTGTTCTATATGTTACACTGAGTATACTAAACTATAGCACATGCATTAAAACCTCATATTCCAACCATTCTTGATCTTGAAAGAATTGACACCACATCTTGAACCTCCATGGATTGAACTTAAACTCACCATAAATGATCCTTAAGTGGTCTCTATCATGAATATCACAACAACTAACCCTAACCATGCATAATTATGGTGATCCGAATCAAAACGCATTCTTACCAATTGGATATGGTGATGGTAGCTACACTCCAAACCAGGCCTTGCTACTTGTGCCAAATGATCTTTATATGATGGTGATGATGCTGGTGAAGAGAATTCGTGTTTACACCTCTTGAAAATGCCAATTCGAAGCTTCACGCCTCTTGGAGTGATGGAGAAGAATTCACAATCCAGCCACGATTTGATGTGCCTTCTTCGTGCTTTTTACTCTACAACAATGGAGGATGATGATGATGATGATAGCTAGCACAAACAATGGAGTTTGGGAGAGATGGGAATCAAAATGCAATTTTGGAGTTATGAGATGAAAGTATGGTTTGCAAGCAAATAGAATCACCAACCCAATAACAAACAGCTTCATTTCCTTATATAGGAGAGGATTAACAGAATGAGAAGTTTCTAGATTGGTCCTAAAGGGATCTAGAAGCTTATGGAACTTTCATGAATTTATCATTTGATGGCATTTTGAATCATATCATATCATGCTTGCACCTTGGGTAAACTTGAGTGAAAATCTCCCCTCATGAGATATTAGGAGTGTATGCATGAAAAACCAAGTTTCCCTTGCCTTGTGTTAAGCTTTACCATGTTGCCTTATGATGTAAGAAACAAATTTACAAAGGAAGTCCAATTTTTAAACCTAAACTCAAAAATGTGGCTGAACCAATGTCTTTAAAATGATGTTGGGAATCAATTTGGTATATTGGATGACCCATATGGGCTTTGTAGATCTCTCAAACCATTTTCCAACTTGAACTTTTTCAAGTTATATGCCTTTTTAAGTCATTTTCACCACTTTTTAAAATTCCATGCTCCAAGCTTTTTCAAACTTTCACACCTTCTTTTCTAGCCTTAAAATCCCATTTTGAACAACTTTGATGTTGGGAAGTTTTTCATTTGAAGCTCCCTTGTATGAGTTTTAGGCATGTGCTATGAATGACCTGTAATCACCAAATGACCAAAATACCCTTTGCTTGCCAAGACCATAAGTAGAGTTCCACACATCATATGAAGGCATACTATACCATTCTAGAAAGCTAAAACAATGAGGAACAACTCTTATGTTGATCAGAAATCCATTTGAAATCTCCTTGAGGGGTAAAAATTGCTTGGAAGTCAAGTCACTTTCACAGACAAAATTTCAGATACCTCAGATGACCTGTAACTTGCAAGGACCATAACTTGAGTTCTATAAATCTCCTTGATGTCTTCCACCACTCAAATTAAAGTTCTTGAGATCCTCTACAAGTTTCATGTTGGCCAAGGATCCATTTGAAGTTTGCATTTTGACTTATCTTGCTTGGAAATTTGACCTAAACTAGGGGATTTTACATAGAAACCCTAATTTAGAAACTCCTCTTCTCCTTGATTTCTCTTGATTTCTTCTTAGCATAACAACATATCTTTATTCTCCATGTCAAATGATGAACCCCACATCTCTCCAATAGCCCTTAATGCCTTTCAATCAGTCAATTGACCTAGAGTTGACCCAGATGAAACCCTAGTTGACTGTCTTCAACTGCAATACTTGTGATCACACCAATGACTTGTCTCCTTCTCCAAATGACTTTCTAAGTCCTCTAAGATGTCTAGATACTCCCCATGCCTTCAATTCACAGCTCATACTTTCCTTGATGATCCCCAGATACCCTCAGCCAGGAGATAGATGAACTGCTTGACCCATTGACTTGATAGCTTTCAAATTCTTTTCTGATGACTTGAATGAGATTGAATCAGGATAATAACCTCTTGATAGGCCTCTAGAGATGAGAATAATGATTGGTCCCCCTGTTGTATGACTTGCTATGCTTATGCTATGCCGATGAGTAACCTATGTACATGACTCTATATGCAAATGCTAATGACATTGAAACATAAACCAAGTGAATAAGGTTGGGCAAATTTTAGGGTGCAACAGCTGCCCCTATTCAAGCGGCTTGGACCCGATTGGGTGAAGAGCCCGGAGCCTTCAGACATTCGCGGTACGAGACAGTTGAATACTAGGAACCCAGAAATTTGCCAACCGCAGAAATAAACTGCGCCACTGCTTGGGGAACGACATTCATCAGCTGAATTTAACTGTTACGGCAACCTACTGATCTCGTGCGACCGTGCTGGGGATTCTTCTCATCATCCTGAAAAAGATTGAATCATCGGAAACTTCGTCCTTTGCTTGTCCACGTCAGGACTCTATCTGCTGTCAACTCGGAAAAACTTCAACAACTTTGCTGGGGACGGCTCGTCTGCCTTCTCGTCAGAGATAAATCGTCCACGTTAGGAATAAACTCTTCCACGTTAGGAATACCACCGTCCACGTTAGGACTCACCTTTCCACGTAAGGAATAACCGTTCCACGTTAGGAATAATACTGTCCACGTTAGGACTCACCTTTCCACTTAAGGAATACATCGCTTTTCCCCGTCAGGGGTGACTTTTCTCTGCTTTGTCAAACTCTTCCACGTAAGGAATACGTCTTCTTTTGCTTTGTCCACGTAAGGACTCTTTCTTTTTCCACGTTAGGAATCACAAATTTTCCACGTAAGGAACCCCAATCTTTCCACGTGAGGAATACTATATCAATCTTTCTTTCCACGTTAGGAATGCTTCTTCTTTCCATGTAAGGAATACCGTTTCTTCTTTCTGTCCACGTCAGGACTAAACTTTCCACGCAAGGAATCTATCTTCTTCTTCCACGTTAGGAATAACTTCTTTGATCTGTCCACGTCAGGACTAAACTCTTCCACGTCAGGAATAATCTCTTTCTTTCCACGTCAGGAATCAATCTTGATATGTCCGCGTGAGGACTCAATCTTTCCACGTAAGGAATAAACTCGTCTTTCCACGTAAGGAAACCATTTTTCTTCCACGTAAGGAATGCTCTTGATATGTCCACGTAAGGACTCTGATCTTTCCACGTTAGGAATCAAACCTTGATCTGTCCACGTCAGGACTAAACTTTTCCACGTAAGGAAACACCTTCTCTTTCCACGTCAGGAATCAACTTCTTTTCCATCTGTCCGCGTCAGGACTAAACTTTCCACGTAAGGAATCAATCTCTTTTCCACGTAAGGAATCACCATTTTTCCATGTAAGGAATAAGACTTCGTCTGGATCTGTCCGCGTCAGGACTAAACTCTTCCATGTTAGGAATGCACTTGTCTCCCCGTAAGGAATCCATCTCGATATGTCCGCGTAAGGACTCAATCTTTCCACGTAAGGAATACCAACTTCTTTCCACGTAAGGAATAAATTCGTCTTTCCACGTAAGGAAACCATCTTCTTTCCACGTAAGGAAACATTGTCTTTCCACGTAAGGAGAACATCGTCCACGTTAGGACCCACCTTTCCACGTCAGGAACACCATCTTAATCTGTCCACGTAAGGACTCCAATCTTTCCACGTAAGGAATGATCTTGATCTGAATCTGTCCACGTCAGGACTAAACTTTCCACGTAAGGAATCTACCTTCTTTCCACGTTAGGAATCTCCTCTTGATATGTCCGCGTAAGGACTCTAATCTTTCCACGTAAGGAATCTCCATCTTTCCACGTTAGGAACACAATCTTAATCTGTCCACGTAAGGACTCCAATCTTTCCACGTAAGGAATGATCTTGATCTGAATCTGTCCACATCAGGGCTAAACTTTCCACGTAAGGAATCTACCTTCTTTCCACGTTAGGAATCTCCTCTTGATATGTCCGCGTAAGGACTCTAATCTTTCCACGTAAGGAATCTCCATCTTTCCACGTTAGGAACACAATCTTAATCTGTCCACGTAAGGACTCCAATCTTTCCACGTAAGGAATGATCTTTTTCCACGTAATGAATACGTTATCAATCTGTCCATGTAAGGACTCTGGCTTGATATGTCCACGTAAGGACTCAATCTTTCCACGTAAGGAAACAACTTCATTCCACGTCAGGACCCATGTTTCGTCTTGATTTGTCCACGTCAGGACTCAGGCATCTTCGACCCGCTGGGGAAATACAACTTGTCCACGTCAGGACTCACTTCTTCATTGGTCCCGACCCACAAACTTCTTAGCACTGACGTGACAGCGACTTTGAGGCGGACTCTACTGGGGATATCTGGAAACCAAACTACCGGATGCCTGTTCTGATGCCCGGAGGCCACTTCTGAAATTCTAGTTCATGAAACCTTTTGATGACAAATAACTCTGCTTGGGAATAAAGAGAGACTTATCCTGGTAACTCTGTGGGGAATACTGCCGAAACTGACATTATCATTGAATATCTCATGCCGAGATCTTGAGTGTTTGGTAGTTCATTTGAGCAAGTGCTCTCCCCACCTGCTGGGATACAGGAACCGCTTCAGCAAAATAAATGCTGAAGATAATGCCAACTCCGCTGGGGATAGCCAGGTGCTACAGAATTATTCCAGCAAAATAAATGCTGTAAGAGTGAAGTCGACTCAGCTGGGAAATTAGGAACTTAAACCAAACACCTTGTTGAAGTAGCATCCTGCTGGGGAATATAACTCTGCTGGGGAATAGCAGATGTGCACAGTACGATTGGATTTCTGCTGGAGAGTGAACTGATATTACACAGTATCCCTGACAAAATAAATGCCAGGACCCACAACCAACTCTGCTGGGGAGAGTCTTAATCTTCGAGTTCTACTGGGAGGAAAGAACACTTGCTGAAAGGAGAGAACTCCGCTTCGGGGATACTAACATGCCCAACTTGCCCCTGAATCTGCAACAGTTTTGGAATGGACCCTATAGTCTTTGTATCCTGACGACCAGACATGGACGACTTCTACATTTCGGACCTCGAAGGGGTGTTTCAAGAACATAACTTTCGTGCTTCTAGGGTGACATGCCCCGGTCTCGCAACAATCTTTTGTCTCTGATCGACTGTGTCGTGGAGCACTGCCCATAGCTATGAGAGATTTGCCAAATCTTGACCTGACTGCCCCGGATTTACTGATTCTAGGATGACCGACTCTACCTGAATTAATCAGTATAGCTTGCCCCAGTTCACGAAATATTTGGGCATTCTGCATTTTATCCTGATCATACCTTCCACTGTAGGAATCTTTCCTGTCGGCATGCGCTTACTCGCAGGTAACACAAGTTGTTCTGCATAAAAGATATATTAAACGCAATGCATATGACAGTTTCAAAATCCAAGTCTGTTCACTAAAAAATTTTGTGACATGTAATGAATCAATTATCAAAATGTCAATATGAAAGCTGGTAAGAGGAACCCTTTTAGGAGTCAGAATCAACGAGATCTTTACTGACGTATGCCCTCGGACAAAACCTATTTCAATTAGGACTTTTGCGGGTTGTAACGTGGTCAGGTTCACGGTTAACAAGGAAAGATATAGGCTCAAAATTTATTTCGACCCACCCATTCTTCGTGATGTTCTCCAATCCTATGTTCAGCTAATATGACTTCAGCGTTCACCTATTAGAGGTGGAATGATAGGAGTGATGGTTCAGGATACCACGCGTTTTTCTTTTTTTTGAGTGACAGTCATTTGCTTTTCGTCTTTGGGTGCCTAGAATCACACGACTTTTGTCCTTTTCGAGGATTTGTTCTTTTCTTTGACAATCCTTTTCGTCTTTCGTTTTTTTTTTCGTTCCCTAACTTTTGCCTGGACTGAGTATCTTTTGAGATTCTTTTGATTTTCCAGTCCAGCGGGATGCCCCTGTTTTTGCCTAAGTCATTTGTTTTCAAGTTTTGACTTAGCGGGCTCTTGATTCTTTTCACTTTTCGTTCTCTTTTTTTTTTTTTTGAACAAGTCGTGTGACACTGGTTTGTCTGACTTCTTGTGGAGTAATGTGACTGTTTCACTCTTTGTCGGCAAGGTTTAACCATTGCGGTTCTTTAGGCACGACTTATACAAGTGTGATTTATCCTCAACCGGACACTCTTTCCACGATTCGAATGCTTGGTCAAACTAACTGACACCTACCCTGCCCCGGGTTAAGATTTGGGGTTTTTTCATTTTCGAAAAGAACCTCCTACTACTGGCTCGAAAGGGGTTATCAAGGGATTACCTTCCTTATATCTCCAGTGTTTATGGATTGAAACAATGCCTGTATTTCATCAACAAGTTTTTTTTATCCAAAAGCATACGATCGGAATATTATTCGTCATCTGTTTTCGTCATTCTCCCCAGATTCCTGCTAAAACAAGCATTAAGCATTAAAGCAAAACAAAGAGTGAACACGACTGGATTAATTCAAAACATGCATATTCATTTCGTTTATTAATATCAATTGAAAAACAACAAGTTTTAAGAGCGAAATTTGCAATTACACAGAAAAGAAACTACGAATGCGCGGACATGAACAAGATAACATGAAAAATGTCGGTGTCTCAGAACTGGACTTCCTACACTTTGACTTATTGGCGAGTCAACCATTCTCAGAAGCTATCATCAGGGGTAGTCTACTGCTGTCTCGATCTTCTTTCACCGGCCCGATCAAATCTGGGAAACCTTTTCATCACCCCGGCTTTTGCTTGTCTATGGCTTTGCACCACCTTGGGGACCCTATCGGAGAAGTTAATGACCCTGCTGTCGATTAAATCTTGGACGTTATGCTTGAACGCGTGGCAACCTTCAATATCATGTCCGGGAGCCCCGGAGTGGAATTCACAGTGCCTGCTCGCATCATAGCCATTCGGCAGAGTGCCGGTTATTGGCGCCAGAGTTCTTTTCTCCACCAAGTTCAATCTTAGTAGTGTCTGTAACAAATCTGCGTACGTTGAGGGAGGCTTCTCAAACACCCTCCTTGGCTTTTTTTCCCGAATTCTTTGCTGAGTCGTATACTGGCGTCTTGTAGGCTGCTGGCTTTGCTCGGACGTTTCCTTAGGCTCACGTGTTATCATCCTTAAGTTCAACCCTGGCATTGGCAACTGTTGTGGACATGGAGACTTAGCTTCCAGTGGCTCTGGGATATACCTCGATTCATCTGCAACCTCTGGCGGAGAAATGGGAATATCAGTCCCTGCAACTTTTATGCCCCCCGGTACAAACTCAATTATTTTCTCATCCAGCAAATCTTGAATTTTATGCTTAAAAGCTTTGCAGTTTGCAATGCTATGCCCCGGTGCTCCGGAGTGGAAGGCACAATGGGCGTTCAGGTCATAGTCTGGTGGCGGCTGCCCTGTCAGTGGAACCAAAATGCGGGGCTCAACTAGTTGAAGTTGGAACAAGAATTGCACCAGCTGATCATAATCCACAGGGATCTCATCAAATACTTTGTTAGAAAACCTCATTCTCTTACCCCACCTCCTTGAGTTATCCTGCAAAATCAATTGCGACTGCTGACGAGGAGACTCCTGAGCTTCGAACCGTGGGGAGGGTCTCTTAAGCCTATCCTGCATGGGTAATGGTTCTTCAGACCCCTGAGGAACAGATAAGCCAGCCGCGTCTTCCAACATTTGCCCTCCTTCTCTCCTGAGTACGTTCCTTAATACTTCAGCCATCAACCCTATCTGTGCCTTCAGTCGGCAGTTCTCTTCTTCTAGCGTCTCTTGATTCGAGCGCAACTCTTGCATATCTTTCGTGAACTGCCCCAGCTGGCCTCGAACATCCGTTAATTCTGCTTGAACCTGTTTGATGGCTACCCCCACAAGTTGGCGTATGCGGCCTGGGAGAAAACCTTGATTCTCTAGCTGAGCAAAGTCGGCAGCCCTATCATTAGCCCGTGCAATCAGAGGCTGCACCATATTCTGCAACTGTTTCTGACTCTCAGCCATGGCTTCCATTACCTGTATGAGCCGCATTATGTTGTCGTGCACCTCTTGCATCTCAGTCTGATCCTGACTCATGACTTCCTAACTGCTGCTTCTGGTTGAATGCTAGGGAATTCTTCAGTCGATAATCCTGGGGGACCTGAGAGATACAGGAGATGAGCTACAGTTTAATAATTACCTGTAATGCAATATGAATATGAATGCAATGCAATGTGTGTGTCTATGCATTAGGGAAATTCATTCCCCGATTCTAGTGTGGAGGTGTCGGTGCAGTGACAGTGCTAGCAATACAAAGATCGGAGCTGAATCATAGAAAGCCTCATATATTGCTGAGAAAACTAATAGGCCAAGAATACAATATCACTGAGTACAATAAGAAGGCATGACCTCAACCAACAATCCTGGTGATGGTCAGCAATATGCAAATAAAGCATACAAGCTACTACATGAAGTGATCAAATCCTCCCAGAAGTCTGGTACTCTTCTAGCAATTTCTTGGTCTCCGGATGACTTGGTCGATCAAGCAGCCCTTCAACAAGTTGGTTTCTCTTCTTAAGAACACGGCGCACGTCTTCACCAGTTTCTTCCCATGCCCCATCTCCGAAGCGATCCTCTAGTTTACGCTTCTGAGACACGGCTTCATCTCTGCCTTTGATGGCCTTGTTCAGTGCGTTCTGGAGACTATACCTGAACATCATTTCTTCTTCGCACTTATCGATGCTGGACTTCAACTGCTCTTCGAGGTCGGAGATTTGCTGCTTCAACTTATCCTCCCTTTTCTTATTGTTGGTGAGCGTGGCATTCCAGGTCTTATTGCAAGAAGAGATCTCTCGGTGAGCGATGTCAAGCGCCTTCTTCTTGGATTCAAGCATGTCATGGGAACTTCTGAACTCTTGCCCCAGACGTTCGCGCTTCTTCCTCTCCTCAGTCAACTCAGCCCCTAGTCTGTTCATTAGCTCAATCTGCTGTTGGAAAGCATGGACGGCCTTGTTTTTCTCACTGCGTATCTGGGCTAGCTCCTGCTCTAACCCTTCGTTAATCTTCAATAAGTCTTCTTTTTCTCTCACAACTTGCTCGTAGGCTTCCCGAGAAACCGTAGTTGGCTCTGCTACCGGAATAGGATCAAGAACTGGTGCATCTGGAAATGGCATCCTCAACTGACTAGCTCTCTCCCGGATCCAAACCCTGTAAGGTTCATAGGCCTGACAGTCATTCTTCCCTAGCAGCGGCTTCCCCCTTCGGATAATACGCGTCCAGGCATGCTGTAGCTTGGCTAGTAACTCCCCCTTCACGTCTCCGGTGAAGTACAGAGATTCCTGTACTTCCTCCTCCTTTGGCGGGTTCTTCAGGGCATATCCGAACTGACGGACGAACAGAGATGGGTTGTAGTTGATACACCCTTTCCTTCCAATCAACGGGACGTTAGGGTACCCCGAACAGCTGAAGATAAGTTCAGATCCCAGTAGGTCTCTGTCAAACCATCTAATGTCTTCGGAAGATAGCCTCATCAGGCGTTCAGACCAGCTAGCAGTGGTTGCACTTTCCACAAAGGACCCCTTCATTGGCAGATGACTTTTGAACCACATATTCAATAGAGGAGCACAGCAGTAAACAACTTTTCCCCTTCGGTTTTCATTCTTGTAGTGCAATGAGTGGTAGAAGTCTCCGATCAACGTTGGCACTGGATTGCCGATAGCGAATAGATGGAAAGCATCCAGGTCTACGAAGTTGGGTAAGTTAGGGAACAGCACAATCCCATAAATGCATAAAGCCAAAATAGCATTGAAAACCACCCAGCATCCGTTCTTGGCATACTCCTGAGCTTTGCCAACCAAGAAATCAAGAGAGAAACCTGATACCCCAAGCCAAGAAGTCAATAACAGTTCTGCAGCGTCCATATGCAAGGCTTTGGCTAAGTCCTCCAACTTGGGCTCAACAGCAGAGTGAATAAAGGGAACCGTGTTCTGCACCGGTAACTCAGTAAACTCCACGTACTCCTCAATGGTAGGCCCTAGAATAAAGTCAGCAAACGTAAAACATCTCAATGCGGGGTCATAGAACTGCATCAAGGTGTACAGCCCGTTCATCTCATCAGTAGTGGGCTTGCAGACTAATCTCAGTAATCTCCCGTGACTCATTCTGAAGCTTCTCCTAACCTCCTCATCGGCAAGAGATATCAGACCAAGCAAAGAAGTAAGATCAGGTGAAGGCAGCTTATACGCAACTGTCTTCCTCAAACTAGCCATAGTCAATACTCAGAAGTCTGGGCACTAGAATCGGAGGGTATGCAAATGCACCTGCAGCACAGACACACGTTAATGGGATGCAATGATAATGGGTATGCAAAAAATGCAATGCAAGTAACATGCAACAGGGACCATCTGCCGTAGCTGAATAGCCTGAACCATATCAAGAAGTCTTGGATAGACTCCATAGAAGTCCTCAAACCCTGGTCTCAGATAGACCTAAAACGAAGCTTCAACAATGGTCTCTGACAGACCTCAAACCATAACTCCAACTGGTCTCTGACAGACCTCAAGACTCTCAACTGGTCTCTGACAGACCTCCTAACTCTCCATAAATACCCAGGATCTCTGATCAAGAAATAACCGGTAGTCTGAAGGTCTAGTTACCTGCATAACCCCAAACCCTCTCACAGGTGGATGTCCTAGTAACTGACAAAGGTATGGCATCCTATGCGGTCGTCGGCGTCACAGACTTTCAGGGTTGATGATACGATTCCCAGAAGGAGTGGCATCATCAAATCCTGAAGAGGCCTCACTTAGCCAACTTCCAAATGATCGGTTCCCGGAGTCGACAATTCAGCTGACCAACAACCCCTTCGACCCAAAGGGTAGAAAAAGAAGCCAACCAGAAGAACCTCGTCCGAGTGTAGATTTCATGAGACACTAATGCAAGCAAAGTCGGCACGCGCCCACTACTTTCTACTCTAATTCTAGGTGCACTCAAGCCCAGGTCCGGCTTCTCACTCAATATCAGAACACCCGTCACACCCCAATACAGCAATAATAATCCATATATATAATGCTGAAAATAAAGGTCAGAAATATAAATCCATACAAAATCCTCGACGGGAAAACAAGCGTTAGGATTGACTCTCTTAAGGGACGTTGGATCCCAAATGCATAAGAACTATCGCAGTCCTTAGCAGCCAGGGGACGTTGGTTCCCCAGCAGAGTCGCCAGCTGTCGCTACTGCGAAAATCGGCGCCGGCTGACAGAAGAGTCGCCACCGTGCGTTATTTATCCCACGGGAGGGAAAGGAAACGCTCAGAGTAAACCTCGCATAACACGGGAAAGGTATGGTCGTCGCAACCAAAACCTGGATTCGGGAGTCGGTTACGCAAGGGGAAGGTATTAGCACCCCTCACGTTCGTCGTACTCGACGGGATCCACGCTTGTTTTCGGGTATGGATTGTTATTTCTATCTACTCTACAGGTCAGGGGTTAAAAGAAAATAAAATGACTCGGCAAAGTATCGCACTTTATGCCTACGTATTCCCGTCTGGAACGAGAAATCAGAGTCAACGTAGTTCGCCTACCTACGGGAAAGGAGGGGAAGGTTGCTCGCTAGGATATCGCATCCTATGCCTACGTACTTTCATACAGCATGAAAGATCAGAGCAAACGTAGTTCGGGCCACGTACGACACAAGCTTGTCTTGGTTGATTTTATTCCTTCTGAAAAAGGTTTTTCTGATTACTGGTCCCGGCGGACAAAAATGACGTTTTGATGAGTCCACATTCCTTTACGAAAGAAGTGTCTTTTATTGTGTTTGAAATCTTATTGTGTTTTTCTGTTTGTTTTGAGGAAGAAAGAGACAGAATTCTAACCTACGGTTGCGAAGGGAATCAAACTAACTTAATGTTATCATGCATGGGTTAAGACCTAGTGTCTATCATGCTCCTCTCTTGCACAGAGAGAAACAGAGATCCTACGGGATAGGCGAAAACAGAAACAATAGCAGATATATACAGTAAAACAGTAAAATGCATGGATGCAACAGGGGAAACAGCAAACAATACAGTCAGGAAAACCAATCAATACATCAAGAAATGAAATACAGCAAAATAAACAGCCACAGCACCTCCGCATCAATACCCATCTTCAAGTTATCTCCAATCAATTACAAACTTCAGTCAGCAGCAGTCTCTATCTTCACAGTCTTCAAGCAAAGATCTTGAGCACCAGTCCTCAGTCTACAATGGCTTTTCTTCAAGTCTCAGGCTCCAGGATGAACATCAGTCAACCAGATGAAGTGAATGAATGTTAGACAGTTAATTACCTACCAAGGGTGGTTCATTAACTGTTAACATTAAACAGAAAGTTTTCTCTCAAAAGTTCTATCTTTCAAATACATTCACTGATCCTTCCAAAGGAAGGAGGTGGATATTTGAAAGAGACTTTGAATCATAGAGAAAGGATAGAGGCAAACAAAGCCATCTATGTTTGTGAATCAAGTTGCTAGACTAAGCTCTTCCTATCCCTAAATCCTATAGCCTTCAACAGTCTTCTAGCAAACAGCATCTTCAATGATGTTGAACTTGATCTTCCATCTTGAGTCTTCAATGTGCTTCATCCACAAGGTCTTCACAAGGTCCTTAATTCAATCTTCAAAGGTCCACACCCAAAGGAGAAGAAAAAGAAGCAAAACAATACAAACTATGCCCTAAAGGCCACACAAATGATCAATCAATTCAAAAATCAACCAAAAATAGCATATGGTAATATAAATTCCTAATATAAATTCTGGGGGATCCTATTTAACTACCCTTAAGTCCCATATATTCCCCATAGGCTAACTTGTCCTAAAAACCCCAAAAATAAAATGTTGAAGTTCAAGTATACTACTTAAAAACCCTAATTAAACTATCCTAAGTTCAATTATCTAAACTAATCAAATTTTATTCTAAAAAAAATCTAGTAATAAATTCTGGGAATACTACAATTCAACATTAATCACCACAAAAAAGAATGGGCAAAAAATCTATTTCTAAGTGTAAGAACAAAAATCTACAAGATCATGTATGAAATAAAACCTTCAAAATATGCATTTATTTGTAAAATATGTGGAAAATGCGAAAAAAATATAAAATGCAATTTTTATATTTTTTTAATTTTCTAGACATGTTAAGGAAAATATTAAAAAAAGAATGAGTAAAAAACATGCATTATTTATTTAGTTATGATTTTTAGAAGATGAGTAAAATAAAATGCAATTTGAAAATGAAAATAAAAGAATTAAAGAGGAGGGGTGCAGATAGTATGTTGGATCAGTTCACGCGCGTTGGGCTTTCCAGGATGGGGGGTGCGGATAGAAAAAAAGCCCAACGAACTCACTTAATGAAACGACGCCATTTCATGCGTGTGGGAATTCCCTCCAAAATTCTGAATTAAATCACGGCCTTAGGATCAAAGTCCAGTCAACTTTTGCATGATGATCCAACGGTCGCCTTGCATCTTCAACCTCTAGAAACCCTAACTTCATACAAACTCCCTCTTCATGAGTGAAACTTCCAGCCACCCTAGCTCTCTCATCTCTCCATGAAATGACTCGAAATAAAGACCAAAAATGATCTCCTTCTTCCCCTCTATCCAACCATGTCCATATCTCCTCTTGACACCACCTAGAATGTGCAAACCGAAAACACCAACCCATGGTTCCACCATGAAAGCTTGACATGCAACTGTAACAAACCTTGAAAATAATTGTAGCCACGTGTTCTACATGTTACACTGAGTATACTAAACTATAGCACATGCATTAAAACCTCATATTCCAACCATTCTTGATCTTGAAAGAATTGACACCACATCTTGAACCTCCATGGATTGACCTTAAACTCACCATAAATGATCCTTAAGTGGTCTCTATCATGAATATCACAACAACTAACCCTAACCATGCATAATTATGGTGATCCGAATCAAAACGCATTCTTACCAATTGGATATGGTGATGGTAGCTACACTCCAAACCAGGCCTTGCTACTTGTGCCAAATGATCTTTATATGATGGTGATGATGCTAGTGAAGAGAATTCGTGTTTACACCTCTTGAAAATGCCAATTCGAAGCTTCACGCCTCTTGGAGTGATGGAGAAGAATTCACAATCCAGCCACGATTTGATGTGCCTTCTTCGTGCTTTTTACTCTACAACAATGGAGGATGATGATGATGATGATAGCTAGCACAAACAATGGAGTTTGGGAGAGATGGGAATCAAAATGCAATTTTGGAGTTATGAGATGAAAGTATGGTTTGCAAGCAAATAGAATCACCAACCCAATAACAAACAGCTTCATTTCCTTATACAGGAGAGGATTAACAGAATGAGAAGTTTCTAGATTGGTCCTAGAGGGATCTAGAAGCTTATGGAACTTTCATGAATTTATCATTTGATGGCATTTTGAATCATATCATATCATGCTTGCACCTTGGGTAAACTTGAGTGAAAATCTGCCCTCATGAGATATTAGGAGTGTATGCATGAAAAACCAAGTTTCCCTTGCCTTGTGTTAAGCTTTACCATGTTGCCTTATGATGTAAGAAACAAATTTACAAAGGAAGTCATATTTTTAAACCTAAAATCAAAAATGTGGCTGAACCAATGTCTTTAAAATGATGTTGGGAATCAATTTGTTATATTGGATGACCCATATGGGCTTTGTAGATCTCTCAAACCATTTTCCAACTTGAACTTTTTCAAGTTATATGCCTTTTTAAGTCATTTTCACCACTTTTTAAAATTCCATGCTCCAAGCTTTTTCAAACTTTCACACCTTCTTTTCTAGCCTTAAAATCCCATTTTGAACAACTTTGACGTTGAGAAGTTTTTCATTTGAAGCTCCCTTGTATGAGTTTTAGGCATGTGCTATGAATGACCTGTAATCACCAAATGACCAAAATACCCTTTGCTTGCCAAGACCATAAGTAGAGTTCCACACATCATATGAAGGCATACTATACCATTCTAGAAAGCTAAAACAATGAGGAACAACTCTTATGTTGACCAGAAATCCATTTTGAAATCTCCTTGAGGGGTAAAAATTGCTTGGAAGTCAAGTCACTTTCACAGACAAAATTTCAGATACCTCAGATGACCTGTAACTTGCAAGGACCATAACTTGAGTTCTATAAATCTCCTTGATGTCTTCCACCACTCAAATTAAATTTCTTGAGATCCTCTACAAGTTTCATGTTGGCCAAGGATCCATTTGAAGTTTGCATTTTGACTTATCTTGCTTGGAAATTTGACCTAAACTAGGGGATTTTACATAGAAACCCTAATTTAGAAACTCCTCTTCTCCTTGATTTCTCTTGATTTCTTCTTAGCATAACAACATATCTTTATTCTCCATGTCAAATGATGAACCCCACATCTCTCCAATAGCCCTTAATGCCTTTCAATCAATCAATTGACCTAGAGTTGACCCAGATGAAACCCTAGTTGACTGTCTTCAACTGCAATACTTGTGATCACACCAATGACTTGTCTCCTTCTCCAAATGACTTTCTAAGTCCTCCAAGATGTCTAGATACTCCCCATGCCTTCAATTCACAGCTCATACTTTCTTTGATGATCCCCAGATACCCTCAGCCAGGAGATAGATGAACTGCTTGACCCATTGACTTGATAGCTTTCAAATTCTTTTCTGATGACTTGAATGAGATTGAATCAGGATAATAACCTCTTGATAGGCCTCTAGAGATGAGAATAATGATTGGTCCCCCTGTTGTATGACTTGCTATGCTTATGCTATGCCGATGAGTAACCTATGTACATGACTCTATATGCAAATGCTAATGACATTGAAACATAAACCAAGTGAATAAGGTTGGGCAAATTTTAGGGTGCAACACTCTCTACGTGTTATTTTTAGAGAGAAGACATATTCTCTCTCTCAAAAGTGGACCTTGGAGCTTCGATAGGTCGTTGCTGGTGCTCAACCGCATCTCTGGTGAGGAACAACCATCGGACATCAATATGTATTTTGTAAATTTCTAGGTTCGAATCTATGAACTGCCCTTAAAGTTGAGATCTGAAACAATGACTCGGAATATAAAATCATTATTTAAGCCCATCATTGGAGAATATGAAGAAATGGATATGAAGGAAGCCCATGGAAATGGAAGAGTTTAGCGCATCAAAGTCAAAGTCAGAATCAACCTGAAAGAATTGTTGAAGAGAGGTACAGTGGTTAAATTTAAAGAAAAGAACTTGAGGATTCATTTCAATATGAAAGGTTGCCAATATTTTGTTTCGTTTGCGGAAGAATAGGTCACCAAATCAAGGACTGTGAGGTGGTAGAGGATCTAAATGGAGAAGGTTATGAAGAAATAGAGGAAAATGATATGTCGTTTGGTCAGTGGCTACGCGCGTCTCCATTACCGAAGGTTGGGAAGAAATCAAAAAGCATGATTCTGGATCTAACACTTGCAGCAAGGAGCTCTTTAACATGTCGTCTAGCCATAGCAAATGCGATTCTAAAGGAAAAAATAAGGTTGATGACATGGAAGTTCAACAAGTCAAAGGGATAAATGAAACTAGAACTACAAGTCCGGGGAAGGAGAAAGATGTTATGGAAACTCTTGTTGATGTGGAAACGGTAGCGAAGTCTTTAGGGGTTGTTGTGATATCACGAGAGGATAAGTTGATAACAAGAGAAAATTCAACAATACAAAAGAGGAAATGGTGCAGGAAAAGGGCCTCAAAAATTAACGGAACAACCCAAGGGAAGATTTCAAAGGCCACAAAGTAAAAAGACAGTTAGTAGATGTGATGATAACTGAAGGGTCGGTGGAGAACTATGGTGCGAGTGACAAGAAGAGGAAGCAGGATGTCGCTATGGTTAAAACTTCAAATGATTTACCAGAGGTGGTGTTGGAGAACCAACACCGCCTAGCACAATGAAAACATTGAGTTGGAACTGCATAGACCTGGGGAGCCATCGTGCAGTTCGAGGCCTTGTGAGGCTTTTGCGTACTGAAAATCCCCAACTGGTGTTCCTGATGGAAACCAGACTGAAGAATGATGAAATGTTGAAACTCAATCAAAATTCAGGTTTAGGAATGTGTTTACTGTTGACTGTAGGGGTTTTGGGAAGGAGAGGACTGGTGGGCTTTGCCTGTTATGGTCTGATGTAGTGGAGATCTTTATCTCTTCTCATTCCTTAAATCATATTTGTGGTTCTTATCAGCAGAAAGATGATAATTCTCCTTGGTCTTTTAGAGGAATCTATGGGTTCCCCAAGGAAGGTCGTAAAAGAGATACTTTAAGTTTGGTTCAGTCTTTAGTTGCAGATAGTAGTGATATGTTACTGTTGTTTGGTGATTTTAACGATATTTCGTGCGAAGCTGACAAGAAAAGTGGATTGGGAAGATCCTCTTCTCTACTGAACTGGATTAGATAGACAATTGAAAGAATTGATTTAGTGGAATTCAAATTCACCGGCTATCCATTCACCTGGTCCAACGGTAGGCACGAAGAAGCTAATATGCAATGTAGGCTTGATAAGGTTTTCTGCTCCATGGAGTTTGGTAGTTGTTTTCCCCTCTCAAATGTGACCCATCTGGCTAGATTTGGATCTAATCACGCATTAATTCGTATCAAAATTCAGAAGGAGGCTTTCAAAGATAAGAGGTTCTATCTATTCAAATTTAAAGAGGCTTGGTCCAAGGATAATAGGTGTGAGGAATTGGTAAACACTCTGTGGAATGGGAGTGTTGGTTCGATTACTCAAAGGTAGCCAACATTCAATCCATACAACACCCCTTTAAAGAATATAAAACAAGCTACATTGCCAAGGAGATTAATCGTTTGGATGAGTTATTGAAGGTAGACAAAAGGTGGTCTTGTGATCCGGTTGAGATCAAGAAGTTTCAAGCTTTAAATAGTCAAAGGGAAAAATTGTTAAAGAATGAAGAAACAATGTGGAGACAACGCAGTCGAGCCTTATGGCTCAAGGAAGGTGATAAAAATACAAGATTATTTCATGGCAAGGAGGATCAGTGGAGGAAAACGAATATGATCAAGAGGCTGAAGGGTATTAATGGATCTTCGAAATCTGGAAGGCATAACTGCGAATTGTGCAATACTTTTCCAATATTTTCATATCTTCACAGCCTTCTAATGTCCAACAGGTGTGTAGTCATCTTCAAGGCCGCCTCTCCATTGCTCATAAGGAGGTTTATGCTAGTCTTTTCACTTATTGGGAGGTTCACAATGTGTTGTTTCAGATGCATCCTTCGAAGGCTCTGGGTCCTGATGGACTTTCGGCCCTCTTCTTCCAGAAATACTGGGAGCATGTGGGGTTGGATGTTACTAAGTTGGCTCTTGACATTCTGAATCATAACAGGGACCCTTCATACGTGAATTCCATTTTCATCACTCTCATTCCCAAACACAAAAATCCTTCATCCCCCACTGGTTTTTGCCCCATCAGCCTTTGTAATGTAATTACGAAGGTGGTTACAAAAACAATTGCTAACAGACTCAAGAAGATTCTCCCAGAGGTGATCAGCAAGGAACAAAGCGCGTTCGTGAAAGGCAGACTCATTACGGATAATGCTCTAATCACTATGGAATGTTTTCATTGGATGAAGAATAAGAAGAAAGGAAAGAAAGGAATTATCTCCCTTAAGTTGGATATGTCGAAGGCTTATGATATAATGGAGTGGGATTTTGTGATTGTAGCCCTTAAAGTCTTGGAAATCCCTGCTACTTTCGTCCACCTTATCAAATCCAACATCACCACAGTCTCTTACCAGACTTTGATCAATGGTCATCCCAGTCAGAAAACTGTCATACTAGGGGTCTCCGTCAAGGAGACCCAGACTCAACTTATATGTTTGTTATATGTGCAGATGTTTTGTCCGACTTAATTAGGAATGCATGTTTCCCTTAAAAATTGGAAAACAACCGCTGATCTTCCAAATCTAACTTTGGTGACTCACAGAATCGATCAGATTGATCATAGGACATGTGCTAAATTTTACTTGAAAGAAACTACCTAAAGCTGAACACTTCGACAATGTTTTTGAGAAAAAAAGGTTAATGTAAAGGTAAGGTTCGACTGAAATGAAAGGACATGAATTTGTAGGAAACAAAATAAAAAGCCTTCAAAAACATTTAAACAAAGTAAAGCATAATGCCATAAAGATGTAAATTGCAAGAAAATAAAGATAAACTCTTTAAGATAAAGCAAAATAAGTTTAATTAAAACGTAGAAATGGTGTTTTTACATGACATACATTCTCCTAGAACTCTTTTCTCTACACTCAGATGCTTTGAGTAAATTTTGGAGTAACTTGTACAATAGTAAATTACAACACACCGAATTCCATTGCTAGAACCCCTATTTATAATAATACAATTAACTGCCATTAACCTCCTAAAATGACCAGTCCATGACAAGTGTCGCGCTGCATGTAGCTGTTCGCTGGATGTACGCCACTTGTCGTGTTTAACCATGAGAAAGTATAACTACTCCCTCCTTTATTTGAATTTCAAATTCCACTAATATTCGGCCAGCAGTCTCGGTCGAAGGTGATCTTTTTAATGTTAGAAATATTTTCTAAGTCCCAAATACTTTAACATTTCAACCACTCGAAGGTTTTCTCCAATCGAAGCTTTCTTTCATATTCCCTTGACAATTTAATATTTTCCTCAACCCTTTTTATTTAATGTGAGCATCAAATTTGTGAGCTAACAAATTGCCCCCCAAAAATGTCTTTTTCGACCATGCTGAAGAAAAAAGACTATTTTTTGACAGCATCCAATTCGACGCCATCTTTCGACCTTTACATAGATGTCAATGCAATTGACTATCCATGACTTAAAAGAAAAACTGTTCAGTTACTTTTTACACACGTCCATGACATCATGGTCCATTATGAACAATTTCTTGGAAACCCCACAAAATCCCAGATCATCATCACTTTCTTAGGACCTATGAAATCGTGGGTCTAGGCAATAACTGCCACCACCCCCACTCTCATTCCTGGGATGCTGCGTGTCCCACTACTCTTAGCCCTCAATGATGAATAGTGGTTTTTGATTACTTCAAAATGCCTTATAAATAATTTCATCAGAAATCATTTTAACTTTTTCCCACTCCAGCAATCACGTACGCATCTCTTCCAAAACAACTCCCAATCTTTCTTCAGTAAACCCATTTCTATCAAAACTTCATTAATGGCATCCTCTACTTCTGCCATCCAAGATCAGAAGAAGAATCCCTAGACAAAAGGACTAAAGACAGTGTCACTTCTTCCTCCCTTTGCTACACTGAGCGAGCCTAAAATGGTGAAGAACCAACAATTTATCCCTGAACCCCTTAGAGAAGAGAATAGGCATATTTACGAATCACATGTAATAATCCCTATAACTGTTGCAGGTAAATCCCTAGCTTTGGTTGGCCCTCTGTCTCCTTTAGGAACCAATTATTCAACCCTTAGTGACTTATTTCCCTCTTATCGCAAAACCAAACCTCTAGGGCAAAAGGATCCTACCAAATTACATACTGAAGGTCCTGACAACTTAACTTTACACAATGTAGACCTTAAGTATCTCAATGATGGATCCAGATTGTTTAGAGCTACCCCTTATTTCAAGGACTCTGATCTTTACCTGAACTGGTTGACCAAAGTAGAGAAGGTCAAAGCTGATGCTTGGAAGAGGACCGGGATTTATAATTTGATCATGATGTCGAAAGCAGGTCCTACCTATTGCCCCATTCTGCTGGCCTCTTCCTTGTACTTCTGGGATAACACTCATTACACCTTTCATCTTCCTTGTGGAATGATGACACCCACATTATTAGACCTAGCCGCTATCACAGGGCTAAAACCTCATGGATTGGTTTGCGATCCTAAGGTGGATTGTCAAGACACTATAGGGTTTTCGACCACCAAACACACATACACTCATTCCATCAATCATTATCACAATAAGCAAACAACAACTGTCGAAGATCAGGAACACATAACATTTCTAGCTATGTGGTTCTCTCGTTGCATTTTCTGTACAAAATCTCTGCAGGTAGCAAGGAAGTACCTTACTTTAGCCAATCAATTGCACCTAAATCGAGGTATCTTCCTAAGTGAAATGATTTTGGCCAGTCTATATGAGTCTTTGAGCAAAGGTGTTGGTCGATTAAAAAGCCAAGAAAACAATGGGAACCTCTTGCTGTCGGGGCCTTTTTGGCTACTCCAGCTCTGGCTCAATGCCACGTTTGAGACCAGCCTTCCCAACAAAGGGGTAGTCGATGAAGAAGATCCTGAGATAAAAGGGAGACGAGTCGAATGGACTCGATTGGTCAAGTTAACCCCTAGTGAAAAGGGACAAACACTTAGGGCGAATATCTTTGGTTTTATTAAGATGTTCGCAAAGCGCCATGATAATTAAAAAAAAATTAGTGGATTGTTAATGAACTAATGGATTATTTTAATCCATCCATTAACAATCTAATACATATCCATCCAATCTATCTATTTTGCCACCCCTAACTTGGATGCAATGAAAAGGTAATTGCAAGAACAATTTTCACTGGATTGTGGATGATTTAGAAGGCTGGGAACAATAAAGTTTTCAATTCTGTTTTTGTTGAGCCGTGCCAGTTAGCATTGAACATTTGGAACCACTTGGAGGAAAATGAGAATGAGAAGGTTACGAGCAGAACTATCGTTACAAACTCTTCTGGTGTCGGAAAATTGGGACATGGAGGGTGGATTGTCCAAACAAATTTGGGGTGGCAAAATGGATGGATTGAATGGATATGGATTGGATTGTTAATGAATGGATTAAAACAATGCATTAGTCCATTAACAATCCACTAATTTTTTTTTTTAAAATTATCCAATCAAATCCATCCATTAAGAATAAAATCCATCCAATTCATCCATTAATATGATATCCATCCATTAACATATTTTTAATGCATGGATATCCATCCATCCATCTTTCTTTTATTTCGAAAAAATAAATGTATTTTTTCATTTTATTTTCGAAAAATTTATTTTTTGTATTTAAAAAAAATTGTTTTTTAATATATTTATGAAAAAAATTAATATTTTAATTTTTGAAAAATATCGATTTTTTTTTATATAAAAAAAATGGTTTTTTGTTTCGGAAAAAAATCGTTTTTTTTTTCGAAAAAAAAATTAGTTTTTTTATTTTGGAAAAAACCGATTTCATTTTCGGAAAAAAAACCAAATTTTTTTCAAAAAAAAACTTTCTTTTTTCGAAAAACAAATCAGTTTTTTTATTTTGGAAAAAAACCGATTTCTTTTTCAGATAAAAAACCAAATTTTTTTTTAAAAAGAAATTCGATTTTTTTTTGGAAAAATTCTAATTTTTTTATTGAAAAAAAATCAATTCTTTTCTTTTAAAAAATCTATTTTTAATTATTTTTACGAAAATGAAAATAATCTATTGGTTCCTTAAAATATGTTGGATGGATCAAATCCATCCATGCATATAAATGAATGTATTTAATCCAATCCATTAACTTATTTTTTATGTGGTGGATGGATTGGATGGATTTTTTGATGGATGAATTGGATGGATTTTGTCTTAATGAATTCAATTGTCACCTCTACAACAGATGTTGGGTGCTTCGAAAATGGAATGGTTTCAATGGGTTGCATTATCAGGGATCTGGATAACAAGGTTTTTTTGTCTGTGTCTCACAGATCTGCAGATCTGCTAGTTCTGCAGACCATGCTCTAGCGGGGGTGCTGGCTATCCGTTGGGAGCTCCAAATAACTAAGAATTTCAATTTAAGTAATGTTATTTTTCAGTCTGATGCTCTTGTGATGGTTGAGTGTATTAATGAGTGTGATTTTAGAGCAGTTATTGATCATATTGTTGTTGACCGTAGAACCATCCTTAATACTATTTGTAATTCCTCTATTGTTTTCATTAGTAGGAATCTGAACCTTGATGCCTATTTTATAGTAGGGATTAATAAGATCATTGGTACTAGATCTTGGTCTAATCATATCCCATATATGAGTGATGTTAGATAATGCTTCAATGTCGAATGGATCCAGACTGAATCGTGAACGAAATCACTTTCCTTAAAAGTATTTCAAGCACACTCTCAAATGTCTTAGAGTTGGAACGGCCTGAATACCCAGGATAAGTCATTCTTTTTCTCGAAACTGCACAAGACTGATGAAGTTTCGAATGCAAGGAAAACGTTTGGAATTATATAGAAGAGGATATCAGATTTTTGTAGTGTTTGATTTCGAAGTATCAAGCATATATTTATAGCCATGCATGTGTCTTTTCAGAAGTTTGCAATTCTTCATAAACACACTCTCTAATGAGCATTTGCAATGGTTCAAATAAAATGTCATGCACCACTTCATGAAGTGTCATATATTTCGAGTTCAAATTCAAAAATCAAACTCTAAGCGACGAATGAAATATGGAGCGACAATTAAAATAAATTCGCAGTATACCGGTCGTCCGCCCGCCGGAGGCGGCCGGAGCGCCACCGGCGCCGCGAATAGCCCGATTGCTCCGATAAGTGCTCAAGTGCCGTCTACAAGCCGCCACTAGCGCCTCTACGCCCACGCCCTCGGATCCGGTTCCGGTTCCAGAGCCGGAGCCGGTGTCGCCGGTGGCGACACCGGTGAGGGGTGTTTTGTATGAGACAAGTGACATAAGTTTTGGCACCACCACATATGACTATGTGGCACTTTATCCTCTTTGGCTCTTTTGGAAATTACATTGTTCCAAGTGCCTTATAAATGCTATTTAATTTTACTCCACTTCCAATGTGGGACTAAGCATTTATTGTCAATTAATTATAACACCCACTTTGTCATTTTGGAACAACTTTAATGGAAATAAATTATTATTTCCAACAATCCCCGACTTGTTCTAATAATGACAAAATAATAATTCCAGAAATGGGACATAAGAAGTATTAATACAGTTAAGTATCTTTCGATTTTAAACTTAACCTTAGTAAGGACAACACAAAGTTTAATCGGAATATTAGGTAGCAATGCTTTTAAACCATGAATCCATATGAATAGACCGGTGTTACCTTACACACACTCCTTAAAGATTCTTCCTCTGCATAACTCGCTTAGCACTTATTTATGGCCATGTGCTATCCTGTTTCATGAATTTTTCATGAGAGAAACTCCAACTCTCACTTTGAGACGGCACCATCTCAGAATTCACATAGGTGAAGTTCATCTAGTATCTGTTTCCAATAGATACGTACCCTCGGTATTGAACTTCATTAAGAGTTTAAAATAAAACTCAACCCTCATTTCTAATGTCAACATAATTATGAAATGTTAGACAATTATCCAAATCAACGACTTGTTATTACCCATTGAAAATCTTAAAGTTAATGTTCTGTTAACTTAAGATTGGGTTGCCGCCATTGTCGGAACTCTTACTCAAGGAGTTTCAACCCCATACCTCTCGAGGTTGTTCTTACTAAGTCTCTGGCCAGTGGCTTAGTAAACGGATCAGCCAAATTATAGCTTGTTCGTATATACGTAAGTGAAATAATTCCATCCTTAATCAGTTTTCTCACGAACGAATGTCTAAGTCCTATATGCCTGGACTTTCCATTATACACTTCGCTAAATGCTCTTGCCAAAGTGGCCTGACTATCGCAGTGTATCATTACCTTTGAAACATTGTCTTTAGCCAATGGAACTTCCAAAAGAAGATCCCTCAACCACTCTGCCTCTTGACTAGCGGAAGCGAGAGCCACGAACTCTGATTCCATGGTCGAAAGAGTAATGCATGTTTGTTTCTTGCTCTTCCAAGAAATTGCTCCTCCAGCTAGTGTAAATATCCACCCAGTTGTAGATTTATGATCTCCTACATTAGAGATCCAACTCGCATCGGTATATCCTTCTAATATAGCAGGAAACCTACCATAATGAAAACCAAGATCTTTGGTTTTCAACAAATAACCAAATATCCTCGTGATTGCCTTCCAATGTTCATTACTTGGATTACTAGTAAATCTACTCATTTTACTAACTGCAAATGATATATCGGGTCTAGTACATTGCATTAAGTACATAAGACATCCGATCGCACTTGCATATTCTAATTGATCCACTGCTCTTCCATCATTCTTTTCAAGTTTGATTACATGATCAAATGGAGTAGTTACTTCCTTGAATTTCAGGTGTTTGAACTTATCAAGCATTTTCTCAATATAATGTGTTTGATTAAGTTCATAACCCCCACTATTTTGCTTAACTTTTATTCCTAAAATTGTGTCAACAAGCCCAAGATCTTTCATCTTGAAAGTGGAAGTTAGAAACCTTTTTGTTTCTAAAATTCCATTAAGTTCATTGCTAATTATTAGCATGTCATCAACATAAAGACACAAAAATATTACAGTGTTATTATACACTTTTGTATATAAACACTTGTCACAAGAATTAGGAATAAATCCATTTGACATTATCGTAGAGTCAAACTTTTGATGCCATTGTTTTGGTGCTTGTTTTAAGCCATATAGAGATTTGACAAGTTTGCACACCTTTTGTTCATTTCCAGGAAGGACGTATCCTTCTGGTTGTTCCATGTAGATTTCCTCATCGAGGTCTCCGTTTAGGAATGCTGTTTTAACATCCATTTGATGAACAATCAGATCATTTAAAGATGCTAAAGCAAATAACAACTTTATAGTGGTTGTTCTTGCTACAAGTGCATAAGTGTCAAAATAATCTATACCTTCCTTTTGTCTAAATCCTTTTGCCACTAATCTTGCTTTATAAGTGTTTAATGTACCATCACTATGATATTTCCTTTTAAACACTCACTTGCATCCAATGGGTCTTGATCCCTTTGGTAAATCAACAAGTTCCCAAGTGTGGTTAGACATAATTGAATCCATTTCATCTTGGATAGCATCTTTCCAAAAAGTGGAGTCTCTTGAAGCTATTGCTTCCTTATAAGTTTTAGGATCTTCCCCTACTTGAAGAATTACCGGAATGCTTTTAATAAAATTTGTACTATTTCCTTCAACCAGATAAAATGAAATGGATTGAGAATCAATTTCATCTGGTCCTAGGTTCTTTATTTTCCGGACTCTTTTGCTTATCCTAGGTTCGGGTCGTGGTTCATTGATTCGAGATGTGCCTTCAGGTTGTATTTCTACAATCCGAGAAGAGTCTTTTTCACAAGATTATTTATTTATGGCCGACTCTGATTCTTTATCCTTAGTGATAAGTTTTTCAAAGAATTCTACATCCCGGGATTCAACAATAATATTAGACTCTAAATTTAAAAGTCTATATGCTTTGTTGTTTTGTGCATATCCTACAAAGGCACATCTTATCCCTCGAGGACCCAACTTGGTTCTCTTAGGATCCATGTTTTTGTAATATGCCACACACCCCCACACCTTAAAATAGCCAATATTTGGTGTCATGCCCTTCCATACCTCATATGGAGAAATTCCAGTTTTCTTTAAGGGAATTCTATTTATTATGTGACAAGCGGATAATAAGGCTTCGCCCCACAAATTGAAAGGTAGTTCTGAATGCAATAACATGGCATTCATCATTTCTTGATATGTTCGATTCTTTCTTTCCGCTATGCCATTTTGTTGTGGTGTTCTAGGTGCAGAACATTCATGTATTATACCGTGTTCTTCACAAAATGCATCAAATTCAGTAGAAAAGTATTCACCGCCCCTATCACTCCTAAGGACTTTTATACTTCTACTTAATTGATTTTCCACTTCTGCTTTATAACTCTTAAAGGCATTAAAAGCCTCATCTTTATGCTTTAAGAGATATAGATAAGTGTATCTAGAACAATCATTAATAAATGTAATGAAATATCTATTTCCCCCACGGGTCAACATGCCGTTAAATTCGCACAAATCTGAATGTACAAGATCAAGCAGATTTGTATTTCTTTCAACACTTTTGAAAGGTTTCTTAATCATTTTTGATTTAACACATAATTCGCATTTATTGAAATCATTGATATTACATGATATCAAGCCAAATTTAATTAGTCTCTTCATTGAACTAATACCAATATGTGCTAGTCTATTGTGCCATAAAGTAACTGAATCAAGCATGTAAGAAGAATTAGAAATTTCATTAATCATGTTATCAGTAATACATAGTTTGATCATTCCTTCAGCGAAATATCCTTTTCCAACAAACATACCATTACGGGTCAAAATAAGTTTTCCCGATTCATACACAGATTTAATACCCGGTTTTCCCAATAAATCCCCACTAACAAGATTCTTATTCATGTATGGGACATGAAGCACATTAACAAGAGTAACTTTCTTTCCAGAAGTGAAGTTGAGTTCGACCGTTCCGGTTCCAACAACCTTGGATCGTACTTCATTTCCCATTTGTATTTCTTGTCCATCATTTGTCTCAGAATATGTTTTTAATGCAGCCCTGTCATATGAGACATGAACCGTGGCACATGTATCATACCACCAGCCTTGGACTTTGCCTTTGATTGCCATAATTTCGCTCACAGTAGCAATTATATCATCATTAGTATTCACTGCATTGATCTCCTTTTTTGATTTATTTTGCCTGCAATCTCGAGCATAATGTCCAGGTTTTCCACATACAAAGCATCCATTTTTCGGACCCTTCGGACCACCAAAGTTCTTGAACTTGGTATGTTCCCTTTTTGGTGCGATGTGACTTTTCTTGAAATCATGTTTTTTCTTTTCCTTTCTGGTCACAGCATTGGCTTTGGAAAGACCCGCAGATTCTGATTTTTCCCTCTCCTTCGATTCCTCCTCGATTCAAAGATGTTTCTGGATTTTCTCCAAGGAAAAGTCATCAGAACTGTGCAACAGTTTCTTTTTATAGCCTTTCCACGAACTTGGTAACTTAGCAATGATTGCACCAACTTGAAAGGTTTCAGGAATGTCTATTTTCACCGCTTTGATTTTGTTAACTAGGACTTGCAATTCGTGCACTTGGGGAAGTATGGGCTTGGAATCTATAAATTTAAAATCAAAGTATTTAGAAATTAAGAACTTCTTCGTACCTTCTTCTTCGGCTTTGAATTTAAACTCCAGTGAATTCCATATGTCTCTAGCGGACGGATTGTCTGTGTATAGGTCGTATAGGCGGTCAGACAGCGTGTTCAGAATATGTCCACGACATAGTAATTCGTCCTCCCTTCGTAGCATGCGCTTCTTCTTGAGTTCGTCAGAATCACCTTCAGTTGGTTCTGGAATTGGTGTCAGATCAGGATTCAAGATGTAGTGAACCTTGAGTGCAGTAAGCAGGAATGTCATCTTGTCTTGCCATCTGGTAAAGTTGTTTCCATCGAAGCGATCCAATTTGACAAGATCCTGATTCATAACCTTGATGCTTGAAACAGCAGCGTCGGAATCCATGATACAAATACTTTTAAGATTGTTATATAATGCTTCAATGTCGAATGGATCCAGACTGAATCGTGAATGAAATCACTTTCCTTAAAAGTATTTCAAGCACACTCTCAAATGTCTTAGAGTTGGAACGGCCTGAATATCCATGATAAGTCAGCCTTTTTCTCGAAACTGCACAAGACTGATGAAGTTTCGAATGCAAGGAAAACGTTTGGAATTATATAGAAGAGGATATCAGATTTTTGTAGTTTTGATTTCGAAGTATCAAGCATATATTTATAGCCATGCATGTGTCTTTTCAGAAGTTTGCAATTCTTCATAAACACACTCTCTAATGAGCATTTGCAATGGTTCAAATAAAATGTCATGCACCACTTCATGAAGTGTCATATATTTCGAATTCAAATTCAAAAATCAAACTCTAGGCAACGAATGAAATCTAGAGCGACAATTAAAATAAATTTGCAGTATACCGGCCGTCCGCCCGATTGCTCCGATAAGTGCTCAAGTGTCGTCTACAAGCCGCCACTAGCGCCTCTACGCCCACGCCCTAGGATCCGGATCCGGAGCCGGTGTCGCCACCGGCGAGGGGTGTTTTGTATGAGACAAGTGACATAAGTTTTGGCACCACCACATATGACTATGTGGCACTTTATCCTCTTTGGCTCTTTTGGAAATTACATTGTTCCAAGTGCCTTATAAATACTATTTAATTTTACTCCACTTCCAATGTGGGACTAAGCATTTATTGTCAATTAACTATAACACCCACTTTGTCATTTTGGAACAACTTTAATGGAAATAAATTATTATTTCCAACAAGTGATGCTTCTGTTGTAGCCAATTTGGCATTGTCTGTTTCTTAATATATTGTCTTTGGTATAAAAAACAGATGCATCTTTTTTGCTAGACAATGGAGTACATTAAATAGAAAAGAAAATCAAAATAGTACAGTAATGCAATTGAAGAAAATAATTCTAAAAGATGAGTCGTTTTCGTTTGTTAAATTTATTTAAATTGTATTCAATCTTTTACCGTCTGCAAAGGGTTTATGTAACCAGTAGTGAATGTCAAAGATATAGACGATATGTTCAAGGGATTTTTTTATCATAGTTTTTTAAAGAAAGTATGCAAGTTTTTATTAATATTTCTTTTCCCTTTTTTTACCATTAGAATGAGTTTAATTATGCCCTCTCCTATAGTACTATTTAACCAGTCAATTTATATTATATTTAATATTTTAGTTATTAAAGATATTGGATTTATCATGTTGGTAATTTGCTACATCTTTATTTTTAAATATTTGTAGTTATTAATAATTTTTTTAATGACAATTATATATCAACAACAATAAATCTTTATCAAAAGATCTAAGATATAAATGGACTTACCCGTGCGAACGCACGGGTCTTCTACTAATTAAATAGAAAAGAAAATCAAAATAGTACAGTAATGCAATTGAAGAAAATAATTCTAAAAGATGAGTCGTTTTCGCTTGACAACCAAGTACATTAAATAGAACAAAATCAATGAGAAAGTACAATGCTGCATTGCTAAAAATAGTTCTAGCTCTGTTTAAGCAACACTTCTTTAATAACTTTGTCTAAGTTCTTGTATGAACAACCTCCTGGACTAGTGTTCTCCAAAGCCTTCTTCTTCAATTCCATTGTATTTTGTCTCATCTTCTTTCCTTTCTCTCCCACCATCAATTCATTCACAAGCTTCTCCACCTCATCTCTCTTCACGTTTGTATCGATTTCAGCTCCAATCTTCCATTCATTGCAAATTAATCTCCTGTTTGTTGGCTGATCACCAAAAAATGGCCAACACAACATTGGCACTCCAGCACATATACTTTCGGTGGTTGAGTTCCATCCACAATGAGTCAGGAATCCACCAATTGAACGGTGGTTCAATACTTGCTCTTGCGGACACCAGTTCGCAATTAGGCCTCTATCTGAAATTTCATTCATAAACTCGGATGACAAAACCACCGAACCACCAACGACAAGATCAGGCCTAATGATCCATAAAAATGGTTTTTTACTATTGGCCAAACCCCAAGCAAACTCCAACAGTTGCTCTAGAGTCATAACCGTGACGCTGCCGAAATTTACATACACAACAGACCCTGATTGTTTGGATTCAAGCCATTCAAGACATTTGATATCTTCTTTCCAAAGACTGGTACCGAGAGATGCTAATTGATGATTAGATGGAGTTTGGTTTAACAATGAAGGTAAAAGGCCAATGGGGTAAAGAGAAGGTACCATAGAGAAGAGAGCATTTATTACATCACTCTCAAGTTCATTGAAAGTATTCAAAATGATCGTAGAGTCTCTATGAATCTTATCTGCCATATCAATTAAGAATTCTAACATGATATCATTTGGATCGGTTGTCCTGATAAAGTCGACAATGTCTTTCAAACGAAAGTTTTTTAAACCTGGAATCCAGTCTACTTTAGTTTCCAAATGTCCATTTGTTAGATAACTAACATCTGCATAACATAAATAATCAAAGTTAATAGTTGTACATATACACATAATATATTCCGAAATAATTTAAAAAAACTTAATTTAGCAGTACCTTTGAGTGGTGTGAAACCTTTTTCTACAAAGGAACGAAAGTGCAAAATACACAATAAAGAACATGCACTTGCTGGAAAAAAGAGAGCATTTGGCAGTGCAAATTCTTCAGCAGCTTGTATAGTAAAACTCATCAAACAATCAGAAACTAAGCAAGTAACATGTGGAATAAGACCAACATTGGCAGATTCATTAAGTCTAGAAAGAAGTTCGCAATATGGTTTGAGGAAATTCTTTCTTATAGATTGACTAAGAGAAGGTACGTCTTGAGTAACATCACCATCACCTTCCATTGGAGTTAAACCATCTGGTATGGTCTCAAAGGTAAAGTCTATCAAACCATCAAAGGCTGTTGGACCCCTTGATTTGAGCAAGCGTTTGTGATTGTATTCAGTGTTGACAAAGGTTATATGAAAGCCTCTAAGGTGAAGAAGTTTTGCTAGTTTGAACAATGGATTGATATGGCCTTGTGCTGGATATGGAATCAACACAGCATGTGGTTTTTTCTCTGCAAAATTTCCCATCTGTTATGATGATCTCTGTTTGTATGTTTTGTGTACAAGATATGAGGATGAAAAATATTTGATAAGCATGTGGTTTTATAGGGAGAAAAAAAGAAAATAGTAAAAAATTGATAAATACTAAGAAAAACAAACAAGAAAATTCTCGGAGGTTCTAATTGTACTTATGTTAATTTTTAGAGTTCAAATTGTGTCTCTTAATATCTCTTACTTGTCAATGGACCCACCTACTTAGTTCTCATTATAATGTTTTTTAATATGTTGGTTGGAACAATCAATTTGGCACTAAATTATACTCGTGTACGTATATGCTACATTAACCACAAACATTTATCTAAAAAATTAAATACAGGGTGGTACCTACTCGATGGTGGAGGTGGACCAGGATCGTATGTTCCAGTTCTTGTACGTCCACATGCAACCTGCAAAACAGAGTTTATTGTCCCTTTTGGAGGTGAAAATAGTTAAACTTCAAATTGGTACCTGATGAACTTGTAACAATGTGTCAACTTAAGTGTTTCATTGGCATTCACGTTATTGTACATATATTTACATTGTCTATCTCAAACACACATGTTTTGAGTTATTTTGAAACATGTTAAAGTTTTGATTTTAGAGAAAAATGCATTTATCTTTTAGAAGTTAGTAATGGAAAAATAATTGTTATGATGTTCGTAGCCATATCGCACAAGCTTCTCGTTAGTTTCTTTCGAAAATCATCTATATAATGAATGTATATTAAAACGGGTGTAAATAGATGTTATATTACATCTTTTTTTTGTTAAAATTGGAAGTAAATGCTTACATATATACATTTATAGATGATATATTACACTCTATTTTATAGAAATTAAGTGTAAATATTTGCATGTATACATTTATAGATGGTATATTATACCATTTTTTTGTTTAAAACGGATATATAAATATATAATATTACACCCTGTTTTTTTTAGAAAACTCGGGAATTTTTTTAAATAATTGTATTTTAAGGAGAAAACTACGACTAGTCACCCACAAGTATAAGATAACATTTGTATCACCTAAAAATTGAGGATTTTGCTTGGATTATCAACAAGTCTATCACTCAACATCTAAGTGGAAAATATCAACATCTTAATACTATGAAAAATAGAAGAATTATATCTTAATTATAGAAATGACTCATGTCTAAACTTTATGAAAATTTTTAAAATGAAAAGTGCGCAGAGGCACAAAAAGTTTGAACGAGGTTGATCTTTTTTAAAGTCTTTTTGAAATTTGTCAAAATATGATTAACATTGATTGACATTTATTAAAGAAAACAAAGTTTAAAAATCACTTGACAAAAGTCAAAGTTTTATTATGAAAGCGGTTTTAAGTTTGAAAGCAAGAAAGTTTTTGAAAAAAGGGAGGAGATTTTGAAAATTTAAGAAGGAAAGAAGATGAAGTGACTACCCTAGAAAGCAAAATAAAAGTTAGAGATAAGAAGGATCTAACCAACTTGTAGCACACTTCATAGTAGACCAAATAAGAATTCAATCCATCTTGAAGCATAAGCCATTGAGCAAGCCAAATAAAGACAAAGATCCATAATACTCCAAACATAGGGAAAGAGTCCTAATTCTAAGTCCAAGGGTTCAAGAATAGTCCAAGAAGTCCAAGGTTTAAGAATAGTCCAAGAGCATAGCCACAAAGTTAAGAGCACCAAATTTTTTAGAGGTTTAATCCTTTATTAGTTTTTAAACAAGATATGGTCCAAATGGACAAAAGAAAAGAGCAGAAATATAAACATGTGTCCAACGGACAAAGGAAAAATAACGGAAGCATAAATAATAATATGATATGAGATGATAATCATGGAGCATAAAGATAAAAGAGAGACAGGGAGTAAGAAGGAAACATAAACAAAATTAGTACAATGATATCGTTAGTGAGTTAGTGGTTAGTAACACCCCAAATTCTTGGAATATTTATTTAATTTATTTAAATATAAATATTCGTATTTTTGGTGGTTGGTGTGAATATTTGGAATTATGGAGTTTTGAGTTATTTATTTAAATAATAGTATATAATATGAATATATTTGGTATTATTATCAATTTAAATAAATATAAGTTAATTTAAGGGTAAAGTGGACATTTGAGGAGGAGTTAGTGAGGGTGAAATTGGAAAGTTCATTTTAAAGGCTCAAAGTTAGGTTTAACAAAAAAGGATTTTGAGGGAATTAGGATTCATTCTTGTTAGACCGTGAAAAAGGTAGAAATAGAGGACAGAGCTCTGAGGAACAGGATTGAGGCAAAAGCTTCGCGAGGTTTCCAAGAATCAAGGAGAAAGGCTTAGAGTCGACAATTAAGGTATAAGGAGTATTGCCTTCATTGTTTTTAATATATGATTCAATGTATTTAAAGACGATTTAAGGATTTGGGAGGTTTTTGAGTTTGAGGAAATTAGGTCTTCGTGGCCAAATCTGTTTTTGAGGTTGTTTAAGTATGGGGAGTATTGCCTTCATTGTTTTTAATATGTGATTCAATGTGTTTAAAGCCGATTTAAGGGTTTAGGAATTTTGAGTATTGAATTTTTGTTGTCTTTCTGGTGAATTTAATGAGTTTAAGCGATTTGAACTGATGGTATGATAGGTTTGAGGTTGATTTGAGAGTAAGGGAAATTAGGCCTTTGTGGCCAAAATCTGTTGTTGAGGTTTTAACCGTATAGGGTAATTTATTATGAGAACTCTAATGAATGTGGGAAAATTGTAAGGATTTTATGGGAATTGGAGGCGTAAATATGATACGGGATTGGCCTAATAAGTCGTAGATTTTGTGCCTTTATCGCCGTAATACCTTAGGAATGATTTAGGGATGTTTTTGGGGCATTGGGGAAGGAAATCGTAGTGACTTTTGGGCTGGTTTTGCTAATGGTGTGTAACAACGTTTTGCTGTAATCGCGGGTTCGCACAACGAACAATCCTTCGCACGACGAACACTCGGCCTAGACTCACACGACAAACTGTCTAGCGAACGTAGCAGAGTTTCACGAATTATGTTCTTGTGCAGTGATGTCTTGATGCTTTGATGCTGTGATTTTCTAGATGAATTACCTTGAGTATGACTGTGATTCATATGTGATTAATACATGATTGTATGGTGATTCCTATGAGTAATGATGATGAGATATGATGTTGATTCCATGAGTTTTTTAGGATTATATGATGACATGATTATTATGATGATTTTGATGAATGATGATGCACCTAATGAGTTTATTATGAGGATGATATTGACATGTGCATCATGCTCTCATATGCATTCCGGACTTCAGTCTAGTGTTTGATTCTTATGGCTTCAGTCCTATTGTGCGGATGTGAAGTATTTTGTTGTGCTCCGGTTCTTGTGTAGAATCGATCCTATTGATGGGAATCTATGGAGGGTTGATGGTCTGGTGTCCATCAAACTTTGATGAATTGGTACCACATGCATGAGTCTTGTTGCATTTGCAATTATGTGACAATTTGGTGTAACTTATGATATTATGGCTTTTTGATGTTTCCATGATGATTATGATGATATTGAATACGAAAATGACGTTATTTTATATATTGATTTCTATATTGATTATTATGAATCGTTTTACTCACTCTGCCTGTTTAAATGTTGTCTCCACGTGGGTAACATGCAGATGACCAGGTTTAGCCGTGGATACCGTCGAGGATTTTTTGGAGTTTTTGATTTTTCTTGACTTAGAGGGTCTTGCTCTGATAGTGTAACATCGGGTTGGGGTCTTTGAGTTAAACCATGTTTTATTGATTATTGTTATTTTGATTATGTTGTTGCGCAAGAAAAACGTTGGATTTTGCCTTTTTGAGTTTCGCTGCCTTTTGAGCAGTTTTTGAGTAATTTTGGGAAAACTCGTTGTTTACGGAGCATTGACTTTTATTTGAGTTATTGAGAAATGTACGCCCTTTGAGGTGATTTTTATTGTGTTTAATATTTTACTCTGATAAATGTGATTGATTTGCCATTAATTTGTGGGGTAGAAAAGGGTGTTACAGTTAGAGCAAATGATCAACGATGGTTAACTCATGCACTTAAGCCAAATTTGATGAAAACTTATTAGAGGATTGATAAAATCAAAGCCTCCTAATAATAAGTTTCATAGGTGATGGACCTAAGACAAATAATCAACCATACTTGGACTTTCAATCATAAGTTTGAGCCACAAATGACCACTTTCCGATTACGGGACAATTTAGCGCTATGTTAAGCAATCGTAATCAGATTTATGTAGAAACCACGACTATCTGAGGCCGGTTAATAACAATGTTAGTGTTAATGCATGCTAGAGAAGTGATATGTAGATCACTCTCCAAAAGCAATACCGCACGAAAAGAAAATAGGTAACTATCTCATCTTCATCAAGAACTTGAAATAAGTTCAAACGATATCAAAGATTTTCATCGATCAAAAGAAAAAGAGAAGAGGAGAGGGAATGCCAAATTGTATTACAAGTTCAAGGTCATTCCGTCTTTAAGTTCATCCACTCATCTTGGTGGATTAAAGCACTAAACATATCATTAACTCAAAGCACCTAAAATGAATTGAACAATTCATTTTAAAGATAGATTTGAATTTCTGAATGTTTATCCAACTTCATCTACACCCTAAGTCCAATGAATTTAAAGAGGAAAAAGACCTTTAAAAGTGTATTTCAAGGCAAAAATTAAACGGGAATAGAAGAAGAAGAAGAAGAAGAAGAAAGAACCAAAACAGTCCCAAAACAGAGCCAAAAGACAAAATCAACATTGGGTAACCGGTTACCCAAATCTGGTAACTGGTTACCACTGCTAAAACAACAGCAAAATAGCTTTAAAAAGTGCAGAAACTTGATCAATCGTTTCTTCAAACACCTCATGATCAAGGATGCAATTGAGCATGAAAATTCAAGTAAAATAACAACAATTAACACGAATAGAACATAATTTTCAAGATCCAAAGATCAAGCAACAAGAATCAATAATAGATCACATTGTGGAAGATGTATCAAGAACAACAATGATGGATCAAGAAATTACCACTCCAAATCTGAAAATTCTTCAAATCAGCTCCACAAATCACACTTCAAAGTTTTTATCTACTAGAATTGATGATGAAAAAGTGAATGGATGAAGGTTTAACTCAAAGATTAGTAAGTTCTAATGATGAACTTACTAACTTTTAAAGGAAGAAAGAGCTTTGGTGAATTTGGTAATTGGAGAAAATTGAGTCAAGAAAAAATTTAACAAGGTGGATTTGGCTATCAAAAGCTTATGAAATGAGAGAAATGAGGCCTCTATTTATAGGATTTAGGCTTAGAAATTTTGGTGGATTGGAATTTGGTTTGGAATCAAAATTAGGCTTGGAGTTTGAATTTGGAGGGAAATTAATTATCAAGTGGTGATTAGTGAAGGTGTATGGTGGGAATTATATATGATGAGGTAGGGGGATTAAAATGAAGTGATCTAGAATATTCTCATGTTGAAATATTTGAATTTGGTGCCAAAAATTCTGCAGAATTTGAATTTGCCCAATTTTCACAAAATTCACATAGAGTAATCGGTTACCTAATATTGGTAACCGATTACCATAGACAAAAATGGTGAAGAATGGCCTTTATGATGTGTCATCATGGCTCTGGGTCGATTCTTTTGCTTGTCAAATAAGGCATGGAAATAAACACATGAACCTTGGAGTCTCTTGAATAAAAGTCAATCAAATCTTGGGAGACTCTTGATCAGATGATTTGAATTGTTTGCGAATCAACTTCAAAATTTTCAGATGAAATTCACTCGAGCTGAGAGACTGATATTTGATATCTTTGATCCAAATTCTTCTTGAAAAAGTTAGTAAAGGAAAAAACAAACATTTTTTGGATTTTAATCAATGTTTAGTAAACATAAACATAAACAAACATCAAACAAACAAGAAACAAGGGTGCTCGGTGATCGCTCAAGAATAAACCTATAGAGGAAGACAAAAAAGAACCAAAGCTTGCGATCTTGTTTGTGGGATGAGATGCAAATGATATGTGGGATCTTAGGGGTAAAATTTAGGGTATTACAATTGCCCCTATTTAAGTTTCTTCTATCCGGAGATATGAAGATTGGCATCTTTGTCTCAACCAGATAAAAGAGACTTAAATATAACAAATAAGCCCAATTTTTGGCCCTAAGAGGCCACAAAATGACATGATTATGCTAATGATATGCAGACACAAGATCTCTGTGGGGAGAAAATGTCACAGGAGACAAATAAACGCTGGGGAGCAAAAGAAGAAAAGAGACTCCGCAGGGGAAAACAAAATAGCAAGATCCTATTCCGATAAAGGAAAGGAAACGACTCAACGGGGGAAGAGATGCCAACTGCCGGTTACTGGGCAAAGATACTCAAACCGAAGAAAAGAGGGGTAAAATATTTTCTAATGGTTACTGAGTATAAAATAAGGGCAATAAACCAAAGGAAAGACTACCGACTACCTGTCACTGGGTAGAAAATAAAGATACCCAACCCAAAAATGGGGGAGATAAATGCTACCTACTACCCGTCACTGGGTAGAAAATAAAGGCAAAAACTCGGGTGGAAGGATTGCCTTTTACCGGTCACTGGGTAAAAACAAAGGATAGCCAACCAAAAGGGGTGAAAAATATTATCCGCTACCTGTCCCATTAGCAAAGCAAAGGAAATATACTCAAAAGGTGAAGAAACATTACCAGCTACCCATTACTAGGAAGAAAATAAAGGCAATGAACTCAGAAGGAAAAATTACCGACTACCTATCACTGGGTAGAAAATAACGGCAATATACTCAAAAGGTGAAGAAACATTATCGGCTACCGTCACTAGGTAGAAAATAAAGGCAATAAACTCACAAGGAAATATTACCGACTACTTGTCACTAGGTAGAAAATATGACGGTAACTTACCAAAAAGGAGGAGGAATATTACCTACTACCTGTCACTGGGTAGAAAATAAAGGCAATATAGTCAAAAGGTGAAGAAACATTACTGGATACCTGCCACTAGGTAGAAAATAAAGGTAATGAAATCACAAGGAATACCTGCTACCAGTCAATGGATAGGGTATTACAAATGGCGACTACCTGTCACTGGGTAGGAGAAGGAAATAAAGGTCGACTACCTATCACTGGGTAAGACAAACATACTCGACTACCTGTCACTAGGTAGGAGAAAGAGGTACATTATCAACTACCTGTCACTGGGCAGCTCAAATCATACAACAAACTTCTCAAATAAAGACACAACCATTTATTGAGGATAAAATATCAATAACTCAGTCGTAGATCTTCAAAAGAGATATGGGCGGGTTAAATCATACAACAAACTTCTCAAATAAAGAGACAACCATCTGTTAGGGATTTCACAACAAAATTCTCACTGGGACTTCCTTCATAGAGATGTCATTTGATGGAAAAACTGGTCGGATAAGGATCCATCATTTCACAATAAACTTTTTCGCTGATGATGGACTAGAGAAATGTCATTTATTGCGAAGATACAAATAAATTCCTGAAGGTTACACATACTCCTCAAATAAATAGGCTTCCACTTGTTATCAGGTGACATTTGCCTTGTTGGGGACACACAAGCTGCTCAAATAAAGAGAACACTCTTTGTTGTCGCACAAGAAATTACCAAGAGAGTGTTATCAAAACACCGTTGGGGAAAATTCAAATCTTCATCTTCTGATGGGGATTAATAAATAGATTCCTGCCGAGGAAAATAAATGCTCAAAAGGGAGAAATAAATACCTTTTCATCATCTAGGTTTCACAGCACAGGGAAATCCAAAATAACTGTTGCAAGAGACTAAAGTTCAATCCAGAAATAAATTGGAGAGAAACGGTCAAACAAGACTCGACCCCATGAGGAAATAACTCAACTGGGGAATAATTCCATCCAGATAAAAGCTGGGGAGGAAAGCTAAAACAAACATCTTCCACGAGGCATAAACTCAGTGGGGAATTAGAAAGGATGGACATTTTCTGCTTAGGGGTCAACACTCTAATGGAGAAAGGACACACGCATTCCGCAGGGGTAACAACATCGAAGAGAAAAGAAACACCAACAAAAATGCAAGATGCACAATGCATATGGGTATGAATATGCTGACAAAACACACAAAAAGGATAAACAGAGGGTGAACAAAATATCACAACACCACTTGAAATACTCGGCTAATCTCTACAAGTTGGAGACATTACTAGAGATCATGTTGGGGATTAGCAACAAAAATCTTGCAAGAAATAAGAAAAATCCATCAAAGGAAAATAAGTCCTACTACAAGGCTCAAATACCACTGTGAAGAGAAAGATACTGCTTGGGGAAAATCCAGAGATCAATCTTCAATAATTAGTAATTTGAAAAAGGGATAACAACATCAACTCTGCTTTAAGGACAAAAGATAAATTGTTGGGGGAATATCAACCCAAATCTTCTTGATTCGTCCTGGGTTTAAGCATAATCCATTCGAACCCGGCTTCAAAAGGATGAAAAGATCTGCTGAGGAAAATAATGGATCCGCTGGAGGATTCTAATCATGTAAACATCTACACAAACTTCATTGGCGAATAACAAAGCTCTTCTGGGGATACAATAAAGAACTCTAAGAAACATCCAATTCTGAAGGAGATATCCTAGACCTATCGGGGAAACTAAGAAGTTAACCATAGCAAAAAGTCAAGATGTGGGGGATTTTAAATCAATACTCAACACAAGGTGAGAGAAAACCCAACAGGTGACACTTCTTAAAAGAAAGCAACATTATTCTCTACTTGGGGAATAACCCAAAGTAAATATGCATAACCTCTATTGGGAATCAACAAAGATAAATCTCTATATGGGCATTAATATCAAGGATAGGCGACCCTCAAAACTGCTCAGCTGTCTGATCATAACTTGGCTGGATGAAAGAAATATACCCAGATGGAGAAAATTTTGAATCAAGACTTAGCAGGGTAAACCGAACAACACTGATTTGGTTACCCAAAGGAACAAAACTCTGCTAAGAGAAAATCAGCAAACTCTACTGGAGAAACCTTAGCACAACTCTATTGGGGAGCTGTCAATAAATTCTACTAGAGGAGCAAGGAAAAACCCTGATGAGGAAAACATCAACAAACTCTACTGGGGAGCTATACCAACAAGAACAAACTCCGCTGAGGAAAACACTAAGTTTTGCGCTTTGAGATCTTACCATTCTTAGGATAACTATTAACATTCCTTTTTATATTAATAAATCAATGAAAAATGTTTTTATAATTTTCAAAATTTAAATCAATTATTCATATTTGTTTCAAAAATCATCATAAAACATAAAATGAAATTCTATAAACAGAAACAAAATAAGAATTGCAAACAAAGGGACAAAGGCCCAAATTTTATTGATAGAACGATACTCTGCAAAAAGGCGTAACTCCATGGATCATTACAAAATTTGAAAAATGGTAAGTACAATGAAAAGTGCTACAATGAAATACAATGACCACTATTCTCCCTAACAATTTTGAATTCCAATTGTGCTTGAGACTTCAGTTGAGGATAATTGAAGTAAAGTCCTCGATACGAAATATTGCTTCAAGCGATCAAGACCGTCCATATGTAGTTACTTTCCATAATCCCTAAATTTTACCTAGATTGCCCATCCGAGTTTTCAATCTATCGGATGATTATATTCTATTTTTTCCTGGATCGCCCTTTCGGGTTTTCAATCCACCGAGACGCTCATTTTAGCCTAAGCCGCCCTTTCGGGTTTTCAACTTAGCGAGTTGTTCTTTTATCTTTTTAGGCGAGGTATTTCTTGACTGCATCGGCATTCACAGGACGAGTGAACTTTTCACCATCCATAGTTGTAAGAATTAATGAACCGCCAGAGAAGGCTCTCTTAACAACATACGGGCCTTCATAATTAGGAGTCCACTTGCCCCTAGACTCATTGGTAAAAGTCGAGATCTTTTTTAGCACGAGGTCGCCTTTTCTGAACATACGAGGTTGAACCTTCTTATCAAATGCTTTCTTCATTCTCTATTGATATAATTGGCCATGACACAAGGCCGTCATCCTTTTGTCTTCAATCAGATTCAACTGGTCGTATCTACTCTAACACCATTCAGCCTCAGACAATTCAGCTTCCATTAAAACTCTCATAGAAGGGATTTTAACCTCTACCGGGAGCACTGCTTCCATACCATAAACAAGAGAGAAAGGGGTTGCCCCTGTTGAAGTGTGGATGGATGTACGATACCCATGCAAAGCAAAGGGGAACATATCATGCCAATCCTTATAGGTAACAACCATCTTCTAAATTATCTTCCTAATGTTCTTATTAGCAGCTTCAACAGCCCCATTCATCTTAGGTCTGTAAGGAGAAGAATTATGATGCTCAATCTTAAATGCATCACATAATTCCTTCATCATCTTGTTATTCAGATTCGACCTATTATCAGTGATAATCTTGCTCGGAACACCATACCGATAGATGATTTGATTCTTGATAAACCGAACCACTACTTGCTTGGTCACATTGGCATATGATGTCGCTTCGACCCATTTGGTGAAATAGTCAATAGCCACGAATATGAAATAGTTTCTGTTCGACGCTTTAGGCTCAATCACTCTAATCATATCAATGCCCCACATGGAGAAAGGCCATGGAGAAGAGATAACATTGAGAGGAGTTGGAGGCACATGAATTTTGTCAGCATAAATTTGGCATTTATGGCACTTCTTCACATATTTACTACAGTCAGATTCCATCGTCAACGAATAGTAACCCGCCCTTAACATCTTCTTAGCCATTGCATGTCCATTGGCATGGGTACCAAAGGATCCCTCATGAATTTCTTTCATCAACATGTCTGCTTCGTGTCTATTCACGCATCTGAGCAAAATCATCTCATAATTTCTCTTATACATCACATCATGATTCAAGAAGAAACTACCAGCCAATCTTCTCAAAGTTTTCTTATCCTTCTTGGATTCGCCAAGTGGTTACTCTTGATTCTGAAGAAAGCATTTAATATTATAATACCAAGGTTTATCATCAACAACCTCTTCAACTGTAAACACATGAGTTGGTTTATCAAGGCGCATAATATCAATTTTTGGTACATCATTCCACCGATTTACCATAATCATGGAGGATAAAGTCGCTAAAGCATCTGCCATTCGATTCTCTGCTCTTGGTATATGGTGAAACTCAACCTTATTGAATAAAGTTGACAACCTTCTTACGTAATCACGATAAGGAATCAAATCAGGTTGACGTGTCTCCCACTCCCCTTTAATCTAATTAATCACCAGAGCTGAATCTCCATATACATCAAGGATCTTGATTCCTAGATCAATAGCTTTTTCTAAGCCCATAATACATGATTCATACTCATCCGCATTATTTGTGCAAGTCAAAACCAACTTTGCACTAAAAGGAATATGAGAACCATGAGGGGTAACAATAATTGCTCCAATACCATTGCCATATTCATTAACAACTCCATCAAAAATCAAACCCCATCAGGATCCAGGCTCAGGTCCTTCCTTAGATAATGGTTCCTCACAATGTTTAACCTTTAGATACATCATATCCTCATCAGGAAAATCAAACTGGATAGGTTGATAATCATCAATTGGCTGGTGTGCCAAATGATCAGCCAAAACACTTCCTTTTATCGCTTTTTGAGTTCGGTACTCGATATCATATTTTGACAACAACATTTGCCAACGAGCAATCCTCCCAGTTAAAGCAGGCTTTTCAAAGATATACTTGATTGGATCCATTTTAGATATCAACCAATTTGTACAATTCAACATATGCTGGCGGAGGCGCTTGGCAGCTCAAGCTAAAGCACAACATGTCTTTTCAAGCATTGTGTACTGAGACTCACAATCAGTGAACTTCTTGCTCAAATAATAAATGGCAAATTCTTTTCTTCAAGATTCATCTTGATGATCCAGAACAAAGCCTATAGAATCGTCTAGCATGGTCAGATACATGATCAAAGGTCTTCCTTCCACGTGAGGAGACAAAATAGGAGGTTCAAGCAGATACTCTTTAATTCTTTCAAAAAGCTTTCTGACAATCTTCTGCCATACACAACCCTGATCCTTGCAGAGAAGCTTGAAGATCGGCCCACATGTGGCAGCCATATTGGATATAAATCGGGAGATATAGTTCAAACGTCCCAGGAATCCTCTTACTTGCTTTTCTGTTTTGGGTGCAGGCATTTCTCTAATAGCTTTAACTTTACCAGGATCAACTTCAATGTCTTTCTGACTGACAATAAAGCCCAACAACTTTCTAGAACGGACACCAAAAATGAATTTATTAGAATTCAAACAGAGCTTAAACTTTCTCAAACATTGAAACAACTTCAATAAGTATTCAATATGATCTTCTTCAGTCTTCGACTTACAAATTATATCATCCACATAGAACTCAATTTGTTTATGCATCATATCATGGAACAGAGTGGTCATAGCTCTCTGGTAAGTTGCACCAGCATTTTTCAAACCGAAGGGCATCACTCTATAACAGAATGTTCCCTAGGGTGTTATGAATGTTGGTTTCTCCATATCCTCAAGTGCCACCTTTATTTGATTATAACCGAAAAATCCATCCATAAATGAAAAGATATTGAACTTAGCAGTATTATCTACCAGTAAATCGAAGAATCTCTTTTATACTCTCTTTTATATTTAACAATAATTGGTATTAATATATTTGTCAACAATGTAAATATTAATATATTTGTCAGATTAGAGGAAATTTGTAATAATAGAGGTACATGGAAAATACAGTGATAATAGAGGCACTTAACCAATTATGATCAAGAATCTCTTTTATACTCTCTACACGTAGATGCTCTAAAAACTCCTCACCAAATATACTTTCCTCCATTTTTATTTGAATTAACGATCCAACCCTCATCATCTTTTTCACATACATATCAAGGAAAGGTAAATTTACAAGATTGGTTGAACCGCCAACTCTAGGAGACTCTTCAATTTGGAATTTTTTGTTGCTTTTGTTAGGTGACGAAACAAAATCAACACTTCGTTGGGTGTTCTTAACTTTGTTTTGGGACTGATCAGGATTCTAAAAAGTTTTATTAATTAAGGTTAGTGATCAAATAATAAAACAAATAACGATCAAGCAAGTTAATAATAAGTAATTTACCTTTTCACATTCAACAACAATTTCAACAAGTTTCATTGGCCATGGCACAATTGTTCCTATTGCCTGACAAACCATCGATACATCACCACCTTCAACAGATATAGGCAATTGAGCATTTGGCACAATAGCAACTTCGATATTAACCTTGACATATCTAGGTGGTAACGTCATGTCGTGCACTGTGTTACCTTTGGTGTTATATAGTTTGCCACGAGCAACCAAACACCGACTCGGGGATGATAAATATATATTAACAGAAAAGAGACCCTAAACCAAATGAGAAATGAATAAAAACATTAATATCATTATTTACAAAACAAACATATATGAACTGCTTTGAATTTAAGCATTTTGCGCATGTTTTATACTAAAAAAATTAATATCACTCTTCCTCACAGGCCTCACTTTGTTTTCATTTCACACCAGAGAACCTATCTATGCTAGCTTATAATACAAATTATACCTACAAACATATGCTCTAAAATATGAACAGGATGACAACACCAAAATTATTGAAATAACCAATCACGGTTAATATGAAATAGCAGAAATATAAACATTTTAACAGCTGAAATAACCAATCTCAGAAAATTACTATAACACCAAAATTCACTTTGAACAGAAGAATTTAATCTTTAGAAAGAAAAATAATACAGGGCAAGAAAATGAGGCATCTTCTTAGGCAAAAATAATAAAAATAAAAAACCTCTTCAGAAGCCAGAGCATAAAAGATACATCAAAAGAACAAAGCCTTCCATCCCTCTCTATATATGAGATTGTCAAACACAATAAAGCAACCTTCAAGTAGCCGCAACATAAAAGCCACAAATAGAACTTTATACAAACAAACAAGTGCCACATTGCGGGAGTATTACCAAATGATACAAATTATTTAAAGAAGCCAATTACCTCGGGAGTATTACCAAATGATACAGGGTCACAAAAACCTTTATCACTTAACTCTTGCCTCTGTGTCCCTTTTCAGGCTGTTGCAAGCTCTTTGACACTTGTTCAGGTTGTTGCCTTTCTGCCACTTCTTCAAGTTGTTGCAAGGTCTGTGCCACTTTTTCAGGTTGTTCTTTCTCGGCCACTTCTTCGGTTTTTTTGCCTCTCTATCTTCTCTCTATCCAACTTATCTCTCTCCAGCTTCTCTCTCTAGCACCTCCAATCTACTTTTGAGTGTGTTGCAAAAGCCATACAATTTTTGAAAGTCCATTTGTGTGGGGCGAGTTTGGCATGGTAATATGTCCCTAGAACATACCCCAAAACCGTAACTCCTAATACGCCCAGAGTAGTTTGGGAGATTTAGAGCCTCGAATAATATGTCCGTAGGACTAAGGTCTTGTCTCTCTTCTTCAGTTAGAGCTTCTGTTAACTTCTCCTTGATAAATATAAAAGACTTGTTACAATAAAATCAATTTGAACACTTTCATTAAGATTAACCGAGATCCAAAATATTTTCATTGATCCAAAATATTAACATTCGACTTACACATTGATCCACAACTCTTTGAACATTCTCATTATCAATCACCCCATTCTTATTGACGCGGGCAACCTTCCACACTTGACTACAATTTATCTCATCTTCTCCCGACTCTTCTACCTGTATATACATTTTGACAAATTAACATAGCAATTAAAAAAATAATTTATAATCTTGTACACTACTTTTATACACATACTTACCATATCAGCTTCAAGACGAGCACACCTTAAACGTGACTTTCTATAGGGAGTTGAGGATTTAACGCTCTTTCTCGATTTTCACTACTAACTTTCTGCATTAAAACCACTATAAGACATTAGTAGTAGTGTTACTGTTTTATACTTGTGAGTTGTGATTAATTATGCAGAGAGGAAAATATGAAAGTACATAACTAGAATCCAATGGAATTTCATACTTGTAGGACATTTATAATGAAATATTTTACTATTAAAACAATAACAAAAGCATGTATGAAAGCCAGGAGTGATGGTGCTCTCATTGTAGTAACAACTTCAGATGTCTCCTGCATTGAGAGACATTTTGATCATTTCTGGTAATTATGCAATTATGCAGCTTCAGATGTCTTCTTTATATATTCTTTGGTTCTACGTTAGAAAGTTAAACCCAAACCTCTCTAAGGTAAATTCATCTCCCAAGTGTTCCACACAGATACAGAGATATAGGTAGTAAAAATCTGAACCTTGTTTTATTTATGTCTACTCAAATTAATGTTGTAACCCATTAAACTCTAATGGAAGTTCCCAAATCCCCTTCCAAAGATAAACGATTCGCCACCAAACATAAACTGTTGTTTAAAATCGGTGTTGTCATTTTCATCCTTATTCTCTTGTTTCTGGATTTTTATCTCGAGTCTTATAACAGGAAACCTAATGCGTCGTCGTATTATACTGTGGTTATAGACTGTGGAAGCACATGAACACGGGTTAATGTATATCCGTGGATGCTAGGGAGTTTAGTAAGTAATAGAAATTTTCCAATTTTGTTACATTCATATCCTATTCAGCACAGATTAATGTATATCAGATTATGATCATTCTTCATAGATTATGCAATTATGCAGATTATGTTTGACAGGAAGAAACTGTGATGGCAAACCTATTCAGCATCAATTCCTCTAAGAACTTGCATTTTGTACGGTGTTTTACGAGGTATGTCGGATTTGAGAAGTATCGGTACAATATCAGCTAAGTGTTAACATTGCTATGAAAATTTGTATGCATGATGGATAGAGATAAATAATGACAAGTTATTACCTGAAACTTTTTAGTCAGACGCTGAGCTACAAATTTATCCCAATCCTCTTGTGTTATACAGTAAGAATATTTTGTCGGTCGATCTTTAACAAAACCACCCTTACTATCTCTTAGATAGAACTTTTCCATTTTTGTCCTGAATGCCCTGTGCAACTTTCCAGCTTCTTTATATATGAATGCACGATGTTCTTCGCAAATTACAAAAGCTTTCTGTAAACAACTCAATTTATTAAAACACTGTTCAGGTTATTTAAACATCCAAACAGATAATTTATGGAATTAAAATTTTACAACAAGCTTGAGTTAGTGTGTTACTTCAATTTCATCCCAAATGTTTTGTTTATAAACCCCTACATCCTCTTTATTTTTTGTTGCACTCCAATTGTCCAAACTAATTGGAACTAACCGAAGAACCGTGACACCAATATAACTAGCAAAACTCTTGCTATTATGCTTGATTGGTTGACCTCTTGCATTCCATTGAACCTATAACAAAATTAAAGTGCAATTAAATAATCATCAATCTCACTAATATTCTAAGACAATCAGCGGTCTCACAAAAATCTAGCTATTTTACCTCAATCCTCCTTCCATTGCTTTTGGCTTTGTGAATTTTTTGCAACCGAGTCACACCACATTTACCAACTGTTTTCGTACTAGACGAACCACCTTCATCATTAGTAGAAACCATATTTAACCTGTAAAAAGTGTAATAGTATTATATTTGATGACATTGTTCATGCAAACTCAGACAAACATAAAACACAATATCATTCTTAAACAGCATTTTATTCACTCACATTAAAGACAATTTTCAAGTGATTCCACAAATTTTCAAGTCGGCCTTTTCCTCTTCCTTGTAATTGGATTCCTACTTTTGTGTTTTCTAGATACATAAAATGATGGGTTGATCCAAATCCCATCATTATGATCGTTTCTCATATAAAGAATATCATTTATAATTGGTTCATCCTCAAGGGATTGTGATGTATTAAGGAAAGGATCATCCTCAACATCTATACTTTGAGTGTTTTGATCATTTATTTTGTTACTTAGAAACACAATAGACCATTTTTCATCGGCAGGATCAGTGGCATAGAATACTTGGTGAGCTTGTGATGCTAAAATAAAAGGCTCGTCTTTATACCCCACTTTATTAAGATCGACCTTCATGAACCCAGGGTCAACTTGAAGGCCATTGTTGTTGTCAACCCACTTGCAACCAAACACAGGCACTTGAAAGCATGAGTAATCCAACTCCCAAATACATTCAATGACCCCAAAATATGACAATTTGGAAAATGCGGGATTTCTGTCTTTGAAACTTGAGATATGCACAGATTCAGCTATGAGTGTGACACCGCTATTTTGCATAGTGCGTTGATGATCATGTTCTTTCGTATAAAATATATATTTATTAATTATATAACCAGAGTACGAGAGAACATTTGAATTTGGACCATTTGCTAGCCATCTCAATCTTTCAGAAATTGAAGCAGGATTTTTGGCAAATTCTGAAAAAATGTGTTCTTTTAGCCACGATATAAAACTTTGATTGTGCTCTCTTGTTAACCAGTTTTCACTCCTGTTAGGGTTCAAACTTTGAAGGATTTCCTTGTGCTTTTCAACATATGGCTCAACCTCATCAGCATTGTGTAGTATATACAAGTGTGCTTGCTCCAATTCGATGTCTGACATGGTGACTAGTTTACTTGCACCAATCCCTTCCCCTATTGTTTTTCCATAGTGTCATGACATTGGAATCCCTATGGGCTCAACATTAGAGAGGTATTTATTACAAAACTCAATAGCTTCTTCAACTAAATATCGTTCAACAATGCAACCCTCTGATCGAATTCGATTCTTCACGTACCCTTTTATTATCTTCATGTAACGCTCAATCGGGTACATCCACCTCATATAAGTTGGTCCACAATATTGTATTTCCATGATAAGATGGACAGTGAGATGAACCATTATGTCAAAAAATGAGGGTGGAAAATACATCTCAAGCTCACATAATGTGACAACAATTTCCTTTTGTAATGTCGGCAACTTCTTAGGGTCAATAACTTTGCTAGAAATAGCTTTGAAGAAAAAACAAAGTTTAGTTATGGTCCATCGCACATTTTCTGGTAAAATGGAACGTATAGCTACCGGAAGAAAGTTCTCCATTATAACATGACAATCATGAGACTTTAAACCCTTCAATTTGAGATCTTTCATAGATACCAAACTCTTAATGTTTGATGAGTAGCCCTCTGGAACTTTAACGTTCTGAAGAACCTTACACAAGATCTTTTTCTCTTTTCTTGACAGAGTATGAGCTGCTGGAGGTAGAAATGTACGCTTACCCTCCCTCTTAACCGGCCCCAATTCATTTCTTAATCCCATACTTTGCAGGTCTAACCTTGCCTTAAGGTCATCCTTAGACTTTCCTGGAAGATTGAGTAATGTACCAACGACACTTTCAAAAACATTTTTTTCAATATGCATTACATCTAGGAAATGTCTAACATACAATGACTTCCAATACGGAAATTCAAAGAAAATTGACTTTTTTTCCATCCTCCCGTGACAAGTTCACTTGAAAAAGGCTTCCCAAAATTAGTGCTCAAAAGCTTTACCTTTTGGTATAATTGATCGCCCGTCAAAGGCACAAGAGCTCTTTTTTCTTCAGATTCACCATTAAATGTTTTTCCCCATTTTCGAAAATGATGGTTGGTATTTAAGAATCTACGGTGTCCAAGAAATACATTTTTCATACAATGATCCAACCGTATTGAATGTGTATTATCTTCACATACAGGGCATGCAAGTTTTCCTTTGACACTGTAGCCTGATAGATTCCCATATGCAGGAAAATCATTGATTGTTCCAAATAACATAGCCCTCAATTTAAAGGATTCCTTTTTATACTCATCATATACCTCTACACCTGTCTCCCACATATGCTTTAAATATTCAATTAATGGAGCCAAGTATATGTCTATATCATTTCCTGGTTGCTTGGGCCCAAAAATTAACATAGTCAACATCATGTACTTGCGCTTCATGCATAGCCATGGAGGTAGGTTATAAATCAACAAAATCATCGGCCAAGACATAAGTTTACTACTCTGAATACCATGAGGGTTTATTCCGTCAGTAGACAATGCGAGACATAGGTTTCTTTCTTCCTGTCCAAAATTTGGGTAATCATGATCAATTTTTGCCCATTGAGGAGAATCTGCAGGATGTCAGAGCATTCCATCAACAACCCTTTCTTTTGCATACCATGTTAAGTTCTTTGCATCTTCTGCATTACGATACATGCGCCTAAATCTTGGTATTACCGGAAAATACCATAGCGTTTTGGCTGGAGTTGTTTCTTTCTTCTTATATCGTGGGGCACTACATTTAGGACACATATTTAATGATGCATACTCGTTGCGAAATAAAATGCAATCATTCGGACAAGCATGTATCTTCTCATAACTCATTCCAATAGAACATAACAATCGTTTATCCTCATAGGTTCGACTAGGGAGCACATTATTCTTAGGCAAAATCTCATTTAACAGAGTCAACAAGTCTGTGAAACTCCTATCAGACCATCCATGGCGTGCTTTTAAGTTATACAATTTTAAGACCATAGACAATCTTGTAAATTTAGTACATCCTTCGTACAATGGAGTCTCTGCATCACTTACTAGCCTCTCAAACATTTGAGGACAATCACGAAGATCTTCTTCAATTACATTCACAAATTCTTCAACTCGATCAAACTCATAATTTGTATCTTTTTTCAAAATCATTTGATTTATCTCTCCCATTGCTCCTCTTTGTTGAATTGGTTTTTTTTTCTCCGTGCATTATCTAACATGTATAACTTTTATCAATTCCATTACATATTAAGTGATCTTCCAAAACATTTGCACTAACATCCGTATAACAACATTTTAAGTAAGGGCATATGATTTTACTAGTATCTTCAGCATGAGCAATAGCAAACCTAATAAACTCTTGAACCCCATCTTCGTATTCTTTTGACGCTCGATTGGCAAACATCCATTTCTGATCCATATTTCCTAACAAGTAATATATATATATAACTAGTTAACAACTGCTTCTAACAACCAAATTAGGTTCTACCTATGAATCATACGCCCAATTTCAAGGTCTTAGTCCTATAAGAGCATATATATATATATACACGATTCAGTCCCACCAAAAGATATGGGTACTGATCCTTTTAGGACAATCATCACATACTGCAAAATCAACAAAAGTGTGACTATTAATGCTTTAAAAACACTTAATAAATCAACACTACAAAATATAATGGCAAATAAAAAAATATAGTAAAAAAGAAAAATAACTACCAGCCACTAAAAGCAATTAAACATAAGCATAACACCCTGGATCCAGTATCAATCTAATTAAGGGTTGTGCTAGGAGAAAGTATATTGGAGAATTTGAAGCGGAGAAGGGAGTGGTTGACTCTGTAGATGGAGTCAAAGAAGAAGTTAGGAATTTTTTCAAAAAAGGTTTTTTGAGGCATGCTAGTATTCCTAAATCAGTAACATCGTTTTTCTTGACTTTAATTCCTAAAGTTGAACATAAGCATAACACCCTGGATCCAGCATCAATCTAAAGCATCCTAAAGCCACAAAATATAATTGCATTAAGAAATTTTAAAGCTTATTCACAGGACAACTTTTGCTAGCTATATGGTGAAATCTATACAAAGCTATATAAATATGTTATGACCTAACTATCAGTACAGAAATGCAGTTGTCAGGGTGTGAACCATTTGCTATATGAGAAACTTCTTGAACAACATTCCCATGGGAAAGAACATCCCACTGGGGTCTTTTCCTTTCATCTTTGAAGAAACTGAAAATAGTTTATGGAGGAATAGGTAACCAAATGGTAGTATCAGCACTTAGCATATTACCCATCATTCCTAATCTGTTGCACTACTAAAGACTCCATCATCAGTAAAAGACCAAGACAAGGAATCCTCAACCCCTTCTACACAAATCACTCCTTCAAGCAACTAAGTCAATCTCTCCATTTCACTGTCCATGTCTGAACCTTGGTTCACATAAACCTATAAAATGTTCCAAACCCAACCTACTGCACTACTAAACCTCATCTCTGCTACTACTACATCATTTGCATTAGACAAACTATACATTACAGAGAATGCTTGCTTCATAAAGAGCTTCATTATCAATCCAACAATTCACCCAAAAAGACAAAAGTTTACCATTCTCCAAGCGACCACCAATAGCATTCGAAAATAAGTCAATTGAGAGATCTTTACAAAATCCGATCAACAAAATGTGCCGCCACCAGGTTGAATCAGAAATACATCCCCTGTTGCCATCAAAATGCAAAACAGCTTTACTTAAGCTACCGACCCGTCGCCCGTACCTGAATTGCATTAATCCACACTAGAACTTCCTTTTCAAAAAGATATCTCCACTTCTATTTAAGCAAAAGATATTTATTGAGAGAGGCAATATTCTTAATCCCTAAACCACCTTCACTCTTAGACATACAAACCTTCTTCCAACTAATCTGTTGACAGTGACGCATAAAGTAGAATTCTTTAATAGGAACAAATGGTGAAAGTACTTGCAACTCTTCATACATCAATTGTAAAGAGCCACTACCCATCATTCCTGGAACAATATTTTTGATTGTCTTTGCCATTGTTACAATAGTAGGAAATATATGTTTAACAACATTTAATCCTTATCCTACCTCCTCTTAACACTGTTTCTCTTTGTAGAGTTTTTTCGACTGATCAAACCACTAAACCAACTCATACTTTCGTTATGGATGCACATGGTTTTAGTTATAAGGAAAAAACTGCTTCAGTTGCAAGAAAGATAAGGAGGATAATACTAAATGACAGTAAAAAAATCACGCAAACATGGTGATGAGGGAAGTGTTCACAACATAAACTTTCAATCCCAAATCAAACTTTAGCACTGTGTGGTGTCAGTATACCATCACAACGACATTGGAGGCAGAATCCGGCTCATGCCCAAATGATGCAAAACCAAATCAATGATGATCCTCAATCATCCACTGCTACCAATATTAACAATAAAACTCCTAATATGAATAGTATAGTTATATCATTTGATGAACCACAGTCTAATACCGACGACGATAAAACTGTGACTGACAATTTTGATTCAGATTAGGGATTCACTTAAAGCTCGGAAAAATTAAGGATTCACTTATAATTAGTCAACAATGGTAGAAACTAAATTATCTTCAAATTCAAATCCCTAATTTTACCATTTACAACACAAAGCAATAATATGAGAAAAGAAAGATTACCATATACCAATGAAGAGAAGGGTGACGGTGGTGAGCTGATGAAGGGTTGAGTTCGACGGAGAATGAGTTTTCTTTGTTCTTTCTTTCCCGTGTTTCCTCTTTCTATTCGAGTGGTGAATCCAAGGTGAATCTGAATCAACTGTGTTTCCTCTTTCTGGTGGTGAATCGATGAATGAAGGAAGGAGATGGCGTGATTGAAGGAAGGAGATAGTGTGATTGAAGGAGGCTAGGTCGATGGTGTGAGTATTTCAGAGGAAGAAGATGAGTGAGTGGAAGAACGTGTTTTGTTTTTTGCGGTAGTAGAAAAATTTTGTGCGCCAAAACGCAAAATATCAATATGGGAAAACATGTTTATTATATATTATATATTTTATTAATTAATTTTGAAAGTTGCTAATAATTTTATTATATATTATATATTTTATTAATTAATTTTGAAAAGTGCCAAAACGCAAAATTTTGAACACTTTGGTTTTTTAATTAATTTTATTATTTATTATATATTCTATAATATAGTTTAATAATAACATTTTTTAGAAAAGTGTTATTTTAGTGAAAACTTTTAGTAGCGTTTTCTTGAAAAGTGTTATCTTAGTGAAAACTTTTGTTTCCTTTTTAATAGCACTTTCTTTAAAAGTGCTATTATAGATATGTTTGTTTTCTTTATAATAATAGCGCTTTTTAATAAAGTGCTATCAAAATTATATTGTCAACACTTTATAATAGCGCCCGACCATAAAGTGTTATTATAAATATGGTTGTTTCTTTTTTAATAGCATTTTTTTTTAAAAGTGCTATTATAGATATGTTTGTTTCCTTTATAATAATAGCGATTTTTAATAAAGTGTTATCAAAATGATATTGTCAACACTTTATAATAGCGCCCGACCATAAAGTGCTATTATAAATATGTTTGTTTCTTTTTTAATAGCATTTTTTTTAAAAGTGCTATTATATATATGTTTGTTTCCTTTATAATAATAGCGCTTTTAAATAAAGTGCTATCAAAATCACATTGTCTACGCTCTATAATAGCGTCCGACCATAAAGTGCTATTATAGATGTGTTTGTTTCCTTTTTAATAGCATTTTTTTTAAAAGCGCTATTAAATTAGGTGATACAAAATATCAATTTTGGCGTAGTGTTTTGAGGTTGTTTAAGTATGGGGAGTATTGCCTTCATTGTTTTCAATATGTGATTCAATGTGTTTAAAGTCGATTTAAGGGTTTAGGAATTTTGAGTATTGAATTTTTGTTGCCTTTCTGGTGAATTTAATGAGTTTGAGAGATTTGAACTGATGGTATGATAGGTTTGAGGCTGATTTGAGAGTAAGGGAAATTAGGCCTTTGTGGCCAAAATCTGTTGTTGAGGTTTTAACCGTATAGGGTAATTGATTATGAGAACTCTAATGAATGTGGGAAAATTGTAAGGATTTTATGGAAATTGGAGGCGTAAATATGATACGGGATTGGCCTAATAAGTCGTAGATTTTGTGTCTTTATCGCCGTAATACCTTAGGAATGATTTAGGGATGTTTTTGGGGCATTGGGAAAGGAAATCGTAGAGACTTTTGGGCTGATTTTTCTAATGGTGTGTAACAATGTTTTGCTGTAATCGCGGGTTCGCACAGCGAACAATCCTTCGCACGGCGAACACTCGGCTTAGACTCACACGACGAACTGTCCAGCGAACGTAGCAGAGTTTCACGAATTATGTTCTTGTGCAGTGATGTCTTGATGCTTTGATGTTGTGATTTTCTAGATGAATTACCTTGAGTATGACTGTGATTCATATGTGATTAATACATGATTGTATGGTGATTCCTATGAGTAATGATGATGAGATATGATGTTGAATCCATGAGTTTTTTAGGATTATATGATGACATGATTATTATGATGATTTTGATGAATGATGATGCACCTAATGAGTTTATTATAAGGATGATATTGACGTGTGCATCATGCTCTCATGTGCATTCCGGACTTCGTCTAGTGTTTGATTCTTGTGGCTTCAGTCCTATTGTGCGGATGTGAAGTATTTTGTTGTGCTCCGGTTCTTGTGTAGAATCGATCCTATTTATGGGAATCTATGGAGGGTTGATGGTCTGGTGTCCATCAAACTTTGATGAATTGGTACCACATGCATGAGTCTTGTTGCATTTGCAATTATGTGACAATTTGGTGTAACTTATGATATTATGACTTTTTGATGTTTCCATGATGATTCTGATGATGTTGAATACGAAAATGACGCTATTTTATATATTGATTCCTATATTGATTATTATGAATCGTTTTACTCACCCTTCCTGTTTAAATGTTGCCTCCACGTGGGTAACGTGCAGATGACCAGGTTTAGCCGTGGATGTCGTCGAGGATTTTTTGGAGTTTTTGATTTTTGCTTGACTTAGAGGGTCTTATTCTGATAGTGTAACATCGGGTTAGGGTCTTTCAGTTAAACCATGTTTTATTGATTATTGTTATTTTGATTATGTTGTTGCGCAAGAAAAACTTTGGATTTTGCCTTTTTTGAGTTTCGCTGCCTTTTGAGCAATTTTTGAGTAATTTTGGGAAAACTCGTTGTTTATGGAGCATTGACTTTTATTTGAGTTATTGAGAAATGTACGCCCTTTGAGGTGATTTTTATTGTGTTTAATATTTTACTCTGATAAATGTGATTGATTTGCCATTAATTTATGGGGTAGAAAAGGGTGTTACAGTTAGAGCAAATGATCAACGATGGTTAACTCATGCACTTAAGCCAAAGTTGATGCAAACTTATTAGAGGATTGATAAAATCAGAGCCTCCTAACAACAAGTTTCATAGGTGATGGACCTAAGACAAATAATCAACCATACTTGGACTTTCAAACATAAGTTTGAGCCACGAATGATCACTTTCCGATTACGGGACAATTTAGCACTATGCTAAGCAACCGTAATCAGATTTATGTAGAAACCACGACTATCTGAGGCCGGTTAATAACAATGTTAGTGTTAATGCAAGCTAGAGAAGTGATATGTAGATCACTCTCCAAAAGCAATACCGCACGAAAAGAAAATAGGTAACTATCTCATCTTCATCAAGAACTTGAAATAAGTTCAAATGATATCGAAGACTTTCATCGATCAAAAGAAAAAGAGAAGAGAAGAGGGAATGCCAAATTGGATTACAAGTTCAAGGTCATTTCGTCTTTAAGTTCATCCACTCATCTTGGTGGATTAAAGCACTAAACATATCATTAACTCAAAGCACCTAAAATGAATTGAACAATTCACTTTAAAGATAGATTTGAATTAATGAATGTTTATCCAACTTCATCTACACCCTAAGTCCAATGAATTTAAAGAGGAAAAAGACCTTTAAAAGTGTATTTCAAGGCAAAAATTAAACGGAAATAGAAGAAGAAGAAGAAAGAACCAAAACAATCCCAAAATAAAGCAAAAAGACAAAATCAACATTGGATAACTGGTTACCCAAATCTGGTAACTGGTTACCACTGCTAAAACAACAGCAAAATAACTTTAAAAAGTGCAGAAACTTGATCAATCGTTTCTTCAAACACCTCATGATCAAGGATGCAATTGAGCATAAAAATTCAAGTAAAATAACAGCAATCAACACGAATAGAACACAATTTGCAAGATTCAAAGATCAAGCAACAAAAATCAACAATAGATCATATTGTGGAAGATGTATCAAGAACAACAATGGTGGATCAAGAAATTACCATTCCAAATCTGAAAATTTTTCAAATCAGCTCCACAAACCACACTTCAAAGCTTTAATCTACTAGAATTGATGATGAAAAAGTGAATGGATGAAGGTTTAGCTCAAAGATTAGTAAGTTCTAATGATGAACTTACTAACTTTCAAAGGAAGAAAGAGCTTTGGTGAATTTGGTAATTGGAGAAAATTAAGAGTCAAGACAGAATTTGACAAGGTGGATTTGACTATCAAAAGTTTATGAAATGAGAGAAATGGGGCCTTATTTATAGGATTTAGGCTTGGAAAATTTGGTGGTTTGAAATTTGGTTTAGAATCAAAATTAGGCTTGGAATTTGAATTTGAAGGGAAATTAATTATCAAGTGGTGATTAGTGAAGGTATATGGTGGAAATTATATATGATGAGGCAGGGGAATTAAAATGAAGTGATCTAGAATATTCTCATGTTGAAATATTTGAATTTGGTGCTAAAAATTCTGCAGAATTTGAATTTGTCCAATTTTCACAAAATTCGCATAGGGTAATCGGTTACGCAATATTGGTAACCGATTACCACAGACAAAAATGGTGAAAATGGCCTTTATGATATGTTGTCGTGGCTCTGACTCGATTCTTTTGCTTGTCAAATAAGGCATGGGAAATAAACACATGAACCTTGGAGTCTCTTGAATAAAAGTCAACCAAATCTTGGGAGACTGTTGATCAGATGATTTGAATTGTTTGCGGATCAACTTTGAATTTTTTCAGATAAAATTCACTCGAGCTAAGGGACTGATATTTGATATCTTTGATCCAAATTCTTCCTAAAAAAGTTAGTAAAGGAAAAACAAGCATTTTTTGGATTTTAATCAATGTTTAGTAAACATAAACACAAACAAACATCAAACAAACAAGAAACAAGGGTGTCCGGTGATCGCTCAAGAATAAACCTACAGAGGAAGACAAATGAGAACCAAAGCTTGCGATCTTGTTTGTGGGATGAGATACAAATGATATGTGGGATCTTAGGGTAAACATTAGGGTATTACAGCTGCCCCTATTTAAGTTTCTTCTATCCGGAGATATGAAGATTGACATCTTTGTCTCGACTAGATAGAAGAGACTTAAATATAATAAATAAACCCAATTTTTGGCCCTAAGAGGCCACAAAATGACATGATTATGCTAACGATATGCAGACACAAGACCTCTGTGGGGAGAAAATTCCACAGGAGACAAACAAACGTTGGGGAGCAAAAGAAGAAAAGAGACTTTGTAGGGAAAACAAAAGAGCAAGATCCTATTCTGATAAAGGAAAGGAAACGACACAACGGGGGAAGGGATACGAACTGCCGGTTACTGGGAAAAGATACTCAAATCGAAGAGAAGGGGGTAAAATATTTTCTACTGGTTACTGAGTAGAAAATAAGGGCAATAAACCAAAGGAAAGATTACCGACTACCTATCACTGGGTAGAAAATAACGATAACCAACCCAAAAATGGGGGAGACAAATGCTACCTACTACCCGTCACTGGGTAGAAAATAAAGGCAACAAACTCGGGTGGAAGGATTGCCTTTTACCGGTCACTGGGTAAAAACAAAGAATAGCTAACCAAAAGGGGTGAGAAATATTATCTGCTACCTGTCCCTTGGGCAAAGCAAAGGAAATATACTCAAAAGGTGAAGAAACATTACCAGCTACCCGTTACTAGGAAGAAAATAGAGACAATGAACTCACAAGGAAAGATTACCGGCTACCTATCACTGGGTAGAAAATAACGACAATATACTCAAAAGGTGAAGAAACATTATCGGCTACCGTCACTAGGTAGAAAATAAAGGCAATGAACTCACAAGGAAAGATTACCGACTACCTGTCACTGGGTAGAAAATATGACAGTAACTTACCAAAAAGGAGGAGGAATATAACCTACTACCTGTCACTGGGTAGAAAATAAAGGCAATATAGTCAAAAGGTGAAGAAACATTACTGGATACCCGTTACTAGGTAGAAAATAAAGGTAATGAACTCACAAGGAATACCTGCTACCAGTCAATGGGTAGGGTATTACAAATGTCGACTACCTATCACTGAGTAGGAGAAGGAAATAAAGGTCGACTACTTGTCACTGGGTAAGACAAACATACTCGACTACCTCCCACTGGGTAGGAGAAGAAAAAAAAAGGTCAACCACCTGTCACTGGGTAGGACAAACATACTCGACTACCTGTCACTAGGTAGGAGAAAGAGGTACATTATCAGCTACCTGTCACTGGGCAGCTCAAATCACACAACAAACTTCTCAAATAAAGACATAACCATTTATTGGGGATGAAATATCAATAACTCTGTCGTAGATCTTCAAAAGAGATATGGGCGGGTTAAATCATACAACAAACCTCTCAAATAAAGAGACAAACTTTTGTTAGGGATTTCACAACAAACTTCTCACTGGGACTTCCTTCATAGAGATGCCATTTGATGGGAAAAATGGTCGGATACGGATCCATCATTTCACAAAAAACTTTTTTGCTGATGACGGACTAGAGAAATGTCATTTATTACGAAGATACAAATAAATTTCTAAAGGTTACACAAACTCCTCAAATAAAGAGGCTTCCACTTGTTATCAGGTGACGTTTGCCTTGCTGGGGACACACAAGCTGCTCAAATAAAGAGAACACTTTTTGTTGTTGCACAAGAAATTACCAAGAGAGTGTTATCAAAACACCGCTGGGGAAAATTCAAATCTTCATCTTCTGATGGGGATTAATAAATAGATTCCTGCCGAGGAAAATAAATACTCAAAATGGAGAAATAAATACCTTTTCATCATCTAGGTTTCACAGCCCAGGGAAATCCAAAATAATTGTTGCAAGAGACCAAAGTTCAATCCAAAAACAAATTGGAGAGAAACGGCCAAACAAGACACAACCCCATGAGGAAATAACTCAACTGGGGAATAATTCCATCCAGATAAAAGCTGGGGAGGAAAGCTAAAACAAACATCTTTCACGAGGCATAAACTCAGTGGGGAATTAGAAAGGATGGACATTTTCTGCTTAAGGGTCAACACTCTAATGGAGAGAGGACACACGGATTTTACGGGGGTAACAGCACCGAAGAGCAAAGAAACACCAACAAAAATGCAAGATGCGCAATGCATATAGGTATGAATATGCTGACAAAACATACAAAAAGGATAAACAGAGGGTGAACAAAACATCACAACACCACTTGAAATACTCGGCTAATCTCTACAAGTTGGAGACATTACTAGAGATCATGCTGGGGATTAGCAACAGAAATCTTGCAAGAAATAAGCAAAAGCCATCAAAGGAAAATAAGTCCTACTACAAGGTTCAAATACCACTGTGAAGAGAAAGATACTGCTTGGGGAAAATCCAGAGATCAAACTTCAATAATCAGTAATCCGAAAAGGGGATAACAACATCAACTCTGCTTTAAGGACAGAAGATAAGTTGTTGGGGGAATATCAACCCAAATCTTCTTGATTCATCCTGGGGTTAAGAATAATCCATTCGAACCCAGCTTCAAAAGGATGAAGAGATCTGCTGAGGAAAATAATGGATCCGCTGGAGGATTCTAATCATGTAAACATCTACACAAACTTCATTGGTGAATAACAAATCTCTTCTGGGGATACAATAAAGAACTCTAAGAAACATCCAATTCTGAAGGAGATATCCTAGACCTATCGGGGAAACTAAGAAGTTAACCATAGCAAAAAGTCAAGATGTGGGGGATTTTAAATCAATACTCAACACAAGGTGAGAGAAAACCCAACAAGTGACTGTTATATCGACATTTCTTAAAAGAAAGCAACATTATTCTCTACTTGGGGAATAATCCAAAGTAAATATGCATAACCTCTATTGGGAATCAACAAAGACAAATCTTTGTATGGGCATTAATATCAAGGAGAGGCGACCCTCAAAACTGCTAAGCTGTTTGATCATAACCTGGCTGGATGAAAGAAATATACCTAGATGGAGAAAATTTTGAATCAAGACTTAGCAGGGTAAACCGAATAACACTCGTCTGGTTACCCAAAGGAACAAAACTCTGATAAGAGAAAATCAGCAAACTCTACTGGAGATACCTCAACACAACTCTATTGGGGAGCTGTCAATAAATTCTACCAGAGGAGCAAGAAAAACCCCTGATGAGGAAAACATCAACAAACTCTATTAGGGAGCTATATCAACAAGAACAAACTCCGCTGAGGAAAACACTGAGTTTTTCACTTTGAAATCTTACCATTCTTGGGATAACTATTAACATTCCTTTTTATATTAATAAATCAAAGAAAAATGTTTTTATAATTTTCAAATTTTAAATCAATTATTCACATTTGTTTCAAAAATCATCATAAAAAATAAAATGAAATTCTATAAATAGAAACAAAATAAGAATTGCAAACAAAGGGACAAAGGCCCAAATTTTATTGATAGAATGGTAGTCCGCAAAAAGGCGTAACTCCACGGATCATTACAAAATTTGAAAAATAGTAAGTACAATGAAAAGGGCTACAATGAAATACAATGGCCACTATTCTCCCTAACAATTTTGAATTCTAATTGTGCTTGAGACTTTAGTCGAGGATAATTGAAGTAAAGTCCTCGATAGGAAATGTTGCTTCAAGCGATCAAGACTGGCCATATGCAGTTACTTTCCATAATCCCTAACTTTTACCTAGATTGCCCCTTCGAGTTTTCAATCTACCAGATGATTATTTTCTGTTTTTGTCTTTAATTTTTACCTGGACCGCCCTTTCGAGTTTTCAATCCACCGAGACGCTCATTTTTGCCTAAGCCTCCCTTTTGGGTTTTCAACTTAGCGAGTTGTTCTTTATCTTTTTAGGCGAGGTATTTCTTGACTGTATCGACATTCATAGAACGAGTGAACTCTTCACCATCCATAGTTGTAAGAATTAATGCACGCCAGAGAAGGCTCTCTTAACAACATATGGGCCTTCATAATTATGAGCCCACTTGCCCCTAGAATCATTGGTAAAAGTCGAGATCTTTTTTAGCACGAAGTCTCCTTTTTTGAACACACGAGGTCGAACCTTCTTATCAAATGCTTTCTTCATTCTCTGTTGATACAATTGGCTATGACACAAGGCCGTCATCCTTTTATCTTCAATCAGATTCAACTGGTCGTATCTACTCTAACACCATTCAGCCTCAGACAATTCAGCTTCCATTAAAACTCTCATAGAAGGGACTGCTTCCATACCATAAACAAGAGACAAAGGGGTTTCCCTTGTTGAAGTGCGGATGGATGAACGATACCCATGCAGAGCAAAAGGGAACATATCATGCCAATCCTTGTATGTAACAACCATCTTCTGAATGAACTTCTTAATGTTCTTATTAGCAGCTTCAACAACCCCATTCATCTTAGGTCTGTAAGGAGAAGAATTATGATGCTCAATCTTAAACGCATCGCATAATTCCTTCATCATCTTGTCATTCAGATTCGACCCATTACTAGTGATAATCTTGCTCAGAACACCATACCGATAGATGATTTGATTCTTGATAAACTGAACCACTACTTACTTGGTCACATTGGCATATGCTACCGCTTCGACCCATTTGGTGAAATAGTCAATAGCCACGAATATGAAACGGTGTTCGTTCGACGTTTTAGGCTCAATCACTCTAATCATATCAATGCCCCACATGGAGAAAGGCCATGGAGAAGAGATAACATTGAGAGGAGTTGGAGGCACAGGAATTTTGTCAGCATAAATTTAGCATTTACGGCACTTCTTCACATATTTACAACAGTCAGATTCTATCGTCAACCAATAATAACCTGCCCTTAACATCTTCTTAACCATTACATGTCTATTGGCATGAGTACCAAAGGATCCCTCATGAATTTCTTTCATCAACATGTCTGCTTTGTGTCTATTCACGCATCTGAGCAAAATCATGTCATAATTTCTCTTATACATCACATCATCATTCAAGAAGAAACTACCAGCCAATCTTCTCAAAGTTTTCTTATACTTCTTGGATGCCCCAAGTGGGTACTCTTGATTCTGAAGAAATAATTTAATATCATAATACCAAGGTTTATCATCAACAACTTCTTCAACTGCAAACACATGAGCTGGTCTATCAAGGCGCATATCATCAATTTTGGTACATCATTCCACCGATTTACCACAATCATGGAGGATAAAGTCGCTAAAGCATCTTCCATTCGATTCTCTGCTCTTGGTATATGGTGAAACTCAACCTTATTAAATAAAGTTGACAACCTTCTTACGTAATCACGATAAGGAATCAAATCAGGTTGACGTATCTCCCACTCCCCTTTAATCTAATTAATCACCAGAGCTGAATCTCCGTATACATCAAGGATCTTGATTCTTAGATCAATAGCTTTTCCCAAGCCCATAATACATGTTTCATACTCAGCCGCCTTATTTGTGTAATTGAAAACCAACCTTGCACTGAAAGGAATATGAGAACCATGAGGGGTAACAATAAATTCTCCAATACGTATTGCCATATTCATTAACAACTCCATCAAAAATCAAACCCCATCGGGATCCAGGCTCAGGTCCTTCTTCAGATAATGGTTCCTCACAATCTTTAACCTTTAGATACATCATATCCTCATCAGGAAAATCATATCGGATAGGTTGATAATCATCAATTGGCTGGTGTACCAAATGATCAGCCAAAACACTTCCTTTTATCACTTTTTAAGTTCGGTACACGATATCATATTTTGACAACAACATTTGCCAACGAGCAATCCTCCCAGTTAAAGCAGGTTTTTCAAAGATATACTTGATTGGATCCATTTTAGATATCAACCAAGTTGTACAATTCAACATATGCTGGCGGAGGCGCTTGGCAGCTCAAGCTAAAGCACAACATGTATTTTCAAGCATTGTGTACCGAGACTCACAATCAGTGAACTTCTTGCTCAAATAATAAATGGCAAATTATTTTCTTCCAAATTCATTTTGTTAACCCAGAACAAAGCCCATAAAATCCTCTAGCATGGTCAGATACATGATCAAAGGTCTTCCTTCCACGTGAGGAGACAAAATAGGAGGTTCAAGCAGATACTCTTCAATTCTTTCAAAAAGCTTTCTGACAATCTTTTGTCCATACCTAACCTCGATCCTTGCAGAGAAACTTGAAGATTGGCCCACATGTAGCAGTCATATTGGATATAAATCGGGAGATATAGTTTAAACGTCCCAAGAATCCTCTTACTTGCTTTTCTGTTTTGGGTACAGGCATTTCCCTAATAGCTTTAACTTTACCAGGATCAACTTCAATGCCTTTCTGACTGACAATAAAGCCCAACAACTTTCTAGAACGGACACCAAAAATGCATTTATTAGGATTCAGATGGAGCTTAAACTTTCTCAAACGTTGAAACAACTTCAATAAGTATTCAATATGATCTTCTTCAGTCTTCAACTTACAAATCATATCATCCACATAGACCTCAATTTCTTTATGCATCATATCATGGAACAGAGTGGTCATAGCTCTCTAGTACGTTGCACCAACATTTTTCAAATCGAATGGCATCACTCTATAACAAAATGTTCCCTAGGGTGTCATGAATGTTGTTTTCTCCATATCCTCAAGTGCCATCTTTATTTGATTATAACCGGAAAATCCATCCATAAATGAAAAGGTATTGAACTTAGCAGTATTATCTACTAGCAAATCAATGTGTGGCAGTGGAAAATCATCCTTCAGGCTTGTTTTATTCAAATCTTTATAGTCAATGCACATTCGAACTTTTCCGTCTTTCTTTGGAACAAGCACAATATTGGCTTCCCATTGAGGATACTCAGCAGTCACAAGAAAACCAACATCAATCTGCTTCTGAACCTCCTCATTAATCCTCACAGCCATGTCAGGATGAGTTCTTCTCAATTTCTGCTTCAAAGGTGAACATTCAGACTTCAACGGAAAATAGTGCTCCATAATATCAGTATCAAGACCAGGCATATCTTGATAGGACCAAGCAAACACGTCAACATATTCTCTAAGAAGCTCTACCATCCTCTTCTTAACATCCGACTGAAGTAGTGCCCCAATCTTAACTTCTTTCTCATCATCTTCAGAACCCAAATTAACCAATTCCACCGGCTCTTCATGAGGTTGAATGGTATTTTCCTCGTGCCCAAGCAATCGGGAAATTTCATCAGAAAATTCTTCAACATCCTTCTCTTCCGCTTCAAACACATGAAACTTAAAGTTGGGAGAGGGCGTAGGGTCATTATTTTCAATGAGTTTAACAATCAATCTGCACAATGATTTATGTTTGATTTTAGAATATGAACAAGAAGTGCAAGTATTATGCAGATAAAAGTGATCATAACATTATTATTATTTTGGTATTTTATGTTACCATTTTTCATAAATAAAGCAAACGTAAAAAACATAATATGGATAAACAGAATAACATTTTATTGATGATGATAAAAGTTGAAACAAAGCCCTCACAAATTCACTTTCACCTTGGGCAGAGTGAAAGGATTTTTGAAAGAAACAAAAAAAAATTCCTTTGAAACATGAACAACAGTAGGAATGTCAACAACGCTCCAATTCTGGCATACCAACCCACGCGTCACAAAGTTGGGCATTTCTTCCTCTTGATCATCCTCAATGATAGCACTACTTAATACTCAGGTCTCTTAAGTCGCGGTCGAGGAGAGTAAAAGGGTACATATGCATCTTCTGTCTCAGAATCATATCCTGGATCTTCCAAATAAGGCTCTCAGTCTTCAACAGGAATGGAATCATTTTCAGAACCATATGAGATGTAACCTTCAGAGTCATCTTCAATAATTGCAGTTGTAGAATGATCTTTGGTATGGATGAACCCAACACTTCTAAAAACATCATGAATACTCTTCAACTTTTTGCGGGTTGAACCAAATGTGAAACCCAAACCAGCTATATCTCTTTGGCCACTCTCCAACACATGTTGTGCATCTTTTAGAGAAGACATGGACACCTCATTCTTCTTAATAGCATTATCAACCACAGAAAAATCCTGGAACGGAGTTCCAATATCTTTTACAACATTAATATAAGAAAAAGACAACAAACTACTTACCAACATAGCCTGTTCTCCACCAACAACAACAATTTTTCTATTCTGGAAAAATTTTAACTTTTGGTGGAGTGTCGAAGTGACAGCTCCGGCTTCATGAATCCATGGGCGTCCTAGAAGACAATTGTAAGCATGATGAATATCCATGACTTGAAAATTAATCTGGAATAAACACGGACCTATCTTGATAGGGAGATCAACCTCTCTAATCACAGTTTTCCTTGAGCCATCAAAGGCTTTCACAATGACCTCACTGAGTCTCATAGGAGTACCCTGATAAGAAAATCTAGATAAAGTAGATTTTGGCATCACATTCAATGATGACCCGATATCAACCAGCACATTGGATAGAGCGTCCTCCTGGAAATTCATGGAAATATGGAGAGCCAAATTATGATTTCTTCCATGCTCAGTCAACTCCTCATCACAGAAACTCAAATTATTACACACAGTGATATTGGCAACAATGTTGTCAAACTGGTTAACAGTCACATCATGATGAGCCTTAGAGCTCATTAATAGAGATAAAATAGATATTTTTGATGGTGTATGCAACAGTTGCTCTACCACATTATATTCACTCTTCTTGATCAATTTCAATACCTCATCATTATCTGATTTTTGGTTCACGTCATTTGATTGATCGAATTCAACAGAAGTCTTCAACTGAGTTTTCTTACTCACAACATCTTCACTTGTCTTCGAGGGTACATTAGCAAATACCATACCACTTCTGATTAGGCATCCTAAATCTGCAATAGTCACAACTGAGGGAAGAGAAGGAATGGGAACCTCTTTTCCATCCTAGTAGCATTGTATTTGTAGGGAATAGCTTTATATGATTCATACGGTACTAGGCCAGGAAAACGGATGACCAAAGGTGTCACAGTAGATTTCTGACTATTGTAAGAAATTACAACTCGTTCCGGGATGTTGAAACATGGAACTATGACATTCACCTCATTCTCAACTTCATTTCTGTTTGCAGTAACCAGAATCAAATTCTGATCAATCATCTTTTGTAAGTCCTTCTTTACAATCACACACCCACAAGGTTTACCGAACAAATACAACAAGCGGCATAATCATGTTCAATATCATGCAATTCACTCAAAGTAGCATGCATTTCCACAAGCGATCTCCGAATCCAACGAATATAAAAAATACAGTATGTACCAAGACACCCATATACCATATTGACAATTGCATTACCATGATTAAGTAACAGATTTGATTGCACATTTGAATTAGTATCTTTAAAAGATAGAATACCACTTTTTATGAGCTTTGCAACTTCATATTTCAGAGGATAGCAATTTTCAATATCATGCCCAGGGGAACCCTGATGAAACGCACAATGGGCATCTGGCGTATACCACCATGGGATATCAGTAGGAACATCCGGTGGATCACGAGTCTGAACCAAATTCTTCTTTATCAAAGCCGGAAATAATTCAGTATACGACATTGGAATGGGATCAAATTGCACTTTCCTCTGCACACGACCTTGCTAAGTTGTTTTTTGTTGGAAACATGGTTGATAACTTGAAGTATATTGAGAAGTAGGAGTGACATTGATGACTGGCGTAACAGACGCTACATGTTGCTGACGACGACTATCATTGTTGTTCATAACCCTGCGTCTTCTAGACCTCTCTTGAGAGATGGAAGTAGTTTCTCCATCTTTTTTCTTAGAAAAACCAGCGCCAAACTTCTTCGTATTTCCAAAACTACCTTCTTTAGTCAGGCGTCCCTCATGGACAGCTTCCTCTAATCTCATTCTCATATTAACCATTTATATGAAATCACTAGGAGCACTTGCAACCATCCTTTCATAGTAAAACGGACCCAAAGTCTTAAGGAAGATCTTGGTCATCTTTTTCTCTTCAAGCAGAGGGCTTATCTAAGCTGCAATCTCGCACCATCTTTGTGTGTACTCTCTAAAAGTTTCTTTCTCTTTCTGAGACATCGCACAAAGTTGATCATAGTCCGGCGCCATATCCAGAGGACAAAAACTTTACTGAGATCATTGAATGTCTTGATCTGGGAACTCTCAAGTCCATTATACCACTTCAGTGAATCACCGGTAAAACTATGTTAAAAATAATGAATCAACAACTGATGGTTGTCAGTATGGGTAGACATATTTCTTACATACATGACCAAATGGCTTTGTGGACAAGTATTCCCTCTGTATTTCTCAAAACCCTGAACCTTGAACTTTGCAGGAATCTTCACATTTAAAACAAGACAAAGCTCGTGAGCATTCTTTCTATATGACTATTTTCCCCTTAAAGCCATGATTTCGTTCTACATCTCAGCAAACTGATCTTGAAAACCATCCATACGATCAATAACATCCAAACTCTCGCTAGGAGAAGTGTGGAAAATTTTCTCTTCAACATAAGGCGTAGTGTGAACCACAGGCGGTGGTACAAGTACAGTAGTAGGAACAATCAGAATCTCAGCATTAGGAACAATATTAACCATAAGAGGTGGTACAGTCATAACAACAGGAATTCTTGGACCTTCAGAAGCAGGAGGTTGATATCCCTCTGACACATAATTGAAAGGCATGCCCCAAGGGAAACCAGTAGGCATCTGATATCGAGAAGCACTAATCGGGGCCACAGAAATAAGTGTTGATCCGATCTCAAAAATCACAGTTCTCTGCACAAGAGAAGGAGGAGGCAGTGGTGGCTGATTCTGAGCAGCCACCAGAGCTTCCATCACAGCAGTGAGTCTTTCCAAACTATCCTTCAGAGTTGATACCTCTTCACGAAGCTCGCGGTTCTCTTATTGCAACTGATCCATCTTTTTCTTGAGATTAGCTCGAGTGTTGTAGTGATGTGACAGCTTGGCTGAATGAAGGCCAAAAGGAAACAAATAAGACACCCAGAAAAGGAAAAACACAATGCACAAAGACGCGAATGCAAATGCAAAATGCAAATGTTTCAATCATTTTTCAAGAATCTTTAAGATATAAAGCAATTACAGACATCGTAAAGAAATAACACTTTTTGAAATTCTGATAAACATCTCATTTCATTGAATATTGGAAAGAGTTACACTTGGAAGTACAAGTTAAATAATATCAAAATTCAATAAGAAAAAGCTAGGTCCTAAGGAGCATCTGATGACGATCCGAGCTGATAATTCCTCTGGAGTCTCTTAATCTCTCTCTCCCTCTCATAGTTGTTCTTCATGGAGGTCTTCTCTAACACGAGCTGATCCACAATACCCTTCCAAGCATCAGAAGTAGGAGGATATGATGATGAAGTAGTAGAGGAAAATAAATCCTCAGCATGTCTCTTCACAGCGTGTCACTTAAGCAATTTAATTAAGTCATCTTTCTCCTTCATATGCTTTTGCAACCCCGTCTTCTCCTTGTCAGAAGCTTGAAACTTACTTTCCCACATCTCTTTCTCTTGCTTCATCTTAGCCAAATCATCTTGAAGAGTCTTCACATCATCAGAAGAAACAGGGAGTGGCGTAGAGATCACTATAGTCATGGGTTTCTCAAAAGGATAAGGCATTTTGAGCTCCATATCTCTCTTTTTCACCCAAAGCGTATAAGGTTTCAAAGAAAAGCAACTTGTCTTCCAATCTCTCCTCTATCCAACCTATGAATCTTAGTCCAAGCATGAGTCATTCTTCTCCTCAAACCAAGAAAGTCATTCCCTCCTTGAAAGAATAAACCCTCTAATAGAATATTTTTAGGCTTATCATTGAAGATATAACCAAGCTGACGATGAGCTAAAATCGGGTTGTAGTTAATTCCACCTTGTGTTCCAAGAAGAGGAACATGGAGAACTCCCCATAACTATCAATAATCTGGATATTCTCATAAACAGAAGAAGACCAAGTAATGTCAGCATGAGTAAGGGACATGATCCTCTAAGACCAACTTAAACAATTCTTGTTCTCACTAAAAACAGATGATTGTGGCAAATGTGAGATAAACCAATTGTACAGTAGAGGTGTACAACAAACGATGGTACTGTTCCCTTTAGAAGTCCTACTATGGATGGAGAAATATGTGTCACAAAGTAAAGTCGGAACAGGGTTCCCAATCAAGAAAATCCTAATAGCGTTAACATCCAAAAAGTTGTCAATGTTAGGGAATAAGTCTAGTCCATAGATAAGCAAAGAAAATATAGCCTCAAACGCTAATGTGCGACCAGCGTTAGCAAATAAAGTGGCTTTCCCAATCAAGAACTTAGAAGTCAAACCCTTGATGCCTCCCTTAAACATCAGATTAACATCAATATTAGATTTCGACAAATGGGTAGCTGCAGCAATATCTTGGGGCTTAAGAACTTCCTCCAAACCAATATAAGGAACCTTATCAGAAACTAGTGTACCCAACAAATAAGCATACTCCTCCAAGGTTAGCATGAGCTGATAATTGGGAAAAGTAAAGCATCAGTTGAGAGGATCATAGAATTGCACAAGGGTGTTCAGAATTCTGTCTTCAATGTTAGTAGAAATAATAAAAATAAGTCCCCCATAATGAGATCTAAAGCCTGAACGATCAACTACCAAGGACACTAGCTTTCTCAAATTTGTAAGATCTGGAGCTCGAAAATCGTACTTCTGAGTGTTTCTCCTACCAATATCCATAATCATAATATCTGCGATGTTTGCAAAGGAAAGTCTCTAAGATCCTTAAAGTATTTTTCTCCTGACTAGACTTCTTTCGCCAGATCAAGTTCCCTAACTGGCTGCATTTGTTGAATCGATGTTGAATTGACTTGCAAATGACATTGTTCAATCAAAACTAGCAATTTTAATGCAATGTTCATGCAACTTTTTGAAATCAAACTTTTATTGACATGATAGTGATATATAGTGGAATGAGTCAATGATAAAAACACAAAATGAGTTTAGTCATTCACAGGATGAAAGATGATGTGATCAACATAAATGATTAGCAAAGATCAATAGGAGTCAGGTTAACATAACCTTGTTGTAGTATGTTTTCAAAATACCTTGCATAAATTAGGTCTTTTAAGGGTTATAACGTGGCCTGGTTAACAGTTTTTCAAAGAAAATGGATATAAGGCTCAAAATTTAATTTTAACCAACCCCTTCTTCTTGATGAACTCCAATCCTAAGTTTAGTTAATTAACACACACATTCAACTTCCAAGAGAGTTCGAAGGTGTGATGGTAAGGATGAGGATTCAAGATGATATTCTCTTGAAATTGTAGTCACCTTATTTTGTTTTTTTAGGATTTTGATGACCTCCTGTTTTTTGTTTTTATCCCTAATTTTTGTCTAGACCACTTCTTTGAAGCTTTCGGTCCATCTGGATGCCCTAATTTTTGCCTAAGTTGTTTTTTGTGTATTCGACTTAGTGGGTTTTTCTGTATTTTTTTATTTTTGCTAAAAGGTTATGACTGCCATGTTATTGGGGGATGAGGATCAACCAATATAATTTCTCTTAGATTTTCATGGCTTCTTCGACACTTTGTGGTGTGCGCGAAGGATAACATGTGGTTGATCCTTTATAGAGTATGTGCAGATGAATGGATTCTCTTAAAGATTTAATGCATAGTCAAAATATCTGAAAACAATTACCTTTCCCCTGGTTAAGATTAAGGGTTTTAATTCGAAAGAAACACCAACTTTTAGGCTCAAAGTGGTTGCCTAGGGGTTAACTTCTTATCTCTTCAGTGCTTGGGAATTTGAAATAATGCCTTACATCATCGGCAAAGATTATAATTGAAAGCATACCACAACAATTTCAGGTATTTGGTTATCATCATTCTCCTTCCAATCTTTGTTAAAACAACAGTTTCATAAAGACACGTGAATAAGAATTTTTTTTTTGACATAAGAATGAAAGAAAACGAGTAAATACGAATGGATCAATTCAAAAGATGCATAAACATTTCATTAATCTTACCTTTTCAAAGAAAACAACAATGCTTAAAAGCAAATACACAATCAACATGCAAAGAAATTACAAAAGGAAATGCTTAAGCAGCCAAATGATTGCCAACTTTAGGGAATTGACTTCTTAAAACTTGAATTATGCCTCTTGAGGTCTTCGCATTTATTTGGGCGAGAGGTTGGCGTTCACCATCAGGTTTCCTTTTTGAAGGCTATGTATCCATTATCGACCAACTGTTGTACTTAGGCTTGGAAAGCTTTACAATCTTCAGTCGTGTGCCTTATCGATTCGCCATGATATCCACATTGCACATTTGGGTCATACCTGGGCGGGTAAGGTAGTGGAACCCGTTTTAAGAGACTAGGGAATCACCTATGAGTTTTGAATTAGCGGTTGTAGAAGTTGGTTATAAATCATAGGAATTGGATAACGAGGAATGTTCCTTCTTTCCATGTTAATGCGGGGCCTATGCTGGTTCTGACATTGATTTTGATATCTTTGTCCTTGAGATCATTGATTTGGATGAGGAGCAATCCAAGGTTACTAGCACTGAAGGCAGAGAGATAGTGCTTGTTGGCATGACACTCTAGGTGTTACTAGCTTCTCATTTCTTGCCACTTGAAGTTTATGGCCAAAAAGCTTGTTGCAAACTGATATGATGATCTTTGTATTCTTCAATCTCATCACTGGGTGCAACCCTTTTTGATCCACCTCCTACTTCTCCTTTGCTTCCTTTGGCATGGGTTGTATAATGGAATTCCAAGGAGGTATCTTAATCTCTCGTGAGAAAACGACGATGTTCCATTAGCCACACACCTGACTTTTTACTTGTGGTATAAAATCTTAAGAGGTTTCAAAGGTCCCTTTCCTTTCTTATTATCTGGCTCGGAAATCAAGATATATGTACCTGACCTTTCTTCTAGAGGTGCTAGTGACTCTAACAACCTTTGCATTATGAGCTTAAAACTCTTGCATTCCTTGATAAGGTGCCCCACTTTTCCAGTATGGTATCCATATTCAACCTTTCGATGGTCTTCTTCGAAGGCTAAACTCTTGTTGCGGATCAGAACTTGTACTATGGATTCCAACGCAAAACAAATATCCAGATTGTGTGCTTCGGCCCCTTTATGGAATTCACATGTTGCATTTGAATTATACCATGGTGAATATGTCTTTGGCAAAGGCGTGAGAGCTCGAGGATTTATCAATGAATTATGGATCAACTGCGTGTAGAGCTTACTAAGCGACTTAGGAATCTGTTCATCGTGAGCTTTGTTCCTTTTGCTATGATTCTGACTCTTGTTCCAATTCCTCCTTTTAGGGTTTTAAAGAGGAACAACCAAAGGATGTTGATGTGCCAATTTCTCATTCAAAGGTTGAAGATGACATCTTGAGGAATGACCATGTTCTGGCAGATGAGGAGTTGTCATATGGAATTTCCCTTGACTTGGGGTAACACTTGATGGATGTGGAGTGGTAATTCCCTCGATTGTAGCAATGGGTACAGGGTGGCCCTCTTTTCTCAATAAGGTTTACAGGGCTTCGAATACCCATCCCATTTGGCTCTCCAAAAGATTGAATTCCTCTTTCAATGCTTCTTGACCTTTCCTTAGCTCGTCCATCTTTTCCTGAGACGTGGCTTCCTATTCCAAACGTGTGCTGGGAATCACCTTGTTGGATATTAACAAAGGATGGATGAGTTTTTTTCCTGGAAAAGATATGCATGAATGCTAATGAGATGCAAATGCAATGGAATGAATGTAATGAGACGCCATGTATTTTATGTTTCTCTTTTTTGTACATGGGCTCAAAGGTCTGAGGTAACAGATGAATCTGAATGCTTTTCATGGAACTAGATTCTCACCAGGTATGATCTAAGGTTACAAAAGTTCCTAGAGTCATGTATCTACAAAATTGTTTGATGTCTGCGACAATTTACTTGTCGAACGTCAACTTTATACAATGAATCTACTCTATGTGAGGTCCTGATATTGATCCAATGAGAAGTGCATCTCGCAGACCTATATTACACGACCATCAACAACAGGGGTTCTAACAAGGTTCCTAAAATCATGGATCCACAAGACAGTTTGATGTCTATGAAAATTCATTTGTCGGACGTCAACTTTATCCAATGAATCTACTCTGGGTGAGGTTCTCATATTGATCCAATAAGAAATGCATCTCGCGGACCCATACTACGCAACCATCATTCCTAGTTTTCTAAAGGGTTAAGGTTCTATAAATGGTCCTTAGAGTCATGGATCCACACAAAAATGTTGAAGCCTACAACAATTTACTTGTCGAGTGTCAACATTCACAAAAGGATCTACTCTAAGTGAGGTTCTCGTTTCGATCCAACAAGAAGTGGGTATTGTAGACACACATTACTCAACCTCGTCATATCTCATGTTTTTACTCTAGACTCGGGTAGAGAGCATTTTCCCTCAGGGTTTGCAATCAGATATCCAAATACCAATGTTCCAATAAAGTCATATAACAATATAACAATAATGAAAACATAAGATAAAAAAGGCCATATAAGTAAACAAACATAAACACACACATAATAAAACCTAACTAGGCTTGACTCACTTAGGGATGAGAAAGTCCCCAGCAGAGTCGCCATCTGTCGTATCTTGAAAATGAGAACACGACCTTACAAAGTGCAATCACACGCTCGCATAATAGACTAAACAGAGTCACCACTGAACTTTATTTATTCTCATAAAGGGAAAGGGAAAATTTCAAATAAAACTCTTAAAAGAAAGATAAGGATATAGTCATCGCAACCAATATTAGGTTCGGGAGTCGGTTACACAAGGGAAGGTGTTAGCGCCCCTCACTTTCATTATACTCAATGGGAACCATTTGGTTAGTTGTCCATATGAGTGTTAGTTCAAAATGTTAGGCTTCTCAACTTATTAAAGGGAAAGGATAGGGCAAAAGGGTTATTTTTTATTAAGGTGCAAAGAAGAAAGGGATCTAAAAAGGTTTTTATTATTAGGGGGACCTTACAAGATTTTGCGATCCTGCTCCTACGTATCTCAAAAGAGAAATTAAGGCACATGTAGTTCTGGGTAAAAAAAAAGTTTGTTTGTTGGTCGATTTTAGAAAAAGATATCTTGCATTAATCAACGTAAAATATTGTTTTACCCAAAACAGGTGAGGGGCAGTCGTTTGCATCACATTGAATGAATTTACAAATCACATTTACAAGAATATGTCTCTTATCTCAACTCAACAGTTGTGGGTGAAGCATTGCATTGCATCATCTTAAGACAATATGTCTTTTGTTTTTGAAAAGGTTTTTAACAGTTGTGCCTAGAGGCAAAAGTTTAAATGAGTTTGATGTTTTTTAGGTGATGGAAGATGATTATTTATGACGGGTAAGCTTTTACAACTTATGTCTAGTACTCGGGACTACGTCTGAACTTTTCACCCATTTAATCTTTTTCTTCTTATTTGTTATGAAAAATAGTCAAAATTGTTAATGATTATTTATTTTGAATTTATTTGAGAAAGGAAACTTGAGGTTGGATCAAATTTTTTATTCATGATTATGAAAAGTGGAAAGTTTTGAAAATGTAGGACAAGATGTTCCGACATGTGTGCAACATCTAGCTTTTGTCAGCAAGTAAATAGATATGAAAAAAATGGGAGGATTTGCCGGAACAATAGTTTTACATCCTACAATATATGCAGGCTGGTACAGAAAACAATATACATTCAGCTAAATCTGGACACAAAACTATAAAACATTGAACAACAAAAGAAGCAATGGAACATGCATTCAAACTTACAACTGCAAGCATCAAAGCTGCAGAAGGGAATACAACAGTTCCCCCTAGAACATAAATACCTACAAAATTAATACTTCTTGCAACTCTCTTGCATTGAACTCCCTGAAAATTAGGAAAACTCAAGACTCATATCAATAAGAAATTATTGAGAAAACTAAAACCAATTAATGAACAAGCATGGTAATAAAATGAAGAACAAATTATTGATAAATACATAGGAAAAAATGAGAATTCAAAAGACATGTGATCACACTGGACAAATAATTTACTGATTTGATTTTTTTAAGAATTGTTTACTTATTCCTAGAATAATAGTGTTGTCATTTGTGGTTCCTGTGTTCAAATCCAACTAAGATGTAGTGCCAAAGTGTTGTCGTAACACATTTTGTAATAAAAACTAATAGGATATCGTAGAACAATAGTGTTTTGTTTAAATTCTACTAAGCTAAAAGACTGATATAGCAGCTGTTTAACAACATTGCTGATAATGATGCAACCAACTAATTTCAGCATGTAGATTCACAAAATCAAACCCTAACACACGTCTAATGCAATCACAATCCAATGATATCTAACCTCTGAATATTCAAAATATAACTTAATAATCCATAACATTGTACTTAAATTAAGTTCCAGTTCAATCTAGATCCTCAAGCCTATTGTTCCAACTACAACATAAAACAGCGAGAATTAGCATTAACATGCTTTCATGTTTTCAACACCTTTCTCATGAGACTTCTGAGCAGCATGAAATACATAAATATTGTTGTATGCAACATCGAAAGCTACCTTAATTGGTTAATAGATATATCAGGTATCACATGTTATTAACCATCAACATAATTTTGTTAATCACAAAGTTAAATATGATAAATCTTAATTTTAAAAAGCTCAAATCTACAAATAGTTAGAACACCTAAAATTACCGTCAAATTCGTGTTTAATTAAGTTTAACAGATGTTTAATGCCTCATTTTAATTATTTTATTATATATTTATTAGAGTTATTTTAATTTTTAAAAATAATTTTATTAAAATAATTTTACTTTTTAAAAACATGTTTATTAGAGTTATTTTATTTTTTAAAAACATGTTTTAATATTTAATTAAATTATTAACTTTTATTATTATAAAAAAAATATTTATTTTTAAAAAGAAATAGTTTTTGCTGGTGAGAACGAAACCGGGGCAAAAAACTCATTTTTTACTGAAGGCGGGGGGTTTGGATAGTAATTTTTTATCACTGACTAAGTTTGAGTGCGGAGGCAGATCTCTTACATAGAGGCAAGTTTGAATATGGGGCTGCTTAAACCCGCCTCTAATATGTCCCGTTGCCATACCTAAAAGGAAGTGATGATATGGGAGAGGGGAAAGAATCACGGTAATGAAAGAAGGATGAGGGAAAGATTAACCGGGTAATACGTTGTGATTATTTTTCTGAAATTTAAAATTCAAAAAAGGAAAAGCAGCACTTAGCATTCTGCCACGTCACCTTTAATGTGCATTTGATTGGGCAATAACCATGGTATTAGTCAATTACTTAAATGACCTTTTTTAAGTGTATTTAATATTTGTAATGAAGGGTATATTAGGTAGTGTTTAAGTATGTTTTGTGCTTTTATATATATATATATATATATATATATATATATATGGTCGAAGAAAACAACACAGACAAAATATGATACTAACTCAACTATTAATTTTTGGCATTCGAGTATTGCTTTATAAAGTTTTTATCATTAAGTTTTCTGCTATGGTACAATATTCAAGAAAAAGATATCAAACAAATGTTTGTAGAAGGATAGTAATAAGGCATTAGATTAGGCTACTGCAACACCGAAATTTTGCAACTACATTCTAAGCAAAAAAAAACTTTTGAAATTACTATATCAAACTCTTATTAATAAGGTTAGAGCTCTTAAACATCACTATTTATATAGAACTCAAATAACATACTAAATTATATTTTATGGCTTACATTTTATATTTTATTGACAACTTAAACTAAGTGCATCATTTTATTTTATCAGTAAAACATATCATTTTAATAGTTATCTATTATTTTTTAAGCATTACCTCCTTAATAACCTTATCCAAGTTTATGTATGAACTACCACCAGGACTAGTGTTTTCATATGCCTTACTCTTCAACTCCATGGCCTTTTTCCTCATCTTCTTTCCTCTATCTCCTGACATCAATTCATTGATAAGCTTTTCAACTTCCTCTCTCTTAACATTAGTATCAATTTCAATACCAATGTCCCATGTATTACAGATAAATTTACAGTTTGTTGGTTGATCTGCGAAAAATGGCCAACACAACATTGGCACTCCAGCACATATGCTTTCAGTGGTTGAGTTCCATCCGCAATGAGTCAAGAATCCACCAATTGAAGGATGGTTCAACACTTTCTCTTGCGGACACCAACTTGCTATTAGGCCTCTATCTGAAATTTCATTCACAAACTCAGATGAGGAAATAAAAGATCCACCGATGACAAGGTCAGGCCTAATGATCCACAAAAATGGTTTCTTGCTGTTGGCCAAACCCCATGCAAACTCCAAAAGTTGCTCTGGAGTCATAACTGTAATGCTTCCAAAATTCACATAAACAACAGACTCAGGTTCTTTTGATTCAAGCCAATCGAGACACTTGGTATCTTCTATCCAAAGATTAGAACCTAAAGATTCCAAGTGATTGTGCCCGGATTGATTTAACAACGAAGGTAAAGGTCCAATTGTATAGAGAGAAGGAAACATAGAATTGAGAGCTTTCATTACATCACTCTCAAGTTCATTGAAAGTGTTAAAAACAATAGCAGATGCTTTAGAAACTCTATCTGCCACATGGATGATGAATTTAACCACAATATCATTTGGATCTGTTGTTATGATAAGGTCAGGAAGATCCTTTAGTCGAAAGTTGTGCAATCCTGGAATACAATCTACTTTGGTTTCTAAATATCCATTTGTCCTATAACTCTCATCTGCTTGTCATAATTACATAAGTCAATAGTTAAAAGCTTTATATATACATAGAATGTATCATATTCACAAATTTTCATAAAATAAAAATAAATTGCGATGATTAAATTACATAGTTACGAATATTTGAGTTATACGAAAAAATTTATCAGAAAGATTTATAAATTATAATGAGTTATTAAGCAGAATAAATCTATTAAAAATTACTCTTTGAGTAACTGTATCACAAATTGTTACCTTTGAGTGGTAGTAGACCTTTCTCAATCAATGTACGAATGTGCAAAACGGATAACGAGGTGCATGCACTTGCTGGGGAAAAGAGAAGGATTGGGAGTGCATGTTGTTCAGCAGATTGTAAGGTAAATGGCATGAAACAATCAGAAACTAAGCATGTAACAGGTGGAACAAGACCAGCAATGGCGGATTCATGAAGTCTAGCAAGAAGTTCACCAAAATATTGGTGGACGTTGTTCATGATTGATTGACAAAGAGAAGGTATGTCTTGAGTAACATCACCATCATCACCTTCCATTGGAGTTAAACCATCTGGAATCGTCTCAAACCGAAAATCAGCGAAACCATCAAGAGCATTGGAGCCTCTTGATTTGAGCAAGCGTTTGTGATTATATTCAGTGTTGACAAAGGTTATGTGAAAGCCTCTAAGGTGAAGAAGTTTTGCAAATTTGAATAATGGATTGATATGGCCTTGAACTGGATATGGAATCAATAAAGCATGTGGCTTTTTATCATCAGAAAAAGTACTCATCTTTGATGAAACTTGTAGTGTATATAATGAGAACAATATATGTGTAAAAAACAAGGGATTTTATAGAGAGATTTGGTTGAAGAAAAAAATACAAACAGATAAAATATGGTAACTCAACTACAATTTCTGGCATTTGAGTATTGCTTATAGCATTAAATTTTCTTTAGTTGGGACCATATCGAAGAAAGAGATATCAACCAAAATGTTTGTAAAAGGATATTAATAAGGCATGAGATTAGGCTACAGTATCAGATTGAACCACTTGACTTATATATTAGTCCCAATTTCAGTGTCAGTCCTTGTCCAACCAGAAATAATTTAAACTAAAATTTGATCGGATTTATTTTAGAGTGTTAAATTTTCTTGAAAAAGAGTTTTGATATTTATTATGGTCATTTTTCGATTCAACCTATTTTTACCGGAAGAGAAAATATGACCTGGTTTTAATTTAAAGATTTTTAATTTGTCTTTATAATTGTATTGATATTTGTAAATTTTTAAATTTAAATTGATAACATATGTATGTTATAAAAAGTTAATAAATTTTTAACTAATACAAGTGATTCTCACTTTTAAAACATAGATAACAAAAAATAAATTATTAAAATGAGTTTAAAAAATTCAAGTGTGTTTGTATTTAAGCCTTTGTTTTCATATGATTATTATTTTTCTAGTTTTTTTAAATATTGAATGTACTAATTTTTTGGTATGTTTAAATTTAGGCTTGATACCTCTTTTAGTCTCTTAACTCTAGTGTTTGTTTCGTTTTGATCCCTTAAGAAAAAAACGTTACATTATAGTCCACTAACTTAGACTCTGTTACGTATAGTAGTCCTTTCTGTTAGTTTGGGTTGGGAAAACGTTAGAGATTACACTACTGGACTTTAAATGGCTTAGGTGGATATTCTATAATTATTTTAATGGATGAGATGGATTTTGTATTACACATAACATTCATTTTAAGGAGATGAAACGTGTTAGAGCATGATAACATTGTTGGATGAAAGCTCAGGTTCAAACAACAACTACATTATGAAGAAGAACACTAGTTTGAAGACGAAGTTCATTGAAGACGACGTTTACGACAACACTTGTTTGAAGACGAAGTTCAGATAGTGATGTTTACGACAACAAGAAAACTCTAAGGTACGACAACAACACTTGTTTGAAAACGAAGTTCATTGCAGAAGAACGAAGAAGAAGAATTTCATTATTTCACTCGTCTGCACAGAAAACCCTAAGGTACGAACTTGCACAAATACGATTAAGAAGATGTTAAATTTCTTCTATACCTAACTTGCTTAGTACTTCTGATACTATATGTAGGTTGATTAGGTCATGGAAATTAAGTTTAAGTGTGTTGGTCATCATTCTGGTGAGTTTTCTAGGGAGTTTGCAAATTTTACCAAGTCAGGTTATGTAGGGCTAGAGGAGATATGGGATGTTGATCTTGATTATTGGAGTTATTTTGAAATATCAGACAAGTTAAGAGAGTTAGGTTACCCTACTATAGATAGGCTTTGGTATTATGATGATATGATTGCTAATGATATAATTCAGTTAGAAAATGATAAGGGGACTGACAGGATGAAAACCATTGTAGTGTTAACTAGGGAATGCCACTTGCATGTTACACATCATGTATCTGAACTTGATGTTATTGAGGAGCCCATACTCTCACTACCACATGTGAGCATATTGGGTGAAGATATGTGTGGTGAAGGGCCTGATATGGATAATTATCAGGATGGGACCATAGTGACTGAGGATGTGGTTGGTGAAGTATATGAAGAGGGAAGTAATGAATGTGGGAGCACACTGGGTGAAAATGTGGTGGAAGAGGGGACAATAGTTAATGAAGTTGAGGAGAATGTAGGAATTGAAGAGAATGTTGGAATTGAGAAAATGTGGGTGATGTGGGGACCACCTGTGAAATGGAGGAGAATGTGGATGTAGGGATGAATGTTGGAGGGGATGAAATCAATGAAGGATTGAACTGTAACCAAGAACAAGATGAGGTAGTTAACTGTAACCAAGAAGATGGAAGTGATGACAGTGCTTTGAATGTTAATTTTGAAGACTCAGAGAATGACATAGGTATTGATGGAGAGATAGAAATTGATGTGGATGAAGTGAATGCAACAAGTAAGTTGAAGGGAAAAGGCAATGGGAAAAACCATGGGAAAGGTAAGGGGAAAGTTAAAGGGAAAGGGAAAGGGAAATGGAAAGGGAAGGGTAAAGGAAAGGAAAAAGTCATTGTTAGGGATGTAGGTGTTGATAATGATGGTGATGTAAATATGGACAATTTGAGAGGTTTAGGTGACATAGAGGAGTAAGACAGTGATAAAATGCCTACTGAGTATGACAGGGACAATGATGAGGTTGTAAAGGATGATTTTGTAACCTTTAAGCTTCCAAAAAGAATGGAAGACTACAAATGGGAACTTGGTATATTTTTTCTATAAAGGGGGTGTTTCAAGAGGCAATAAGAACATATACCACTCATTTAGGAAGGAACTTGAATTTACAAAAAATGATAAGGCAAGAATGGGAGTTAAATGTAAGGCAGGTTGCCCATGGAAGGCTTACTGTGAAAATATTAAAGGTAAGGAGACTTGGAAATTGAGGATAATTATGGACAAGCATACTTGTAGTAGGGATAATAAGATTAGGTTCCTCAATTCAAAATGGTTGGACAAGAAGATTCAAACAAGCATTAGAGACAATCCAGCTTTGAAGTTGACTGATATTATGGAGAAGACACATGAAAAGTGGAATATTAGGATTAACAAGACATTGGCATATAGAGCTAAAACACTAGTTGTTGATATTGTGAATGGTTCTTTTAAAGAGTAGTATAGAAGAATTCATGATTATGGCCATGAACTATTAAGGGAAAACCCAAGATCAACTGTGAATATTACAAGTCAGCCACCACTTCAAGGGGAAAGCAGTGAAAACTCTACTCAATTGAATCCTCACTTTCAAAGGATGTATGTTTGTCTCAAAGCTTGCAAGGACAAATTTTTCAAATGCGAGCCTATTATAGGATTAGATGGTTGTTTCTTAAAGGGATACTATGGAGGAAAAGTACTAGCTGCTATTGGTAGGGACCTAAATGACCAAATGCTTCCAATTGCATATGCTGTTGTTAAGGCTGAAACTAAAGACTCATGGAGCTGGTTTCTAGAGTTATTGATACCTGATTTGGGAGAAGTCAGGTTGTGCTGAACATATACCTTCATTAGTGATCAACAAAAGGTTAGGTTTTAAACTCTCACATTGAAATGTAACTGTTAGCCAATTGTTTTATTTCACCATCATTCTTACTTATTTATGGATGCAAGGTTTGCTGTCAGCTCTTGATGAATTACTTGGTAATGTTGACCAGAGATTCTGTGTTAGGTAATGTTTACTCTCACCTTGGTAATTGTTGTGAATCGGATACCTTAAACAAAGTATAAACGGTTTCTAATGATCAAGAAACACACAAGGGTTAGGGTTAACAAAGAAAACAAGGTAAAACAACAAGGAACAACAAGGATTGGTTATTAAACTGCTATTCTTTCCTTTCTCTTAGAACAAGATTACAAGTATACAAGAATAACAAAATAACTTCTCTCCCTTGAAATTAGGATTTTATTTTCCTATTTTTCCTTATTCTCAAAATTGAGAAACTAGCATCCTATTTATAATAAAATAGCACACTAACCTAATGGGCTTTTTAACAATTACCCATTACAAGCTAACTTAGGGTACAAGCTAACTTAAACAATTGGGCTTACAAGCAAGACCCAATTCAACATGCTAACAACCCTAGCAATATTGACTAATGCATGTTAGAACAAACTTCGACTACAACACGCATTACTCGCGAACAGACTTCGACCATACTAGAGTTCGATCCAACATCTCACAAATCTCCACCTTGGATCTAACTCTATAATATCAAGAAACTAACTTTCTTCATGTAGCTTTATTAACTGCATATAGTGGAAAAACTTGCAACTGGACAATGTCTTGGTGATCATATCAGCAGCATTATGATCTGTCGAAACTTTCAGCACTTGGACTTCTCCACGCTCGATTACCCCTCTGATGAAATGCAGCCTCACATCAATGTGCTTGGTTCGCTCATGATAGGCTGAATTCTTCGACAGATGTATTGCACTTTGACTATCACATTTAACAGTGATAACTCGACCTTGAAGTTTTAGCTCCTTTGCAAAACCTTCAAGCCACACTGCTTCCTTCACAGCTTCAGTTAGAGCAATATACTCCGCTTCAGTGGTTGATAGGGCAACGACCTTCTGAAGTGTTGCTTTCCAACTGATTGCTGTCCCAAACATAGTGAACACATATCCAGAGATAGATTTTCTGGAATCCATACAACCTGCATAATCAGAGTCGACATATCCATCGATTGCTGCTTTACTATCTTCACCTAAGGCTCCACCATAAATTAGGACTCTATTTAGAGACCCATTTATGTACCTTAAAATCCACTTCAATGCTTGCCAGTGAGCCTTTCCAGGATTCGCCATGTACCTGCTTACAAGACTTACTGCATATGCTATGTCGGGTCTAGTACAGACCATAGCATACATCAAAGAACCTACTATGTTAGCATATGGAATGCTATTCATATAAGTTCTTTCAACATCAGTGCTGGGACACTGATTTATACTCAGCTTGAATTGAGGGTTTGTCGGAGTCACAACAGGCTTTGAATTCGACATACCAAACTTTTCGAGAACCTTCTGTAGATATGCCTCTTGAGATAAGCATAATTTCGAATGCTTTCTATCTCTCCGGATGTCAATCCCAAGAATCCTGGACGCAGCTCCCAGATCCTTCATTTCGAACTCTTTATTGAGTTCAGCCTTCACCCTCATTACCTCTTCGACATTGTTGCTTGCTATTAGAATATCATCCACATAGAGCAACAAAATAACAAATGAATTACCCGGTCGAAATCTAAAGTAAACACAGTGGTCGAACTGGCTTCTGATGAAACTTATGTGTGCCATGAACTTGTCGAATCTCCTATTCCACTGTCGAGGAGATTGTTTCAGTCCATATAAAGATCTATTCAGTTTGCACACATAATCTTCCTTCCCCCTTTCGACATACCCTTCAGGTTGCCTCATCAGGATTGTTTCATCTAGATTACCATACAAGAATGCAGTCTTCACATCCATCTGTTCCAGTTCAAGGTCGAACTGGGCCACCATGGCAAGCAACATTCGAATGGATCTGTGCTTCACAACAGGAGAGAACACATCATTAAAGTCAATACCTTCTTTCTGAGTGAATCCCCTAGCAACCAATCTTGCCTTGTATCTCTTCGATGTCACTCCTTCGATTCCTTCCTTAACTTTGAAAATCCATTTACAGCTGACTAACCTGGCTCCAGCAGGTTTCTTGATCAGTTCCCAGGTGTTGTTATCATGAAGAGATTTCATCTCATCATCCATGGCCTTCAGCCATTCAGTCTTCTTTCGACTCCTCATAACTTCCTTATAGTCTCTAGGTTCTTCATCTAGAACCTCACTAGCAGAGATTAAGGCATAAGCTATAAGATCTGCATACCCAAGTCTCTGAGGTGGCTTGATGACTCTCCTCGACCTGTCTCTTGCTAGCAGGTAGTCATTATCAGTCTCCTCATCTTCGACAACATCTTCTGTGTCTTCTTCGACTTCATCTGGGGTAAGTAATGTGAAGGCAAAGTATCTACCAACACAAGCGTGCCTCTGGTTTTTGATGATGACAACTTGCTAAGAGATATCCTTCTTTCGTTTAAATCATTCACGCTACTTATGATTCAATTTTTACAATGACGTAATGCACAAAAAGCTGTAGAAATTTATGTTTTTGCAGATTTTTGAACCATGAGCCGACCATACCGTCAGCACACAGTTTCATTCAGTTCACACGGGTCAGCGCATGGAACCATGCGTCGACCGCTGACTTGGCGCATGCAGGTTTAAGAATCAGACGGCTCAGCGCATGAAGATCATGCGTCGACCGCTGACTCGGCGCATGACAGTTTGAGTGTCACACGGCTCAGCGCACGCCGACCCTATGGTCGACCGTTCGCGCGCAGAAACAGAAATTCTGCTATGTTTCTTTGATCTGTCAACTGTCTGTTTTGTATATTACTATAAATAGCTGTCTTTTCAATTTTAACAAAAAACATTTTATTTTGAAAGCATTGTGAGAAAGTGTTCAGGTCAAGAAACGTGAAAGAGGTGCATCAGTGTTCTTCATCTTCATCGTTCAATCAACTCACAAATCCTCAAATTACAGATAATCAATTTTTTTGCTGCGGTTTGTGGTTTGCTCGACGGTGATAAGGTTCGAATGCGTGATTGAAGATCCGGTTCGAGTGGAAGCTGGTGCAGGTGTTTCTTGGGAGAAAACCTTTGAGGTTTTACCTATCAAGACTACAGGTTTTGAAGGCTTTTGTTACGGAATCGTCGGTTCAACAATCAAGCGAGTGCGAAGGTGATTGATTAGCGGAAGGTTGATCAATCTAGTAGCTAGGGCGTTGAAAGGTTGAAGACGTTCCGGGTTCAATTTGGGTGTGTCTAAGATCAGCCGTGCCGAAGGTTTGATCAACGGAAGAGTTGTCAATAAGGTGGCTGCAATCGGAGGTCATTCACATCAAATTGGAGGACTTGATTCATCTTGAATCAAGGGGCAAGAAGTGGTAGAAATTATCAGCAACATTGAGATTGTTTGTATCAATTGTCTATCGATTCTTGTGTATAACTGTTCTACCAAACAGGTGATATCTATTCAATACATATCTCAATTCTCATTGTAGAATTGAGGGCAGACGTACCCCAACGCGAGGACGACTGGGGGAACTGCCTCATCAAATCTTGTGTTCCTTTATTTTCTGCATTTTCAATTACAGCTTAAAAATTAAGTGATTCTAGAATAAGTGATTTTGTCAAATTGTAGTATTGATTGAGTGAGTTGGTGAAACACTGTTTTTTAACTACTAAGTACAATAGAAATACTGTACTAAGGCTTTTTCAATCACTCATTCAACACAAATATCATTTAAGGTATTTGTGCACACCAACTGTTCGACAAAAGTGCTGAACTAAAATTGCCTTAATTTTGCTGCTAGTTTTGGTGTAATTTTTGATCATTGGAATAAGGAAATAGTACGAGTGAATCACATCTGAGTTTTGCATAAAAGTGTGTAGTGATTTACTATCCGTTATCGTCTTAAATTCATCTGCTTGACGCATATCCGGCTCTCCAATAGTTGTTCGTTTTAGACTATATTTTCCAAGGCCGCTTCCGCATTTGAAAACAATTTTGAAAACCAATTTTATTGGTAGCGCCACTCAAATTTTTAAAAGGGATCTATTCAACCCCCCCTTCTAGATCCGTGCCTTAGTCTAACAAGTGGTATCAAGAGCTCCGGTTCTCCGGTGCTTCAAATACAACATTGATAGAATAATGGCTAACGAACCAAAAGGGGCGTACAATAGAGCTCCCGTTTTTAACGGTGAAAATTATAGCTATTGGAAAGACTGTATGCGGGTGCACATTAATTCCATAGATAGAAAGATATGGAACGTTATTCTCAATGGTCCGATTGAAATAACCATGACAAATGAGAATAACGAAGTTGTGCCAAAGCCCGAAGCACAATGGACCGACGACGATGAGCGAAAGTATAATTACGATTGGAAAGCTAAGAACATTCTAATCTCCTCATTAGGTGTAGATGAATACTACCGTGTATCCCATTGCCCTACGGCTAAGACTATGTGGGATGCACTACAAATTGCCCATGAGGGGACAAACGATGTTAAGTTGGCTCGAATCAACACTCTTATACAAGAGTTTGATCTCTTTTTCATGGAGCAAGGGGAAACCATTGCTGACATGCAAAAGAGATTTACTCATCTCATAAACAGATTACATTCACTAGGAAGACCTATTTCCAATGATCTTGCTACTAATAAAGTTTTGAGATGTCTTAGCAGGGAATGGCAGCCGAAAGTGACCGCCATCAAAGAGGCAAATGATCTTACGGTATTAGACCTGACTACATTGTTTGGCAAACTACAAGAGCATGAACAGGTACTCTTGAGTCTTGACCAACATGAAAGGAAAGAAAAGAAGGACAAAGTAAAGATGAGTGAAAAGAAGTCCATAGCTCTTAAGGCTTCTTCCTCGAAGTCTAAAGCAAAAGAGCAAAGTGATTATTCTTCAAGCGACGACGAAGAAGAAGACATAAATGAGGACATGGGGCTGTTCGTTAAACGGTATAACCGGTACGTGAGAAAGAACGGCATCCAACATTCGGAGAAGAACCTGGTAAATTTCCGAAGGCAATCAAGGTTCTCCAAAGATGACAATCAAAAAGGCAAAAAGACTAGAGGAACGTGCTATAAATGTGGAAAGCCCGGTCACTACAAACCGGACTGTCCAATGAACAACAAGGGAAAAGAAAAGGAACAATCGAAGTCACATAAGAGAGCATCAAAGCCTAGGAGGGCGTACATCGCGTGGGAAAGCGACAGTGATTCTTCCTCCTCTAATGAAAGCTCTAGTGATGAAGAAGAGTCCGTGAATCTATGTCTCTCCGCAAATCAGAAAAAGAAAAAGAAACAGGTGAAATGTGTCGAGTCCACCGAGAGAAGATGGGTTCTTGATAGTGGGTGCTCAAGGCACATGTCTGGAGACATATCCTTATTCATAGACTTCGTGGCTAAGAAGAAAGGGTATGTAACATACGGTGATAACAACCGCGGAGCGATACTAGGTAAAGGTAGTATAGGTAATCCCTCCTCTACTACAATTTCCGATGTGTTGCTTGTCGAAAACCTTAAACATAATCTCCTTAGCATTAGCCAATTATGCGACAAAGGTTACAATGTTTCCTTTTCAAAAGATTGCTGCAAAATTGTGCATGAAAGTGATAAGAAGAATGTGTTTATTGGTTTTAGAGTAAACAATGTGTATATGCTTGACTTGAATGTGGTATCCCCAACAAGCGATCAATGTCTCATATCTATGAGTGAAGACTCATGGCTATGGCATAGGCGCTTAGCGCATGTCAACTTTGACTTACTCAATAAGATTGTCTCAAAAGATCTAGTACTAGGACTTCCCAAAATTAAGTTCACCAAGGATCACCTTTGTGATGCTTGTCAAAAAGGAAAACAAACAAGGATCTCCTTTAAATCCAAAAAGATTATTTCAACAACGAGACCTCTTGAACTACTTCATATGGACTTGTTTGGGCCGTCTAGGATCAAAAGTCTAGGAGGAAACTATTACGGATTCGTAATAGTGGACGACTTTTCTAGGTTCTGTTGGACCATCTTCTTAGTGAGTAAAAGTGACACGTTTGCCGCTTTTGAGAGATTTGCCAAGCTCTCCCAAAATAAGTTAAATACAAACATTGTGTCAATAAGAAGTGACCACGGAGGTGAATTTGAAAATCATTTATTTGGAGAATATTGCGGTAACCATGGCATCGATCATAACTTCTCGGCTCCACGAACTCCTCAACAAAATGGGGTTGTGGAGCGTAAAAACAGAATTTTAGAAGAATTGGGAAGAACAATGATTAATGATAGTGGTTTACCAAAATACTTTTGGGCCGACGCCATTAGTACGGCATGTTATGTTTTGAATAGGGTACTCATCCGCCCCATTCTAAACAAAACTCCGTATGAACTTTTAAAAGGGCGAAAGCCTAATGTTTCTCACCTTCATGTTTTTGGATGCAAGTGCTTTGTATTAAACAATGGAAAGGAAAACTTGGGCAAGTTTGATTCAAAAGCCGATGAAGGCATTTTTCTAGGGTACTCGCAATCAAGTAAAGCATATAGGATTTATAATAAAAGATTACTAGCTGTTGAAGAGTCTGTGCACGTTACGTTTGATGAGTCCTATCCGAGAAATGTCGGAAAGGATAGTGTTGTTCATGGTGCAGGTACATCCACAGAAGACATACTCAAAGGTGGCGAAACGGGGATTGATCAACCCGATAGAGTCAAAATTGAGGAGGATAAGGATGCACACCATGAGGTAACTGAGGAAGCTCATCCGCCTACAAACGATGATCTCCCTCAAGCTTGGAAGTCGTGTAAAGATCATCCAATTGACAATATTCTCGGAGACATCACAAAGGGAGTCACCACTCGATCTAAGCTAAGTAACTTTTGTTATCACTTCGCTTTCGTTTCACAAATAGAGCCTAAAAACCCCAAAGAGGCCCTACTCGATGAGCACTGGTTTTTATCGATGCAAGAGGAACTAAATCAGTTTAAAAGAAACGAGGTATGGGACCTTGTCCCTCCTCCGCGAGGCCATCGAGTAATCGGCACCCGATGGGTGTTTAGGAACAAGTTGGACGAAAACGGGGTAATAACCCGTAATAAAGCGAGATTGGTCGCTCAAGGGTATAACCAAGAGGAAGGCATCGACTATGAGGAAACTTATGCGCCGGTTGCCCGACTCGAGGCTATACGCCTTTTACTCGCCTTTGCATGTGCAAAGGATTTTAAGTTATTTCAAATGGATGTTAAAAGTGCGTTCCTTAACGGTCACATAAATGAAGAAGTATATGTGTCTCAACCTCCCGGTTTTGAATCTCATGAATACCCTGAACATGTTTACAAGTTAAAAAGAGCTTTATATGGTCTCAAACAAGCTCCTAGAGCTTGGTATGAGCGACTAAGTAAGTTTTTACTTAATCAGGGGTACTCACGAGGAAAGGTTGACACTACACTCTTCATTAAACGTCAAGGAAAGCACTTGATTTTGGTGCAAATCTATGTTGACGATATTATATTTGGATCCACTAACATGAATCTCGTGAGAGAGTTTTCTGACCTCATGCAGGGCGAATTCGAGATGAGTATGATGGGGGAGCTCACATACTTCCTCGGCCTGCAAATTAAACAACTCCAAGAAGGGACATTCGTGAGCCAAACAAAATATTGTTTGGACTTGATCAAGAGATTTGACATGGCAAAATCCAAGGCCATAGACACCCCAATGCCTACATGCGTAAATTTGGATAAAGATGAAAATGGCAAGGACGTAGAGGTAAAACGATATAGAGGTATGATTGGTTCACTTCTCTATCTTACTGCGTCACGTCCTGATATTATGTTTAGTGTGTGCATGTGTGCACGATACCAATCATGTCCCAAAGAATCCCACCTAAAAGCTGTTAAACGAATTCTTCGATACCTGTCAGGTACCCCGAAGTATGGATTGTGGTATTCTAAGGGTAGTGATTGCTCGTTGGTAGGTTACTCCGATTCCGACTTTGCCGGGTGCAAATCGGATAGGAAAAGCACTAGTGGTACATGTCATTTGTTTTCAAACTCCTTGGTTAGTTGGCATAGCAAGAAACAAGTTTCAGTTGCTTTATCAACGGCCGAGGCGGAATACGTTGCCGCTGGTAGTTGTTGTGCTCAAATTCTGTGGATTAAGCAACAACTACTAGATTTCAATCTTAAACTTGAACGTATTCCTATCCTATGTGACAACACTAGCGCTATTAACCTTACCAAAAATCCCGTATTACACTCTCGCACTAAACATATAGAAATTCGACACCATTTTCTTAGGGACCATGTTGAGAAAGGTGATGTTGTATTTGAACACGTTGACACTAAAAACCAACTAGCGGACATTTTCACAAAGCCGCTAGCAACGGAACCTTTCTTTCATATCCGCCGAGAACTTGGCATCCTCGACATTTCGGAACGGGAATAATATTTGCTGATGTTATCTTATTTCATTCAAATAATCATGCTGTTGTACTTCTAACAATTTGATATTCGTGTAAGTATAAGTATGTTGTGTATCAAGCAAATCAGGCATCAAGGTGATATTGTTCTTTCTCTCTCTCTTTGTTTGATAATCCTGTTGATCTCAAATCATATCGCTTATACTACGCTAAATTTGTATGACATCTACTGCATATGTATATAGATATTTTTTTTTCTTATATGTCATGACATCATTTTTGCATAGCATGTACCTCTGAATATGGTAAAATACAAAAATCTGCTGTTTGTTGCATATTGAGTCGACCATAACAGGGCAGCGGTCGGCGCACCCTGTTAACTTTTGTATCTGGTGAAAAATCTGAAGCATGCGTCGACGCATGCAGAAGCTACCGTCGACGGCTCGCGCAAAAACCCAGTTTTCCTGATTACTTGACGGTTCAGTTTTTTTTTGGGCAGTTACACTTGCATTTATCTTCATTACTAAAAACCCACACCTACTACCCCTACTAACTCTCTTCATCTCCTCACATTTTCCAATCAAACCCTAATCCTTACATTAAACAAGGGTTATCTCTCTCCTTCTTCTCAAAATTCAAAATCCTTCATCTCAAAACTCTTCATTCTCCATCACATTGGTAAAGAGTTCCTTGTACCCACAAAACTATACCCATGGCTTCTTCCTCTAGACCTACAAGAAAGAGATCAAGAGGGTCAACCTCCGGAACAGTGCCAATCACTGCAGAATCCCTGGTTCATCCGTCTCGTCGGGAAAACTTTAACAAAGACATTGGTAAGAGGAAAGTGGTTCGACAACACGCCTTCTATGAACTGGTTGCTGAACGCATGCATCTGGGTGAGTTCATGAACTTTCTTACTTATCATGGTGTTGAACGATTTGTTGAATGCAATGTACAATATAGCGAAGATCTGGTGCGTGTCTTTTACTCTGAATTGAATGATAAATTTCACGGAGAAAACTTTCATTCCCATATTGGAACAACTCAAGTGACTGTAAATACTGAATTCTGGAGTAAGTATTTTGATATGTCTGTAGAGGATGGTGAACCTCCCCTAGCCGAAGTGACCGATTCTAAAACTCTTGAAGGTTATGAGTATAACAAAGCACTGAATAATATGCTCAAGAGGCCTTATCCGGAGCACATTGTAAACAGTGCGGCTTTTCCGAGGTCCGTCACATCCGGAAAACTCAGATCATCTCCAAGGATCCTTCAATGGATTGTGGCGCGCATTCTGCGGCCTAAACAAGGTGGTTTGTCAAGAGTCGAACAAGCTGAAGTGCATCTCATCCATATACTAGGTCACGGCATTAAAATTAACTGGCCGTACTATATTACAAGCCGGATGTATGAACTAAGAGACTCCAAGCGAGGCACCGCGCTCGCCTATGGCTCATTCATTCAGGAAGCTTTAAACTCTGCAGGTATCAATTACCCGTCTTTTCCGTATACTCCAATTTCTTCCGATAAAGAGTTCAGTTCAAAGGTCTTTGCTATGATGGGATATGTGTGGGATCAGTCGCTCAAAAAGTACAGATTTTATCGGCGCTCAACCATGGCTGCAGCTGCCTCCTCGAGTGAAGAAAGTGCTGATGAGTCAGAGGGTGGAGAAGATGAAGAAGCAGAAGGAAGCTCAAGTGAAGATGAAGACAATCAAGGTGACAATGCAGGAGAGGCACAAGAAACCGCTGATGAGACTCAGCTGGACCACGATATTAATGAAGGTCATCAACCATACGTGCCTTCTGAAAACTATCAACAAACATATCAAGATGACAATCAACACAATAACTGGTCTGCCTACTCAAACCAACAGGAAAATGAGGATGAGGAGAATAACCAAGGCTGGGGTGAATGGCAATACACCGGGTGGACCACCCTTGGCAAATTCTATCAGCCGTATCAACCAAGCACTGCAGACCCACCTTCTCCTCAACAACCGTCAAACAATTCGGAGATTTTAGAAATGATGCAGTCGATGCAGTTGGAACAGCGAAATTTTATGACCAATATGCAGGAACAACAGCAAAAATTCATGAGGGATCAAAATGAAAGAATGGCACAAATTCGTTCTGAACTGCATAACCAAAATGAACGGATCAGTGGAATGTCGACTCAGCTGGACGCTCGATTCGAGACTCTAACTCACTGTCATCAAGCTGAAGAGCGCGCCATTGTCGACAGTCTTGACTTTTTGAATAACATCACAGAAGAATTTACTGATCTAGCTCATCCCCAACGCCATCCTCATTACTATGACAGGCGTGGTCGTGGTCGCGGACGTGGACGGGGCTATTAGCATGCGCTCATATGTCATTTGTTGTTTCCTGTTTTGGCTTGCATTCATTTTGTTTGTTGTGTTTTGCTTTTCTGCCCAAACTCACTATGATTGTTGCTTACTTCTATGTTGCTATCATGACATTTTTGTGGTTCTGTAATCTATTAACTGTTATCTCCATCGTATGTATAACTGTTGTTTACTTCTCATCTGTTGGTATCTCATTTATGCATGATTCAATGTGTTGTTATTGTGTCACGAGTTTACCTCTTTTTGATGTTGTCAAAGGGGGAGAACCGAGCAGTAGATAGACGATGATTACGACCGCTATAATTGTAAAAGAAAGGGGGAGCATACCTATACCTATCACGTGTTGCGTAACAGTAGGTTGCCATCATCAAAAAGGGGGAGAATGTGAAGGCAAAGTATCTACCAACACAAGCGTGCCTCTGGTTTTTGATGATGACAACTTGCTAAGAGATATCCTTCTTTCGTTTAAATCATTCACGCTACTTATGATTCAATTTTTACAATGACGTAATGCACAAAAAGCTGTAGAAATTTATGTTTTTGCAGATTTTTGAACCATGAGCCGACCATACCGTCAGCACACAGTTTCATTCAGTTCACACGGGTCAGCGCATGGAACCATGCGTCGACCGCTGACTTGGCGCATGCAGGTTTAAGAATCAGACGGCTCAGCGCATGAAGATCATGCGTCGACCGCTGACTCGGCGCATGACAGTTTGAGTGTCACACGGCTCAGCGCACGCCGACCCTATGGTCGACCGTTCGCGCGCAGAAACAGAAATTCTGCTATGTTTCTTTGATCTGTCAACTGTCTGTTTTGTATATTACTATAAATAGCTGTCTTTTCAATTTTAACAAAAAACATTTTATTTTGAAAGCATTGTGAGAAAGTGTTCAGGTCAAGAAACGTGAAAGAGGTGCATCAGTGTTCTTCATCTTCATCGTTCAATCAACTCACAAATCCTCAAATTACAGATAATCAATTTTTTTGCTGCGGTTTGTGGTTTGCTCGACGGTGATAAGGTTCGAATGCGTGATTGAAGATCCGGTTCGAGTGGAAGCTGGTGCAGGTGTTTCTTGGGAGAAAACCTTTGAGGTTTTACCTATCAAGACTACAGGTTTTGAAGGCTTTTGTTACGGAATCGTCGGTTCAACAATCAAGCGAGTGCGAAGGTGATTGATTAGCGGAAGGTTGATCAATCTAGTAGCTAGGGCGTTGAAAGGTTGAAGACGTTCCGGGTTCAATTTGGGTGTGTCTAAGATCAGCCGTGCCGAAGGTTTGATCAACGGAAGAGTTGTCAATAAGGTGGCTGCAATCGGAGGTCATTCACATCAAATTGGAGGACTTGATTCATCTTGAATCAAGGGGCAAGAAGTGGTAGAAATTATCAGCAACATTGAGATTGTTTGTATCAATTGTCTATCGATTCTTGTGTATAACTGTTCTACCAAACAGGTGATATCTATTCAATACATATCTCAATTCTCATTGTAGAATTGAGGGCAGACGTACCCCAACGCGAGGACGACTGGGGGAACTGCCTCATCAAATCTTGTGTTCCTTTATTTTCTGCATTTTCAATTACAGCTTAAAAATTAAGTGATTCTAGAATAAGTGATTTTGTCAAATTGTAGTATTGATTGAGTGAGTTGGTGAAACACTGTTTTTTAACTACTAAGTACAATAGAAATACTGTACTAAGGCTTTTTCAATCACTCATTCAACACAAATATCATTTAAGGTATTTGTGCACACCAACTGTTCGACAAAAGTGCTGAACTAAAATTGCCTTAATTTTGCTGCTAGTTTTGGTGTAATTTTTGATCATTGGAATAAGGAAATAGTACGAGTGAATCACATCTGAGTTTTGCATAAAAGTGTGTAGTGATTTACTATCCGTTATCGTCTTAAATTCATCTGCTTGACGCATATCCGGCTCTCCAATAGTTGTTCGTTTTAGACTATATTTTCCAAGGCCGCTTCCGCATTTGAAAACAATTTTGAAAACCAATTTTATTGGTAGCGCCACTCAAATTTTTAAAAGGGATCTATTCAACCCCCCCTTCTAGATCCGTGCCTTAGTCTAACAAGTAATTCAGCATCAACATGCTCCACCTCAACAGGAATCTCTCCATGTTCCAGCTCTTCGTCAGCATCATCAGTTTTCTTGAAAGCCATCTCTGCTTCGTTGAAAACTACATCTCGACTGGTGATACACCTCCTGTGACCTGGCTCTAGGCACCATAGCCTATAAGCTTTGACTCCTTCAGGGTATCCCATGAACATGCATTTCAGAGCTCTAGGTTCGACCTTGTCTTGCCTAATATGAGCATAGGCCACACAGCCAAATACTCTCAGTCTGTCGAGACTAGGTGGCTGACCTGACCAAAATTCTTCAGGTGTCTTCATTCCCAAGGCAGTCGAGGGACATCTATTTATCAGGTAAGCTGCTGTCGAAACAGCTTCCGCCCAAAACACCTTCTTCAATCCAGCACTAACCAACATGCATCTAACCCTTTCAAGGATTGTTCGATTGAATCTCTCAGCTAAGCCATTTTGTTGAGGAGTACCTGCTACAGTCTTATGCCTTGCAATCCCAGACCCAACACAGTAACTGTCGAAAGCTTCGTTGCAGAATTCAAGGCCATTGTCGGTTCTCAACCTCTTAACCTTTCTGCCAGTCTGAGTTTCGACTAGAATCTTCCAACTTTTGAAATTCTCAAAAGTTTCATCCTTCGTCTTCTGAATGAATACCCATAGTTTTCTGGAATAGTCATCAACGATGGATAGAAAATACCTTGCACCTGAGTGTGAAGGATTCCTTGCAGGCCCCCAAAGATCAGCATGAATGTAATCCAGGGATCCATGTGTTCTTTGCTTGCCTTTGTTAAACTTCGCCCTACAGGATTTACCAAATACACAAGATTCACAAAATTCCAACTTTTCGACTTTGTCACCTCCTAGCAGGTTCTGCTTCCCCAATTCGACCAGGCCTCTTTCGCTGACATGGCCCAATCTCATGTGCCATAATTTTGTCTTTGACATAAGTTTCGTGGATGCAACATTTGTCGAACCACTTACAACCTCAGCCTCAAGGGTATACAAGCCTTGTTTCTTCACGCCTCTCAAGACTTCCTTCGACCCCTTCATGACTCTTAGGATACTTTTCTCTCCTTGAAAAACATATCCTTTTCTATCGAATTCACCAAGAGAAATCAAATTTCTCTTCAAGTCAGGTACGTACCTGACTTCAGTCAATAACCTTATTGACTCATCATGGAGCTTGAATCTCACAGATCCAATACCTGCAATTTTGCAAGATTTGTTGTTTCCTAACAGCACAGATCCACCATCTTGATCACATAGCTCCTCGAACAATTCTCTGTTTGGAGTCATGTGCCAAGTGCAACCTGAATCCATAATCCACTCTTTCCTCGAGTCGCCACTTGAAACCACAAGAACATCAGATGAGTCGAAGTCATCTTGAACAATGGCTGCATTGCCATTACCTCCATGATCTTTCAGGCGTTCAGGGCACAGCTTTCTTATGTGACCCTCCTTCTTACAGTGGTAACATCGAATACTAGATGTTTCGCCACTATAAGACTTCTGTTGACTTTTACCTTTTTTCTTGTCGAACTTACCATCCTTTCGCAAGAATTTTCCCTTAACGGCCAAACCTTCGCCCACCGTCGAAGGTTTATGCTCCTTTCGTTCGTTCAAGTCCTTAGAATACAAGGCTGATCGAACTTCTTCAAAGGTCAGGGACTCCCTTCCATACAAGAGAGTTTCTTTGAAGTGAGTATGTGTTCTGGGCAAAGCACACAGCAGCAATAGTGCTTGATCTTCATCATCGATCTTCACATCAATATTTTCAAGATCAAGAATCAGCTTGTTGAACATATCCAACTGCTCAGCCAACACTTTGTCTTCACTCATCTTGAATGAATATAAAGCTTGCTTCAGGTATAGTCGATTCACCAGAGATTTAGTCATGTACAAACTTTCAAGTTTCACTCATAATCCCGATGCTGTAGTCTCCTTTGATACCTGTCGAAGAACCTTATCACCAAGGCTCAATAATATTGCGCTGTGGGCTTTCTCGACCATGCCCGTCTTTTCTTTTGCCGTTAACGCAGCGTCCATGGCTGCCTCACCCTTCAACGCTTCCAAACAACCCTGCTGAACCAATAGGGCTTTCATCTTCAAGCGCCACAGACCAAAGTCGTTCACTCCGGTGAACTTTTCAATCTCATACTTTGTTGAAGGCATCTTCTCCACGCTCACCGCACCAATTTGTTGTGAATCGGATACCTTAAACAAAGTATAAACGGTTTCTAATGATCAAGAAACACACAAGGGTTAGGGTTAACAAAGAAAACAAGGTAAAACAACAAGGAACAACAAGGATTGGTTATTAAACTGCTATTCTTTCCTTTCTCTTAGAACAAGATTACAAGTATACAAGAATAATAAAATAACTTCTCTCCCTTGAAATTAGGATTTTATTTTCCTATTTTTCCTTATTCTCAAAATTGAGAAACTAGCATCCTATTTATAATAAAATAGCACACTAACCTAATGGGCTTTTTAACAATTACCCATTACAAGCTAACTTAGGGTACAAGCTAACTTAAACAATTGGGCTTACAAGCAAGACCCAATTCAACATGCTAACAACCCTAGCAATATTGACTAATGCATGTTAGAACAAACTTCGACTACAACACGCATTACTCGCGAACAGACTTCGACCATACTAGAGTTCGATCCAACATCTCACAGTAATGTTTACTCTTACCTTGGTAATGTTTACTGCAAGCTCTTACATATTGAATATGACATACTTGGTTTAATAACTTACATATTGAATATGACATACTTGGTAATATTTACACTTACTTTATATTGCAGACATTTGTATAGTAACTTCAAGAAAAAGTTCTCTGACCTGAAATTAAAGGAGTTGATGTGGAGGGTTGCATGTGCAAGTTATGTTAATGCTTGGGAGAAAATAATGCTTGAAATCAAAGGAGTTAATGAAGAGGACTTCAAACACCTCATCAAAATTCCACCAAGATTCTGGAGCAACAAGTTAGCAACCATCACAAGCTAATACAAGTCAATCACCACCTATTGCAACAAGTCAACCACTATCACAAGCTGTTACAAGTCAACCACCACCACCTGTTGTTACAAGTCAACCACCACCACAATCTGTTACAAGTCAACCACCACCACCTGTTGTTACAAGTCAACCACCACCACAATCTGTTACAAGTCAACCACCACCACCTGTTGTTACAAGTCAGTCACCACCCAAAACTAAGAAAAAACTTTATAAGGGTGGCAAGCCTGTTTCAAGCCAACCATGATCAATATTATTATATCTACTAGGATTTTGTAATGCCAATTAATGGCTTGACTCTTTTGTTTTTGTTAATTCACTTTTTGGAATTAAACATGTTATGTAATATCTTATACTGACCTTTTGGTTTTGAACCTGTTATGTAATGTCTTACAGTGGCCTTTTGGTTTTTGAACCTGTTATGTATTGTCTTATAATGGCCTTTTTTATTGAACCTGTTGTGTATCAAATATTAAATCTGTTAATGAATGTTGGAATGGTTATTGAACCTGTTATGTATCAAACTTTGAAACATGTTTTTGAACCTGTTATGTATCAAACATGTTATTGAACCTGTTATGTATCAAACATTTTATTGAACCTGTTATGAAACAAAGATGTTACAGTTTGTTTCCATAAATATTGGTCATTGGGCTGCATATTTTACAGGCTGGATATTGAGACATTATTCAATGAATTTGTTATGTATCAAACATGTTTGAACAAGTTATATTACAATTTGTTTCCACAAATATTGGTCATTCGACTGCATATTTTATAGGTTGGATATTGAGACATTATTCAATAAAAATGTGAAAACAAAACACAAACATTATTTATTGAAATAACATAACAGTACATTATTCATTAAACAAACTCATCAATTTGTTACAACATAACAGTACATTATTACAAACATAAAAACATAACTTAGAACTACCCTAAAACTAATTGAGATACATTGTTACAAACACAAGGTTCAACCCTAAGCTTACAATCTCAACAACAATGGACATTTTAAGCCACTCTCGAGTGTACATAACTTCATTCTTCAACTTGTTAATTTTCTTATTTTGTCTTTCAAGCTTCAAATCCCTTTCATCACCCAATCACTTGAAGAAATTAAAACCCTTTTCAATGTGGTTTCTGTAATTTCTACAACCCCAAAATTTTCTCCCCTTGTTGACACTGTTCACATCATTCACTGTTCTAAGAACACTTTCGTCTTTGCAAAAGCACTCGATCCTCTTATTTCTACGAATCAAAGATCCAGATGTTCCATAGCTATGGTTGTTTGAAGTTGAGGCATTGCTTGCACTCTTTGACATTGCTTGAACCCTAATTCCTAAATTGTAGAAGAAAATGGAAGATAGTAGAAGGAAATTGGATGAAAGGGATTTAACCCTGAATTGAAGATGAAGATTGAATAGATTGAAATATGGAACACGGATGAAGAAGAATGGTAGAAGAAGAATGAAGCAGCAAGAGTGAAATATGGAATCCTATGTAAGACAACATATACAAATATACTGATGTAGAATCTTAAATTGGCTTACTTGGCATGCCACCTCACATAAACTAACGTTTTTTTGACACAAACTAACGGAATGAGCCAAAATGTTTAACGAAACTTAAATTAAAGGATCATTGCGTAACGTTTTTTAGTTCAGGAATTAAAGCGAAACTTCGCTCAAAATTAAGAGATTCAATGACTAATTATGCCTTAAATTTATATTTAACTAAATAATGACCTGCTTGATGCGCAAAAGGTTTTAATTTTTAACATAACTTTTATGTTTATATTAGTATTATATATATACCAATGATTATAAAACAACATGTAATAATGTGAACTTTAATTATCATCTCACTTTTGTGTGTGAATATTTTATATAACACTTGTACAATGTTTTCCGAAAAGATAATTATTGTTAGAATATATCACTTGTAATGCAATCACGAGGTTGGTTTAAAGTACATTCTATGTTGACATGAGTTCTACTAAATTATTGTATGAGTAATAATGTTTTACTTACAGGAATTAGGGAATGCAATTATTGTTGAAGAAAATTAATTTGGAGTCCTCAAATCTGTAGCCCTTAAAACTTTAAACCTTTAAAATTGATTATGAAATAAGTCAAAGGTTTTTAGTGATTGTTTAAGGTTGTGAAATTTTTTGTCGCATCCAAATGTGCATCCATTGTAGTAGACATGTAAGCATATTAATTATTGTGGACATCCTGTAGTAGTTGATACCTCTTAGTCACTATAAGTGTCTACATGAAATCTTTTATAAATTGTGAAGCATGTTAGATTAATTATTTAATTAATTAATTATATTATAATTTATTGTTATTAAATATTAAATAGATAGATTGTTTGATTGAGTTTTATATCTGAATAGATCGTGATGAGTTGAACCATTCAGTTAAGTGTAATGAAAAGTTTATGTCATCGACCATTTAGTTATTTAATTGTGTCTTATTAGATAATTAACATACTCAGTAAATTCTTATCGATAATGAGAATAGTAGTATTTTCATATTCATCTTTTTAATCGATAATCTCTTCAATCCGACAAAGTACACCGTTCTGATTATTCTTTAATATAACAATATGTTATGATTTATATCTATCCAATTCATTTAAATCTTTCGATTGATATCAGAATTTAATAGTTACATTTTATTGCTATTGTTTTTAAAATAGTATAAATATTGTTGTAAGCATAACTCTTATAGTTGTTAATGGCATGAATCACTTAACCCTTTTAAACTGATGCATTGAAGAAGTATATATTAATGGTGTGTCATTCTTTTTTTATTGTAAATTATTTTGGTTCATAAATTTAAAACAGTGATTTGAGAGGTTTTAAAATTTTGTTGTGGTGTTTACCGTTTGACTTTATCTAATTAATATGTTCCAACGTCCAAAGGAAAAGAAAATACCAATTGATTTATTTATAATCTCTTTATATAAACTTTAGATAATCATTTGTCTTTGAAAAGTTAAGACTAAATATTTAATTAATTGTTATGTATGAATAATAAAGTTAAAGATCAATTATTATTCCAACATGAAAAAGATCTAACTGCACTACCAATTTTTTAATAGTATAGAATTGAGTTTTTTTTTTAAGGGTTATGTTAATTGGTGTGAGATAGTTTCACTCTAGTAGTGGATATGTGCTATAAATTTGCAGCTATTTGCAATTGTATTTAGTTGTGTAAATGATAGTGAGATTCAATTGGATTATGATGTGAAAATCACTTATTTTTCATAACAATGAAAATCTCTAATTTTTTTAAACCGTTTTTGCCATTGATATTAGAACTAGGTTATATTAATTTTGATAATTAACTTTTTATTATAATAATAGTAACGTTTATTGTATTGAATGCATGTTTTATTTATTTATTTATGTATCAATGTAATTGATTATTATAATTATATTCTAGTGAATAATATTTTTAAGAATTTTATTTACGAAATAAAATTATTATTTATTGCTAATTTATTAATCATTTGAGATGATACTCTAATATCTTATAAATTATAAGTAATAGAAGTTTAATAAAAATTTATTTTTAACATCTTTTGATTAATTATATAATTGCATATAAGAAAAATTTTGTCTTTAATATTATTTATTCCTTAAAAAAAGTATGTATTTATATAAAGTAAAATTAATTTTCAGAACATTTTAAATTAAAAATTCATTAATTATTGTCATAAATTGATTTCTTATTATCTTGAGAGTTTTATTATAGAAAATTAATAATTACTATTAATTTGTATAATTGTAATGTCACTTATCGTGGATACAATTATATAATTTTCTCTATTTTAAATAAGATATAAGCATTCTTAATTCGTGTGATTGTAACTCATCTATCGTGGATATAATTATACAAATTTTATTTAATAAAATAATTAAATTCATTTTAAATATAATAAATAGTATATTGATGATAATTATATCTTATCGGTATGTTATTATTAATATAGTTTATTTTGTTCAATATATTTATGATTTATGATTATCTAAATTATAGTTCGAGTATCCTATCGATATTAGAATTTATTGGTGACATAATATTTTTACATTGTTATATTTTGTTGAAATAAGTATTTGATAAATAAGAAATTACTTTTAAAACAGGAAAACTTTATGAAATCCAATTATTAAAATGGATTTCAATTCTCTAACTATTAGGTGATTGATAGACATACCTTATCGGTGTGACATTACTTGACATGATTATTGTGTGATAGAGAAAATAGTTGAATATTTTTTTTTTAAACTCTTAATTTTAGTTCAACTATTATTCTATATTAAGTGAAAGAATTCAACATGTCAATAGTATAAAATTGAGAAAAAATATTATTTATTTAAGATAATGTTATTTTATATTGAGAATATTATAGTCTTATGTTAGTAATAAAGGTTATGGCTATTTGTGTTATATCCTTAATAATAGTTAAACTTAACTCTCATATTTTTCCGTTGCGTACAATATAATATAATTCTCAAATGTGTGTAGTTATCATTGTAACATTTGAGTTTTGAGTGAGTTATTAATATATTGTATATAATCCTATATTCCATTTAAAGTTATATGGATTTCATCTCACTCAAATGTTGGTAAATCTTTTATATAACCATCATACTCTTTCATGTGAAATTATCTAAATAATAATGTTAGATAATCCTTCTATGTCGAATGGATCCAGACTGAATCGTGAACGAAATCACTTTCCTTAAAAGTATTTCAAGCACACTCTCAATTCGTCTTAGAGTTGGAACGGCCTGAATACCCAGGATAAGTCAGCCTTTTTTCTCGAAACTGCACAAGACTGATGAAGTTTCGAATGCAAGGAAAATGCCCGCCGGAGGCGGCCGGAGCGCCACCGGCGCCGCCTCATTAACGCCGCGAATAGCCCGATTGCTCCGATGCGTCGTGCCTAAGTGCCGTCTACAAGCCGCCACTAGCGCCTCTACGCCCACGCCCCCGGATCCGGTTCCGGAGCCGGAGCCGGTGTCGCCGGTGGCGACACCGGCGAGGGGTGTTTTGTATGAGACAAGTGACATAAGTTTTGGCACCACCACATATGACTATGTGGCACTTTATCCTTTTTGGCTCTTTTGGAAATTACATTGTTCCAAATGCCTTATAAATGCTATTTAATTTTACTCCTCTTTCAATGTGGGACTAAGCATTTATTATAACACCCACTTTGTCATTTTGGAACAACATTAATGGAAATAAATTATTATTTCCAAAAATCCCCCACTTGTTCTAATAATGACAAAATAATAATTCCAGAAATGGGACATAAGAAGTATTAATACAGTTAAGTATCTTTCGATTTTAAACTTAACCTTAGTAAGAATAACACAAGGTTTAATCGGAATATTAGGTAGCAATGCTTTTAAACCATGAATCCATATGAATAGACCGGTGTTACCTTACACACACTCCTTAAAGATTCTTCCTCTGCATAACTCGCTTAGCACTTATTTATGGCCATGTGCTATCCTGTTTCATGAATTTTTCATGAGAGAAACTCCAACTCTCACTTTGAGACGGCACCATCTCATAATTCACATAGGTGAAGTTCATATAGTATCTGTTTCCAATAGATACGTACCCTCGGTATTGAACTTCATTAAGAGTTTAAAATAAAACTCAACCCTCATTTCTAATGTCAACATAATTATGAAATGTTAGACAATTATCCAAATCAACGACTTGTTGTTACCCATTGAAAATCTTAACGTTAATGTTCTGTTAACTTAAGATTGGGTTGCCGTCATTGTCGGAACTCTTACTCAAGGAGTTTCAACCCCATACCTCTCGAGGTCGTTCTTACTAAGTCTCTGGCCAGTGGCTTAGTAAACGGATCAGCCAAATTATAGCTTGTTCGTATATACGTAAGTGAAATGATTCCATCCTTAATCAGTTTTCTTACGAACGAATGTCTAAGTCCTATATGCCTGGACTTTCCATTATACACTTCGCTAAATGCTCTTGCCAAAGTGGCCTGACTATCGCAGTGTATCATTACCTTTGAAACATTGTCTTTAGCCAATGGAACTTCCAAAAAAAGATCCCTCAACCACTCTGCCTCTTGACTAGCGGAAGCGAGAGCCACGAATTCTGATTCCATGGTCGAAAGAGTAATGCATGTTTGTTTCTTGCTCTTCCAAGAAATTGCTCCTCCAGCTAGTGTAAATATCCACCCAGTTGTAGATTTGTGATTCCCCACGTCAGAGATCCAACTGGCGTCGGTATATCCTTCTAATATAGCAGGAAACCTACCATAATGAAGGCCAAGATCTTTGGTTTTCAACAAATAACCAAATATCCTCGTGATTGCCTTCCAATGTTCAATACTTGGATTACTGGTAAATCTACTCATTTTACTAACTGCAAATGATATATCGGGTCTAGTACATTGCATTAAGTACATAAGACATCCGATCGCACTTGCATATTCTAATTGAGCCACTGCTCTTCCATCATTCTTTTCAAGTTTGATTACATGATCAAATGGAGTAGTTACTTCCTTGAATTTCAGGTGTTTGAACTTATCAAGCATTTTCTCAATATAATGTGTTTGATTAAGTTCATAACCCCCACTATTTTGCTTAACTTTTATTCCTAAAATTGTGTCAACAAGCCCAAGATCTTTCATCTTGAAAGTGGAAGTTAGAAACCCTTTTGTTTCTAGAATTCCATTAAGTCTATTGCTAATTATTAGCATGTCATCAACATAAAGACACAAAAATATTACAGTGTTATTATACACTTTTGTATATAAACACTTGTCACAAGAATTAGGAATAAATCCATTTGACATTATCGTAGAGTCAAACTTTTGATGCCATTGTTTTGGTGCTTGTTTTAAGCCATATAGAGATTTGACAAGTTTGCACACCTTCTGTTCATTTCCAGGAAGGACGTGTCCTTCTGGTTGTTCCATGTAGATTTCCTCATCGAGGTCTCCGTTTAGGAATGCTGTTTTAACATCCATTTGATGAACAATCAGATCATTTAAAGATGCTAAAGCAAATAACAACCTTATAGTGGTTGTTCTCGCTACAGGTGCATAAGTGTCAAAATAATCTATACCTTCCTTTTGTCTAAATCCTTTTGCCACTAATCTTGCTTTATAAGTGTTTAATGTACCATCACTATGATATTTCTTTTTAAACACCCACTTGCATCCAATGGGTCTTGATCCCTTTGGTAAATCAACAAGTTCCCAAGTGTGGTTGGACATAATTGAATCCATTTCATCTCGGATAGCATCTTTCCAAAAAGAGGAGTCTCTTGAAGCTATTGCTTCCTTATAAGTTTTAGGATCTTCCCCTACTTGAAGAATTACCGGAATGCTTTTAATAAAATTTGTACTATTTCCTTCAACCAGATAAAATGAAATAGATTGAGAATCAATTTCGTCTGGTCCTAGGTTCTTTATTTTCCGGACTCTTTTGCTTATCCTAGGTTTAGGCCGTGGTTTATTTATTCGAGATGTGTCTTCAGGTTGTATTTCTACAATCCGAGAAGAGTCTTTTTCACAAGATTCTTTATTTATGGCCGACTCTGATTCTTTATCCTTAGTTATAAGGTTTTCAAAGAATTCTACATCTCGGGATTCAACAATAATATTAGACTCTAAATTTAACAGTCTATATGCTTTGCTATTTTGTGCATATCCTACAAATGCACATCTTATCCCTCGAGGACCCAACTTGGTTCTCTTAGGATCCATGTTTTTGTAATATGCCACACACCCCCACACCTTAAAATAGCCAATATTTGGTGTCATGCCCTTCCATACCTCATATGGAGAAATTCCACTTTTCTTTAAGGGAATTCGGTTTATTATGTGACAAGCGGATAATAAAGCTTCGCCCCACAAATTGAAAGGTAGTTCGGAATCCAATAACATGGCATTCATCATTTCTTGATATGTTCGATTCTTTCTTTCTGCTATGCCATTTTGTTGTGGTGTTCTAGGTGCCGAACATTCATGTATTATACCATGTTCTTCACAAAATGCATCAAATTCAGTAGAGAAGTATTCACCGCCCCTATCACTCCTAAGGACTTTTATACTTCTACTTAATTGATTTTCCACTTCTGCTTTGTAACTCTTAAAGGCATTAAAAGCCTCATCTTTATGCTTTAAGAGATATACATAAGTGTATCTAGAACAATCATCAATAAATGTAATGAAATATCTATTTCCCCCACGGGTTAACATGCCATTAAATTCGCATAAATCTGAATGCACAAGATCAAGCAGATTTGTATTTCTTTCAACACTTTTGAAAGGTTTCTTAATCATTTTTGATTTAACACATAATTCACATTTATTGAAATCTTTGATATTACATGATATCAAGCCAAGTTTAATTAGTCTCTTCATTGAACTAATACCAATATGTGCTAATCTATTGTGCCATAAAGTGACTGAATCAAGCATGTAAGCAGAATTAGAAATTTCATTAATCATGTTATCAGTAATACATAGTTTGATCATTCCTTCAGCGGAATATCCTTTTCCAACAAACACACCATTACGGGTCAAAATAAGTTTGCCCGATTCATACACAGATTTAATACCCGGTTTTCCCAATAAATCCCCACTAACAAGATTCCTATTCATGTCTGGGACATGAAGCACATTAACAAGAGTAACTTTCTTTCCAGAAGTGAAGTTGAGTTCGACCGTTCCGGTTCCAACAACTTTGGATCGCACTTCATTTCCCATTTGTATTTCTTGTCCATCATTTGCCTCAGAATATGTTTTGAATGCAGCCCTGTCATATGAGACATGAACCGTGGCACATGTATCATACCACCAGCCTTGGACTTTGCCCTTGATTGCCATAATTTCGCTCACAGTAGCAATTATATCATCATTAGCATTCACTGCATTGATCTCCTTTTTTGATTTATTATGCCTGCAATCTCGAGCATAGTGTCCAGGTTTTCCACATACAAAGCATCCATTTTTCGGACCCTTCGAACCACCGAAGTTTTTGAACTTGGTATGTTCCTTTTTTGGTGCGATGTGACTTTTCTTGACATCATGTTTTTTCTTTTCCTTTCTGGTCACAGCATTGGCTTTGGAAAGACCCGCAGATTCTGATTTTTCCCTCTCCTTCGATTCCTCCTCGATTCGAAGATGCTTCTGGATTTTCTCCAAGGAAAAGTCATCAGAACTGTGCAACAGTTTCTTTTTATAGCCTTTCCACGAACTTGGTAACTTCGCAATGATTGCACCAACTTGAAAGGTTTCAGGAATGTCTATTTTCACCGCTTTGATTTTGTTCACCAGGACTTGCAATTCGTGCACTTGAGGAAGTATGGGCTTGGAATCTATAAATTTAAAATCAAAGTATTTAGAAATTAAGAACTTTTTCGTACCTTCTTCTTCGGCTTTGAATTTAAACTCCAGTGAATTCCATATGTCTCTAGCGGACGGATTGTCTGTGTATAGGTCGTATAGGCGGTCAGACAGTGTGTTCAGAATATGCCCACGGCATAGTAATTCGTCCTCCCTTCGCAGCATGCGCTTCTTCTTGAGTTCGTCAGAATCATCTTCAGTTGGTTCTGGAATTGGTGGCAGATCAGGATTCAAGACGTAGTGAACCTTGAGTGCAGTAAGCAGGAACGTCATCTTGTCTTGCCATCTGGTAAAGTTGTTTCCATCGAAGCGATCCAATTTGACAAGATCCTGATTCATGACTTTGATACTTGAAACAGCAGCGTCGGAATCCATGATACAAATACTTTTAAGATTGTTAGATAATCCTTCTATGTCGAATGGATCCAGACTGAATCGTGAACGAAATCACTTTCCTTAAAAGTATTTCAAGCACACTCTCAATTCGTCTTAGAGTTGGAACGGCCTGAATACCCAGGATAAGTCAGCCTTTTTTCTCGAAACTGCACAAGACTGATGAAGTTTCGAATGCAAGGAAAATGTTGGAATTATATGGAAGAGGATTTCAGAATTTGGAGTAAATGATTTCGAATTATGAAGCATATATTTATAGCCATGCATGTGTCTTTTCAGAAGTTTGCAATTCTTCATAAACACCCTTTCTAATGAGCATTTGCAATGGTTCAAATAAAATATCATGCACCACTTCGTCAAGTGTCATGTATTTCAAATTCAAATTCGAAATCAAACTCTAGGCAACGAAAAAGTCTGAGCGATAATTAAAACAAAATTCGCAGTATACCGGCCGAAGGCCGGTCCGCCCGCCGGAGCGCCACCGGCGCCGCGAATAGCCCGATTGCTCCGATGCGTCGTGCCTAAGTGCTCAAGTGCCGTCTACAAGCCGCCACTAGCGCCTCTACGCCCACGCCCCCGGATCCGGTTCCGGAGCCGGAGCCGGTGTCGCCGGTGGCGACACCGGCGAGGGGTGTTTTGTATGAGACAAGTGACATAAGTTTTGGCACCACCACATATGACTATGTGGCACTTTATCCTTTTTGGCTCTTTTGGAAATTACATTGTTCCAAATGCCTTATAAATGCTATTTAATTTTACTCCTCTTTCAATGTGGGACTAAGCATTTATTATAACACCCACTTTGTCATTTTGGAACAACATTAATGGAAATAAATTATTATTTCCAACAAATAATATATTCTATTTACGTGAAAAATATGTGGTTGAGTTTATAAAACTCTAATTATAATATATTATACAACCACTTCTCTCTATAGTTTTGTACTAAAAATAAAATTAGTATCCCATTGTATAATCAAAGTATTTAATATTAGTGGACTCGGATAAATTTTTATTCTATTGGATCAGTGGGAGTGCATATCCACTTAATTATATAATCTAAAAAATTTAGATGATTATTATCATATTGTCATATATTCGTGTGCGCGTTATTAAAATATGACATATTTTAAGAAGACTTCAAAACATACAATAACTTTAAGAAGTCTTATTCTATTATACTGGAACATATATTATTCTCTTAATATTAGAAAATATCATAACTTGACATTTATGTCGACATTGAAAAGACATAGTTATTTAGCATGCAATAATATTGTGTTATTATATATTCAATAGTCCACATTTGTCAGGTCATAATATGAATGTACAAGTAAATATCAATACTCCTATCGAGTATGATATTGTGTTATGAAGACACTTATGATTAAAAGTAATTACTCTTGTAATAAGGCATCCCTATATATAATTACTATTGTTAGATCTATGTGGATGTTTTATGACCTATAATTTAAAACTCATTAGTATAATCATTATCCATATACTTATACACATGAGTAAGTCTTATGATATTCTTAGTTAGTGGGAGTTTATCATTAGCATATTCATATGCTTAGGTCATTCTTTGTAAGATATTACTCTTAACTTAAATATGTTACTCTAAATTCATCATTCTTTATATAATGTTGTGAGGTTTAACATGTATGATTTGTTTTCCCTATCAGATGTAAGAAATTTGAGTATGATAATTCTAGATAACTTCGAGGAATCGTGTTCGTACACTTTTCGAACAAAGTATTTCGACCCTATTATTTGTCTGGGTTCACGAATCTTTGTGGGGATAATTCTTGAAGAACAATCTGCTTCTAGCAATAGAGAACAGATCAGGAATGTAGAGAGAAAGTAGATTTTTGTTATTTTTGTATGTTAAAACTGAGGTCAAATGACTCCTTATATAGGAGATTAATAACAGAAATTGAAAAGACACAACTGTTCAAAAATTTCGAATGGGTTCAACTGTTCAGAAAACTTTCGAACGGGTTCAACGGTTCAGCGAAACCCCACGGGGCGCTGCCCCGCACCCCGCAAGGGGCTTCGCCCCTTGGAACCCCTTTTTCAATTATTCGCATTCAATTACACGTTGGCTCGACGAGCGTGCACTCCGCACTACCCTAACTCGTTTCCAAGCTTAACGCATAATTGTATCGGCCTACAATAAATCACATTACTACTAAAATACATTGATGATACTAAAATCACCAACATCAGATACAATTTCTGCAGAGTTGGAATTTACTTCTTTTTTATTTATGAGTGTTTTGACCATTATTGATATTATAATATTAAAATCAATATTTTTTTAATAATTAATTATTGTCATCCAAGTGGAAGATCGTTAGATTAACTATTTAATTAAATAAATATGAATTTGCATAATTAATTATTAATTTAATATATTATGGTCTATTATTATTAAACACTAATTAGATGAATTATTTAAGTGAGTTTTGTGCCTGAACGGGTTGTGATCAATTGGACCATTCAATTAAGTCTAATAAAAGATCTCTACCCTCAGCCGTTTAGTTATTTAAGTGTTTCTCATTAGACAATTAACATACTCTACAAATTCTAATTGACAATGAGAATAGTAATCCTTTTATATTCTCCTTTTTGACCGACAATCTGCTATGATTTGTATCTATCTGATTCATTTATATCCTTTCAAGCACTCATACGCGGTCTTGAGCAAAGTACTAGTACTCCAGACCCATACCGGATACCAAATATGTTAAATACTCATCACAATATGATCTAATGTTAAGGAATGGTTGGACTTAATGTACGACCACACAATTTGAAGAGAGAAAAAAAATGTAGCATCACCTAACTATTAAATCACAAAGCTTTGAAGCTTGTCAACAAAAATTCAAAGATGTTTCTCAAAGTAATAAGGAAAAAAAATTAAAATTGAACAACATACTAATGCCAGGGAATTAAGTGAAGGTTATAAAGCATTTAAATTTGATGCATTTCCCTAAGCTCCTTAGACTATGGAAGCCTTAACCTCAACCTATTCAGAATCATCTTTTGCATTCTCTTGTAGCTTTCCAAGGTTAAGAATATACCATCAATAATAGCAACAAACAGAAGTATTAAAAAAAAACAACTTAGCAAATGAAGACCTACATATGTAAAAACACAAAACAACTTAGAAAAGATAAAAAAAAAAAAAAACACATTGAGACATTATTAAACTCTTTATAGTAAGAGTTGGTTATGGTCACCTTAATTTTGTATTCATAAGAAATTCATTTTCAAAATCAATTAATACATGTGTTTCTCTGCATGAGTTTCTCATTCCTCATTTCATACTCTGATCAGAGCCTCACTCAGCAACCTAACCTGAGAGCTTCTATTGAAGATTAGGGGAAATTGAATTTACCTGAGTCCAGACATAATTTACGGTGTTGTTTTATCCAGCTGTTATATAATACATTTTCTCAAATGAAATTTGCCTCTAAGGAGAAACATATAATGTTTGCCTTATAGAATAAACAGGAAATATCTAGAATATGTTTTAACATAACATTCCGTGATCTTAAAATATATGATTCGAATAAATAGATTTTGCCGGTTGAAGTTTTTCTTTGAGAAACAGCTTTGGTGGAATGAAAGAGAAGAAACGGCCAATGTAATAGGCTAGAACCGTTATCAGATATTGATGTGGTAAACTTAAGTTAGTAAAATAAATATTTTGAAATAGATATTTTAGTACCTTATAATATAGTGTTAAGAGGTTTAGAAAATAACTAAGACATGGCAATATTAGAATTAACTTTGATTTATCATTAATCGAAAATTAGTTGTATTTCATAGTCAGGGACAGGGACGAATCCACCTATTATAAAATGGGGGCAACTGACCCCACATTTTTAAATTCAATTTAACCATTAACAAAAAAATATTATAATGTTTGACCCCATTAATCATATAGGGATGCCCTCACATTATATAGTGACATTAATGAAGAACAAAGTTGTTTCTAGATACTTTATTTTTGTACAAGGTAAATAGTGAAGTAAAAAAATAGTGATTTGCTAATTTGTGTAGTAAATTTAAGTGTAAGAGATTTAGTTTTTTGCATTAAATTCTTATTAAGTTAAATATTAATGTATAACTTTATATAAATAATTAAAAGATAAAAACAAATTTTAATTATTTTTAATATGATATAAATAATTTTAAATTTGTATAAATAGATTTTAAAAAAATTATGGAAAATATCATAAATTATTTTCATTAGTTTTATTTTGTTGAAACAGTCTTACAAAATTAGTTATGTTATATGACAAACTCAAATAAGTTAATTCAATCAAATCCTAAATAAAAAATTGATTAATTTGAGTAATTTTTATTTATTAGAGTTATATATTGGATAGTGTTAATTTTTTTTCAACACTTTCAAAATATAAAAACAGTTAAAAATAATTATAATTTTTAAATATGAAGTTGTTTTCATATTTTTTTAATATGGAATGATATATTTAAATTTTGAAGTCTTTATTATATCAATGAAAAAATTTATTATTTTATCGTTTATCATTTATATATATTTTAAATAAATATTAGTATTAATTAATTTTGACCCCAATTATTGAAATTTCTAGATCCGTCCATGTCCATAGCTACCATAATTAACTCTTAATTATTATAATTATCTCTTAACGACTTGTTTTTATCACTAATCTATAATAGTACTCATCCTCGAGCTCATAAATGTTTGAAGGATGCAACGTTGAGTTTGTTACGAAAGCCAATGAAGAGATTAATTGAGAGTGGTTTTGTAAGGATGTCAATAATTTGTGCATGAGCTGGGATATGTTGAATTTGCAACCTTTGTGCAATAACTCTCACAAAAAAAATGAATGTCTAACTTAATGTGTTTTGTGCGAGCACGCAAAATTGGATTGTGAGACAACATCATTGCGTTGAGGTTATCACAAAGAAGCATGGGCGGCAAGCAAATGATATGCAGTTCATTCAATAAAGACTTTATCCATATAGTACTTTAGAGGTTATTTGTGCCAAAGTTCATGATCTTCACTAATCATCTCAGGGCTTTGATTTCTGAGCAAGAAGAGTGAAAAGAAGGACGATTCAAGCATGACCTACCTAGAGAGCGAAGAGGTGCTCTGGTGCTTGTTGAAGTGTTTGGAGATGAAGAATGGAGCAAAGAAATCTAGAGACACGATCAGGTAATTATGTTGAACCTTAACTCTTGCAAATTCTTCTTCTTCTTCCTCTTTGAGATTCTGAGATTGAAATTAGCCTATAGGATGTGTTTTAACTTGACTAATAATTGAAACTGAGAATAACTAGGTTTAGCTCTACTCTTTCAGAGGTTCAATATGAAGCTCTGAGGAATATTTCGAAGGAGCTTTGGTGGTGATTTGGGGTGAAATGAGGGAGTTGCAGAGAATTTGGCAGATTGAGGGTGAATTGTTGATGATGATTAAAGAGGAACCGCTCCTTAAGTAGGAGAGGTTTGAAGGAGAAAATGGAGGGAAATTGTGTAACCAACCCTGGTAGCTTATGGTAAGGGGCAGGAGTTAGTTAGCTGTTAGGGCACAATTAATTTGGAACAAAAATAACCCTAAAACAAAGATACAAAAGTATTAAATCTTCAAATTTTTTCTTTTGAAAAGATATCTTCAAATTACTAATAAATTTTTTTAGTTATTTTAAAATTGAAAAACTAAAATCACTATATAATTTTCACCAATTTTAAAATCCACATGGCATTTTTTAATTTTATTTTTTTAAAAAATTTATTTTAAAATTTATTTATTACGAGGGTGTAAAAATTTTATTACGAGGGGGTAAATCAAAATTAACGCACATTGCAAGTAAAGTATATTTTTGCTTTTTTAGATGGTAAAACATTGAAAAAATTCTAATTTTTGTAACTGTTTTTTTTTCTCTTGCTTCTGCACCTATATATGTTGAAACAATCCATGATACTCAACAAATCACATTGATTATCTTCTCCATTTTTACACTTCTCACCATGCAAGTCCATTACTACAATATGGTATCAGTAGGTATTCTTTGATTTGCTTTTGTGTTTCGTTTGTGATTCCTTTCATCGTTTCTTTTCTCTCTCGATCATTTACTTGCATGGCTAATCGTGATGGTTCTTATACCTACATTCCTCCGATCACCCCAACGTCATCTTTATTTCTCAACCACTCACCGGAGACAACTTTAATTCATGGCAACGTGCGATGATCATTGCTCTTGATGGAAAGAACAAGACTGGTTTTGTGGATGGTATGATTCCAAAACTAGAAGAAAATTCTCCTCAGTTTCGTTCTTGGATGCGAAACAATAACACAATTTCATCGTGGCTTATTAATTCAATGTTAAAAAAATATCTATAAGTGTGAACTATGCAGTAAATGCAGCTGAAATATGGAAAGTGCTTCAAGATAGATTTTAGTAAAAGAATGGCTCTCGTGTGTTTCAACTGAAGAAGAATTTTCTAAGTTGCACTCAAGGTTCTTCAATTGTAAGTGCCTACTACACTCAATTCAAATCCTTGTGGGAAGAACTAGGAGAATATCTTTGGCGAGGATCATTTTTTCATTTAGGACACCAAGCAATCCAAGATGATTGTCAAGGGTGATTTCCTGTCAGGCTTGTATGTTCTCAGGGAAAACAACACCAAGAATCACATTATCTCACCTAGCTCTTGTATGTTCTCAGGGAAAAAAACACCAAGAATCACGCTATCCCATCAGTTGTAATGTAGTTTCAAATAGTGATAATGCCCAACTATGGCACCTATGTTAGGGCATATATTTGATTCTATGCTTAGAACTGCTAGCAATAAACTTTAAATCATTGTACCCTCTCATTTTGATTCACATTAATGTGTTATTTGTCCTCTTGCCAAGTTAAAAAAAACTTCCTTTTAAATATGAAAATAAATTTTCTACTAATAGTTTTGATCTTATCATTGTGATTTATGAGGTCTTTATGAAAAACCTATATATCATGGAAAATCTCATTTTCTGACCATTGTTGATGATTTCAATCGTTTTACATTGATTTATTTGCTATCTAATAAACATAAGCTCCCAGCAAAATACAACAGTTCTTTACTCTTGTAAAGACTTAATTTGGAAAATTCATTAAAGCTATGAGATCTAACAATGCCAAGGAGCTACAAATGGCTCAGTTCCTTCATGAACAAGGAAACATCTATCAATACTCTTGTCCTTATAAATTTGAGCAAAATTCAGTTACGGAAAGGAAGCATCAACACCTGTTAAATGTATCAAGATCATTGATGTTTCAAGCCAAGGTGAAAATCAGATTCTGGGGGGATTGTATAGCCACAACCACATTCATCATTAACAGAACTCCATCAGTGGTTTTGAAGGGTAAGTCACCTTATGAACTCCTTTATAACAAATTACCTGCATATTCTGAGTTCAAGGTCTTTGGATGTCTATGTTACATATCCATAATTCCTTTACATAGCTACAAATTTATCCCTAGGGTCATTCCTTGTGTTTTTCTTGGATATTGTTAGAAAGTATTTTGTGGTAGTGTTTTATCGTATCCACAGGGATTCAAGAGAATATCGATGCTTGCCGTTCAACGGTTTAATGACTTAAGAAATTTTGGGGTTTTTATAATGGTTTCAATTTCGTAACATAAGTTTGCAAGATTTAAAACGGAATAAAAGTCGGTCTAAGTTTGATAAAAGCATGCCAAGATTAGGGTTCGCTAGTTCGTCTTAAACGTATCCAACCAATCAAATATGTGAACGAAGTTCTAACCAACATAACCGCATATCCTCGCAAAAACGTTCATCTCTAAAGCGATTTCGTGAATGTTATTGTTTCGAACCTTAGATGATCTCCCTAAATAACAATCGAAACAATAATCATTAAGATCGATACAAAGCAGATATCAACTTTCAAATCTATCTCTAGCATTTGTATAGTTGATAGATGAAGATATTAGGTCAAGACTTGGAAAGTTCATGTCTAAAGCAATTCAAATCATAAATGTACAAATAGTAGCAAATAACTTCATCTACATTGATCATAACATTGTTCACATACAAGAGATTAAGAAGGTTGATCAATAAGTTTCGAAAGAAGGTTGATCAACATCCGAGTCGAATAATCAAGATTGGATGGGAATCCACCTTCTTTTTGTGAAATGTTGCTAAGAGATGATGAGAAATGAAAGAATGGGTTTCTAGGTCAGAAAAATCCTCTCCAATGCAAGTACAAGAAATTAGATATTTTCCAAAAAGTAGCCCATGCTACTTATATAAGGGTCTGGTGAGCTGTCATGTTCGCTAGGCGAACCCCAAAAGTGCCTGTGTCCTGGAACTCTCCCCAGACAAGTTTCCAAATGTTCGCTAGGCGAGTAATCCTTCGCTTAGCGAAGCCTTTGCTGTGCACTTCGCCTAGCGAGTTTATGGTCCTTTCCTTACTGTTTTAAGTCTGGGAGTGTTTGCTGACTGCTCATTGCTTATTCTCCTAATGAGGTCTTCACTGCCTTCCTCGCCTAGCGAGTTTATGGCCATTTCTCCACTGTTCCAAGTCTGGGAGTGTTCGCTGACTGCTTGCTGCTTATTCGCCTAACAAGGTCTCCGCTGCCTCCCTCGCCTAGCGAGTTTAGGGCCTTTTCCATTCTGTTGTGAATAGTGCCTTGATTTTTGGCCTTCGCTACATAGTTCGCCTAGCGAACTTTATGAAGTTTTGGAGGGAGCTTCGCTGGCAAGTTCATCTAGCGAACTTGCTGTTGTTTGCTTGCTGTCTTGGTTTCTTTGCCATCTTTCTTGTGTCTTAATTTTCCACTCTTTCATGCCTAATTCCTGCATAATAACACACAAATTAAAGGTACCAAGATACTTTGACAATATGTTGCAAACCAACAAAAGTAAGAGCGATTTTGAATACTTTCTTGACAAAAAGGAGTGAAAGATGCCCACATTTGATAGCTTAAATAAGTGAAATTGGGCATCTAACAGATATCCTCTTGGCTACAAAGGTTTCAAAGTCTATAATCTGGTGTCTAAGAAATTTCATGTGTCTAGAAATATTGTGTTTCATGAAGAAACTTTTCCATTCCATTCTTTATCTGATAATAACAGTTATAATAATCCCTTTCATAAAATAGTCTTGCCAAATTCTATTTCTGGTCCTTAACATCATGATCTTGATGATTTTGTGCCAAATAATATAGATGCCCATCATGATATTCTTGACCCTGCAGAACCTACACACAATACAAATCCTATTGTGCCACATGACCAAAACATAACTGGCCTAAGAAGGTCAGCTAGAACACACAAACCTACATCTAGCTTGAAATACTTTGTGTGTCATATCCCTCATCCCATCACTGATGTCCTCTCTTATGATAGCTTTTCTGATACTTACAAAGAGTTTGTCATGAATGTATCATTTGTTTATAAACCTCAGTTTTATCATTAAGCAGCAAAAATTCATGAATGATGTAAAACCATGAGTGAAGAAATAACAACTTTAGAGGCAAATAATACTTGGTCCATACAAGTCTTGCCTTAAAGGAAGAAGACCATTGGATGTAGGTGGATCTACAAGAAAAAGTTTAATGTTGATGGTTCATTAGATAAACACAAGGCTCAATTGGTTTCCAAAGGTTACACCCAGAGACTTGACCTTGATTTCATAGATACTTTTTCACCAGTAGCAAAACTCACATTTGTGAGAGTTGTTCTTAGCTTGACTGCAGTTGAAAATTGGAAATTTGCACAACTTGACATAAAAAATGTCTTCCTAAATGGAGATTTAAATGAAGAAATCTACATGGATCTTCCACTTGGCTATCTAAGTGAGGGGGAGAACATGGTATGCAGACTCAACAAATCTCTCTATGGCTTAAGGAAAACTTTGAGGTAGTGGTATCACAAGTTTTTCGCAACTGTCATGGAATATGACTTTGCACAATCATCAAATGACCATTCATCATTTACTAAAGGAACAGGTGACTCACTTGTTATCCTTCTAGTATATGAAGATGACATTGTTCTGGCTAGCCCTGGCTATAAACTTGTTTAAGAAACTCAAAATATGCTCCAAAGCCAGTCCAAATTGAAGTTGCTTGGAGATCTCAAATACTTTCTTAGTTTGAAAATTGTATACTCCAGAAAAGGGATCCACCTATGTCAAAAGAAGTACACCTTGCAGTTGCTCATTAACACATGTTTCATAAATGCTAAACCTCTATCTATACTAATGGATCCTAGTACCATTTTCAATGATGAAGAAGGACCATTACTTGAAGATGTATCTTAGTACAGAAGGATCATTGGAAGATTATTATAACTCACTATTTCCAGGCCTGACATTTCATATGTTGTTCACAAGCTCAGTCAATACATGTCTAAACCAAGAAAGCAATATCGAAATAGGACCAATCATATCATGCAGTACCTAAAAGGCACTTCAGGTCAAAGAATATTGTTCTCCTCAAATGCTTCTCTGCATATTTCTACTTATGTTGATGCAGATTGGGGAAACTGTATCACAACAAGAAAGTCTACCACATGCTATTGCCTTTTCATTAGGGAGTCATTAGTGGCTTGGAAATCCAAAAAGCAGCCAACTATCTCAAGATCCTCAGCTGAAGTATAGTATAAAGCTTTGACATCTGTTACATCTGAGTTGCTATGGCTGAAGCAACTCCTAAGGGCATTTGGTATCAATGTTCCATCTTGTAAAATCTTTTGTGACAGCACATCAACAATCTAAATGGAAAATAATCCAATAAGTCATGAAAAGGCCAAACACATTGACATAGATTGTCATTTCATTAGAGAACATGTGGAAGCAGAGTTCATCATGTTGATACACATCCCATCCAAGTACCAGCTGGTCGATCCACTCACAAAATCCTTGCCTAGAAACTTGTTTCACTATCTCATAGTCAAGTTGGGAATTTGCAACATATACCTCCCAACTTTAGGGGGAGTATTAAAAGCTTTTACTAGTGTTTAAGTTAAAGTTAGTTGCTTGTTGATCAAGTTAATTAGGTTGTTGTAGTGTAACTAACTAACTAATTCAGTTAAGTTTTGTAACTGTTTTTCTTCTCTTACTTCTGCATCTATATATGTGTGGAAGCAATCTATGATAATCAATGAATCACATTCGTTATCTTTTTCATTTTTGTACTCCTCACCATGCAAGTCCATTACTTCAATAAGTATTTGATACGTCTCAAATAAACCTAACTTTATTAGATAAAATATGATTTTGTATCTGGAAAATTTCTCATTATTTTAATGCATCTCACCGTAAGCAATACAAGAACTTCCTAGCACTTTCCATTTTGTACTTATTCTGGCCATGCAGTAGAGACACAAAATAGAAAACTACTACAAATTGCGCATGGTAAAAGACCAAAAGTTTTACTCCAAACCATAAATATTAGTCAGCAAATCATTTAATCCACACTTTTTTTTTTAATTATACACATATAGCAAGGTAAAATTAATTGAGTGATATCAAAAGCTTTAACCCTCCATTTGTTAATTATTCTGAGAAAGAAAGTAATATCAAAATGGCAATTGTTTCTTGCAAGTTATTAGTATCCTTTTATTATATTCTGCATCTTCTCATTACAAGATTGCAGTGTTTTTTTAGATAATGCGATTTCAGAAATTCCAAGTTGTTGTGATAAAAAGATGGTGAATTCTTATCTACCCATCTCAAAAAGTTGGATAAATTTATTCATAGAGTAAATTGTATTGAAAATTTACAAATATTATACTATTAAATAAATAATTAAATATAATAAAGGTACATTATCAAATATTTTTGGAGTGGGTAGAGATGTTGTTTCCTTTAGTAAAATAGATTGGTTGTAATTAGGGCTGGAAATTTATGGATAAAAGAATGCAAATATTAAGTAACTATGCAATTATTGGCTAGAAATATACCATTGAATATGTATGTGTTTTGGCATGAAAATATAAGCTAAGATGTAATACTCCCTCCGTCGCAAATTATAAGACGTTATGAACCTTTTATTCAAGAGAATAATTGTTATGTATTGTCCGTAAAATATTTTGTACGGTCAATGCATCACAATCATTCACAAGTGATACTTTATATGTGATTAAAGAAAAAGTCAAACATTTATAAAAATTTAATTGCTATGATTCACTGACAGTGTAAAACTTCTTTACACCATCAGTACATTTCGATTAAATTCTTTATACAAATAAAAAAACATAATTATTATTGTATGAGAAAGACAAATTATGCATGACTTTAAAATATTATCTTTCATTTATTATAGATATAAGAGAAATTTAAATAATTGGAATAAGAAATAATAATAAATGATAAAGGGTATATTGAGAAAAAAGTATATTACATTGTGATTGTAAAGCGACTTATAATTTGAATTTTTTTTAATAAAGTGACTTAAAATTTAGAGCTGAGGAAATATATATTTAATAGGTAAACATTCTAAACAAAAGAGACATTAGTCCAATGATAAAAGAATCTCGCTTATTAAACTTAGATACTGAGCAAAAATATATTTTATATGTAATGTGAGCAATTTTTGATTTAACCATCTCGTAATGATTTTTTTATTTAAAAAACTTAACTTTTTTTTTTAATTTAAAAATTCATGTGAATTTTTAAAATTAAATAAAAAATAATAATAAAAAGTCACATAGACAGCCACGTAAGATTTAAAAAAATTATGGTCTGAAATAGGGACAAACACACAAAATTTAGACATTATAAAAGAGAAAATGTAAAAAAAACTTACAAAAATAAATCGAAACTCACTAATATTACAAGAGTGACGTAGATATAATCCTAATTATTATTATTATTATTATTATTATTATTATTATTATTATTGTTGTTGTTGTTGTTGTTGTTGCTGTTGCTACAAATGGTGCTTAACCCTTATACAATAAGGATAGTAAACAACTTAACAAATTACATAACAACTCATATGAGGATCCAATCAAACATTCAAATTCACAACAAGAAAATCTTTCGCCTCAATGGACCTAACCCCAAACCAATCCCATGATAAAGTCTTAGCTAAAGAGGAAATTTTCATTGCACTTTTATGCCCACCCTTGAAAAGGATCTTGTTCCTAGATAACCATATAAATCAAATAGGCTTCAAACAAAACAAAATTTGGCATTTCATTTTTGTAACTAGTCGAACACCCGTGCATTCGCACGGGTACCAGTCTTGTTTTTTAATTACAAGCAAATCTAAACAAGAATATAGTGTCAAACAGATGTAGTCATAGGACATTTAAAGAAGAGATGAGAGTAATTCTCGTCTGGACCCAAACAGAGAGGGTAGACAAAATCATGTGATCAAGACAAAACACCACGTTTTGTGAGTTGATCTCTAGTTTGCAACCTACTAGAAAGTAATCTCCACGTAAAAACTCTAATATTGGAAGACACGTTTTGGACCCATAATTAATAATTTAAATGCCTTAACTTTGCCTGCATCGCAACAGTAATCTAAACCAAAATCAAAAGACACAATAACATATGCCAATTTGACTGAAAAACCAAAACTATCCTGCCACCATACAAAAGAATTTGTTGATCCAGGAACGCGATTCTAATGAAGGATAATCTTTTTTAGCTCCACTCACTAAGAATAACTCTATGTCTTCGATTGAGTCAGTCAGAATGTCAAGACACCATGACCACTCTCTATTAATTCATTGCCCAGCTTCCGCAACAACGAGCCTCGAATCCTGAAAATGTTTAAACAGAGCTGGAAGTAACATTTATAACGGTGACAATCCTAGCCACCTATGTCTTCAGAAATCAATGCAAGAACTGTTTCCCAATTTATAAGAAATATTTTTGCCAAACTAGTTGAGCTTAGTTCCCCAAACTCCCATGGATAGTCTAAGATCCCTCTACCAAATGGAGGATTTATTGTTGTTAACAGGCCAAGAGGGATCGAGCAATTATTTTTTTCGTGTCACCGTATTTGAAATCCAGTAGCATGCTCCAAACGGATTCAGCATTAGAGGGAATTCCCCAAGCCCATTTAGCCAACAAAGAAACGTTGACCACATTGCAATGCCTCACTCTAAGTTCACCATCATTTTTAGATTTGCAAATGGAAGACCAAGCAACCTAGTTAATTCTTTTCTTATTTTCTTCACCATTCCATACAAAAGCCCAATGGATTTTGATCATGTTTTGTATAACCGTTTTTGGATCTCTATAGAACAAAAAATAGAATAAGGAGAATGAATTTAGAACTTAACTAAGCGGTGTTACCCGACCACTAAGAGAAAATATTTTACTTCGCCATGAAGAGAGTCTGTAATGCATTTTCACTAACACAGGCTCCCAAGAAGAACACCTACAAGGGTTCGCACCTACTTGAATCCCAAGGAACTAAAGTGATAGAATCTTGTAGAATTGAGAGAATAGAAAGAATGATGTAAACTCTCATTCTATTGAATTACCTTCTTATACAAGAGAGTGCTCTATATATATTGAGAGAGAGTAGTAACAAACTCTGTTATAACAGTAGTAACTAACTTTGTTATAACAACCTCACAGTATATTGACAGAATATAAATGCTACTCTATTAGTCCCCCTTAAAAACTGTCGGTTGGTCTGCGAGATCAGTCTTGTGTAGCACACGCAGCTTGGTACGCAGAGGAACAAACTTAGCAGCAGACAAATGTTTAGTTAGTATGTCAGCCCATTGGTCTTGAGCTGGAACATGAGCAACAGATAGGTGCTTGCTGAGGACTTTCTCTCGCAAAAAGAAAATGTCAAGTTCCATATGCTTAGTCCGGTTGTGGAGAACAGGATTGTGGGCAAGGGTGACAGTGCTCAAGTTGTCACACAGAATTCTAGGAACCTGAGATGGACAGTTAAGTTCTTTGAGTGAGGATTGAATCCAAAGAAGCTCAGCAGCCAACTGAGCCATGCTACGATACTCTGCTTCAGCACTGGATCTAGCAACAAGTTGCTGCTTCTTTGACCACCATGACACAACATTAGGACCAAGATAGATACAGGCCCCAGAGGTGGACCTCCTATCATCAGGGTCTGATGCCCAATCAGCATTACAGAACCCTAACAATTGCATAGGCTGCTGAACAGAAGCAGGTTGGATGAGCAAACCGTGATGGAGAGTGCCACTTAGGTATCTTAGGATTCTCTTGACAGCCTTCCAATGGTCCTCTAAAGGGTTGGACAGAAACTGACAAACCTTGTTGACAGAAAACGAAATCTCAGGCCTAGTAAAAGTAGCATATTGTAGGGCACCAATAATATATCTGAACTGGGTGGGATCTTCCACAGCAGTTGATCCTACTTTGGACAGCTTGCTACTAGAAACCATGGGAGTAAGCATGCTATTAGCATTTTCCATATTCAATTTAGACAGTAGGTCAGTGATATATTTGGTCTGAGATAGGAGCAGTGAGCCATTGGGAAGATGAGACACTTCAATGGCCAAGAAGTAATCAAGCTGTCCCAACTGTTTTAGTGAGAATCTGTCATTAAGCAGCTTGATTAAGGTTGTGATAAAAGAAACAGAATTGCATGTGATGATTATATCATCTACATACACTAGAATCATAATCTGAAGCTTCCCTTGACTCAGCAGAAAGAGACTAGGATCACACCTGCTGGCCGTAAATCCAAGCTGAAATAGAGCATTCTTAAGTTTGTCAAACCAGGCCCTAGGAGCCTGTTTTAAACCATAAATAGCCCTATTTAATTTGCAAACCAGCGACTTGTCAGCTACTTCAAAGCCAGGAGGCTGCTGCATAAATACCTCCTCTTCAAGAGTGCCATTAAGGAAGGCATTGTTAACATCTATTTGTTGTATGGTCCACTTGTTACTGACAGCAATAGTTAACACAATTCTAACAGTAACTGGTTTGATGACTGGTGAGAAGGTCTCCTGAAAATTACTTCCAGCCTTTTGATGGAAGCCTTACTGTTAACGGCGGCGACAATGGAGTCATACTCCTCAGGAAGCGACTCAAGTACGATTTCAATTAGGTTACGAAGAGGAACAGGATCCCCAATCGAAACGAGAGATTCACTAATTTCACGTGTGCGAACCATGAGCTCCTCAATTGTCATCGTGCCTTTCTGAAGACGACGAAGCTCCGAGCGTAGTTGGCGTGCTTTCGTGGAGAGAAGAGTGTTGAAATAACGGTGAACTTCCGTCCAAACTTGCCACGCGTGTTTACACTCAACAAGCTTTGGAAGCAGAGGATCGGAGATGGTGGAGAGAAGCCAGGTGCAAATCAGAGCATCCTGTTGCTCCCAATCAAGAAACGCACTGTGAGATGCAGGATCTGAAGGAGACGACGGCGGAATGACCGGAACGGTAACAAACCGTTGAAGACGATGACCGCGAACAACACCGTCGATCTGTTGCTTCCATTGTTTGAAATTTTTGTCGTCGAGTTTTACAGAGATAAGGTGAGAAAGCTTCACCTGAGAAGACGAAAATAGAGGCTCCATGGATCGAGAAAAAAAAAGAGAAAAAAATTGCTCAAGATACCATGATAGAATCTTGTAGAATTGAGAGAATAGAAAGAATGATGTAAACTCTCATTCTATTGAATTACCTTCTAATACAAGAGAGTGCTCTCTATATATTGAGAGAGAGTAGTAACAAACTCTGTTATAACAGTAGTAACTAACTCTGTTATAACAACTTAACTAACTCTGTTATAACAACCTCACAGTATATTGATAGAATATAAATGCTACTCTATTATAAAGCAACCTGCATGAAATCAGAATATAAATTAAAGCCAAATATTTTACTCTTGTGAAAATTAACCTATAGGTCTGAAGCAATTTCGAACCCTCGAAGAACTAATTTAATTTCCCAAAGGTTTTCCCAGGAAGCCTTGCCCAATAAGATTGTATCGTCCACAAACGGTAATAAGTTAAAATAAATTTTATTCAAAAGTGTGAACAAATGAAAGCAATCTAATGAACAAGCATTATGCATTAGTCCAACAAGACCCTATGCAATAATGAGGTAGAGAAAAGGTGAAAGAGGGTCACCTTGATGCAACCCTCTCTTGGCTTGAAATTCCCTGGATGGACTTCCATTAATCAAAATTGAGATAAAGTTAGAACACACACAAGCTCGCATCCAGTTGATCCATTTATTCCTGTAATTCATGCTCTTAGTAACAAAGAAAATGTATTCCCAAGATACCGAGTCAAATGCCTTTTCAAAATCGACCTTGAAGATGAACAATTCCTTCTTATTCCTTTTAGAGAAATCGACCAGATCGTTAACCACAATAACGCCCTCAAGCACGCTTCTACCTGAGATGAATATTGATTGAGACTTACAGATGTGTTTCCCCATTACTCCTTTCAATCTTTCTGCTAATAACTTGGAGATACTTTTGTAGAAGCTTGAGATCAAGAAAATAAGCCAATAATCACTCATTTCTTGAGGGTTGTGACTTTTAGGAGTCAACACCAAAAAAGAGGATGATCTTGCCTTTGGTAGGTGACCCTGCAAAAAAAAATCAGAAACACATTCAAATAAATCATCCTTGATAATATCCTAGCAGACCTTGTAAAACTCCATATTGAACTTGTCGAGCCCTGGGCGTTTATTGCTTGTGATTTCCAACTTACTTCCTTTAAATCCATATTGGTTATGGGATTTTCAAGCTCAAAACTTTCAGTTTCAAAAATCTCCTTGAATGAGACTCCTTCCAACTTAGGTCGGCTAAACTAAGGCTCTAAGAATCTCTCTTTGAAGTGTTTAACATCTAAGTCTTTAATGCCCTTCAAGTCTCAACAAGAGTATCACCATATTTAAAAGAACTTATACCATTTTTCCTTAAATGGGTTTGAAGAAAGAGTAGAAGAATCTGGAGTTCCTATTCCCATCTGGAATCCACTTGCAAAGAGCTTTTTGCTTTAACATGGAATTCATATACTAAAGATTTTGCCACATATGCTTTTTGGTTTCCCATATTTCTGCAAATATATCTTCACTAACATCAACATCTTCCTCTGCCACTGATTGGTCTAGTTTGTTAAGCTCCTTAAAAGCATTCTTCACGCCCAAGTCAATTTTACCAAAAATCTCAATATTCTAGATTTTTAGTTATTCAAAACCTTTAATTTTTCTTTAAAGACAAACATTTTTCCTAACAAAATAAGAAGATCTTCAAGCGTGTTCCACAAATTTGATGAACTCCGAATGAAGAACCCGTGCAGAATAGGGGCTTAGGGCCCCAGTTCAAGTTATTGGATTTTAGAGAAATTGGCAATGATCTAAAATTTCTCTCCTATCAATAACTCACCCTTTGAGTGTCCTTTCATCTAGATATCAAGAAATCAACGTTGTTTCCATCTAGAAGACCAAAGTCATTCCCAAATGAGTTTGCTACTTGCTCCTCATCCTCGTCATCTTCTTTCCAATCGCTATGAAGATCACTTAAACTTTTGCTAGAGACATTTGACGCATGAGAAGAAGATGGTAGTTGAATTCTCATGGGGGGCTTATGCACCTTTGACGCAACTAATGATAAAGGGAAAACCATTAATCAACGCTTCAACATCCTCAAATATAACCTTTGAGTGTTTAGTTCTAAATAGAATGCAAACAACACCCATTTTTAAGAACGTTCTAGTGGTATCATACGCACAAATATACTTCCCCTTTGGCTTACTAGGGATTCAAAGAACTTTGATTTCCACACATGTATAAAAATACTTTAGCATATGATCCACATAACATAACTCTTTTATCATCAACATTTGTAGATCTCTAAAGATGAACTTTTTTGAGCCAATGTTTCAACTAGTCTTTTCCGTCCGTAATCAGATTTTGCATTTTGTCTTCGACTCTATCTTCTAGCAAACAAATGTTAGCTCTGAGTAGTGTGACATAAATGGAGAGCATTTCTTGCATATTATAAGTCATCCCAAGGTTTTCAGCAAATCAAACATGGGCCTTGTTGAATAATCTAAGTTCAAGATACGAGTTGACCTGAGATGAAAAGTCTTGTTTAATCCTGTTTATAAAGAGGAAAAAGCTTTTCTCTCTAACATTTTCTTTCAATATTAAGATAGCCTTAAATAACTTTATTATTAGTATCAGAAGGTTAGGGAGAGATAATTTCTTTCATATCTATTATTTGAAATAAATCAAAATATTATTGATAAAGTTAACTAATCATATGAAAATAATAAATTAAAAATTATAAAAAAAGCGAATAAGTAAGGGTATTTTAAAAAGAAAATAATAAATATATTGTAAAATAATTTATAATTTAATATACTTTAAAAAATAACTTATAATAAAAAATAAGATAGTAATAAACTTTTAGTTAATTTTTTTTTATTTTTATTTTTTTCCGTCAATAATATACATATAGGCAAACTAAAGAGAATTACTATTAACGGAATATAATTTACTCTGACAACAGTCAAATAAATTAATCTAAAAACCCCAAAAGGAAAACTAAAAAAATTGCTGAGTTTAATTTCTAACACAAGTCAATTTTCCTCTCCAAGAGTAAAAACTCACAATCGGCGCTTTTTTAACTTTAAAAAATGACTTTTCATGACCCGCGTTTGGAGGTGCTATAACGTGGCAATAAGCAACGAAAGAGCGTGCGTGGTACTAATAAAAAGCTAAAATACAGAAGCTAAAAGCTCGTGATTCGATGACACATCATTTTTTTCTTCAACACTAGTAAGAGTACAGTGTACAATACAAACACCACCTCTATTACAGAGAGAAGAGGCACAAACACACATATAAACCAAAGCTCGTGAGTGAGAGAGATTCCAATTATGGCTTCCACGACAATGCGGTTGCATCCAAATTCCACCGCCGTAACCGAATCCGTTCCTCGCCGGAGCTCCATTTCCGGATTCATCGGTTACAGATCCTCGTCGTTGTTCATCCGAACAAGCCTCGTCAAGTATCGTTCTCTTGAGCATAATCTGAATCTTAGGAGAAGAAGAAGCGTTTTCTCTGTGAAGTGTGTGTCTGGTAATGAAGCTAAGCAGAAAGTCAAGGATCAGGAAGTTCAACGAGGTTTGAGTTATATGATTTTTCTTCAGTGACGTGAATTTGTGATGTTATGAAGTAGCTTAGGTTTTAAATCTGTGATCTGAAGTTGTTTAATTCAGTTGCGGCGTTGGAATCAATTTCAAATTTAGAAGCATTTTGTTGTGTACTAGTAGGAAAGCTTTGCAGTATGATTTTCTTTAGTGTCATTTTTGTTGTGTATTTGTGATGATGAAAGCTTAGCTTAGGTATTGAGTATTTGAATTTGTGATCTGAATTTGCTTCACTTCGGTTGCGGCATTGAAATCAAGTTCAAATTTAGAAACGTTTTATTAGTAGAAAAGCTTTGCTCTATGGATTTTTTTTCGGCGTCGGTTTTTGTTGTGAATTTGTGATGCTATTTGCTAGCTTAGGTTTTGAATTTGTGATCTGGATTTGCTTACTCCGATTGTGGCATTGAAAATAAGTTCAAGTTTTGAAACATTTTATTGGTTGAAAAGTTTTGTTCTATGATTTTTTCTTCAATGTCAATTTTTGTTGCGAATTAATGATGCTATAAGCTTGCTTAGGTTTAGGATTTTTTTTTTCTCTGAATTTGCCTCACTTCAGTTGTGGCATTGAAATTAAGTTCAAATTTAGAAACGTTTTTGTAGGAGAAAAGCATTGTTCTATGATTTTTCTTTCTTGGCGTTTTTTGTTGTGAATTTGTGGTGCTATAAGCTAGCTTATGTTTTGAATTTGTGATCTGAATTTTCCTCATTTCAGTTGTGGCATTGAAATTAAGTTCTAATTTAGAAACATTTTTTCAGTAGAAGAACCTTGCTCTTTGATTTTTCTTTGGTGTCAGTTTTTTGTTTTGACTATGTGATGCTATAAGCTAGCTTAGGTTTTGAATTAGTGATCTGAATTTTCACTTCAGTTGCGCATTGAAATTAAGTTGAAATTTAGAAACATTTTATTAGTAGGAAAGTTTTGCTCTATGATTTTTCTTCAGTTTCATTTTTTTTTTTGGTTTGGAATTTGTGATGCTAAAAGCTAGCTTGTGTTTTGAATTTGTGATCTGAATTTACTTTGTTACACCTGTGCCATTGAATTAATTTCAAATTTAGAATCATTTAATTAGTAAGAAATATTTGCTTTGTGATTGCGTGTGTACTTTTTTGGTTCTTTTTCGTTAATTGTTATTTCCTTCAGCGTCATGCTTTATTGTGATGTTATGAGCTAGTTATGAGTTAATTTTTGGCTTAGTGTACTGAATTTGCTCATTTCAGTTTCGGAAAATTGAAATCAAATTGAAAATTTGAAACATTTTATTAGTAGAAAAGTTTTGCTCTATGATTTTTCTTCTTTTTCATTTTTTTGTTGTGAATTTGCGATGCTCTAATCTAACTTATGTTTTGAATTTATGATCTGAATTGGATTACTTCAATTGCAGCATTTATATCTTTTTGAGTAAAACAAAGCTGCGCATTAAAATCAGGTTTAAATTTGAAACATTTTATTAGGAGAAAATCTTTGCTCTGTGTGTACTGTTGTGCTTTTCTTTCTTCTTTTTTGTTTATTTTTTCTTTAGTATCATGCTTTTTAGTGATGCGATCAGTTATCAATTATTTTTATTTTGTTTCAGCTTTGTTGTTTTATTTCCAGCATAGGAATCATGTCCAGTTTTTTAAAATGATAATAATTGGGGAATGGGAAATTAATTAAGTGACACTAATGATCATTTTACAGTTCTTTCTTGAAATCTGTCCCTTAAAGTTACAAGGTCAAATTTTTACCAGGAAGCTACAGCTTATGTAATTAAGTTCAAATTTAGATTACCTTCAAAAAGGAAGATATTTTTTGTCTATTACCTTGTTGATCTTAAGTTTTTGGCATTGCTACTGACCAGTTATCTAGCATCCAATGTCATTGCAATCTAATTAATAATATCTGTTGATCATGCTTTACATAGATGCAATCAGTTATCTATTTTATTTTTTATTTTGTTTCAGTTTTGTTGTTTTATTCTCAGCATAGTAACCAAGTTCATTTTAAAAAAAATAATAATAATTGGGGGACAGGAAATTAATTGTGACACTAATGATTATTTTACAATTCTTTCATGAAATCCGTCCCTTAATGTTATAAGGTCAAAGTCTTACTAGGAAGCTACACCTCATGGAATTAAGTTCAAATTTAGATTACCTTCAAAAAGGAAGGAATTTTTGGCCTATTACATTGTTTTTTTTTATTTTTAATTTTTTAATAATGCGGTCTATTACCTTGTTGATCATAAGTTTTTGGCATTGTTACTAACCAGGTATCTAGCATCCAACACCATTGCATTCTAATTAATAATATATGTTTATTGTTTGTTTTAGAAGCTACAACCTCTCAGAGCGCATTTGCACCAGATACTACCTCCATTGTGTCAAGTATTAAGTATCATGCAGAGTTCACACCACTGTTTTCTCCGGAGAAATTCGAGCTTCCACAAGCTTTCATTGCAACTGCTCAGAGTGTTCGTGATGCTCTCATAATAAATTGGAATGCTACTTATGATTACTATGAGAAGCTGAATGTTAAGCAGGCATATTACCTTTCAATGGAATTTTTACAGGTTGGGCGCTACCTTAATGATTTGACCACCTTGGAACATTACTGGCATCTAAGACTTACTTCCATCTATTGTTCTATCTTGCAGGGTAGAGCATTATTGAATGCAATTGGCAATTTAGAGCTAACTGGTCCCTATGCAGAGGCTTTGAGCCAGCTTAGTTATAAATTAGAAGATGTGGCACACCAGGTACGCCATCTCCAATTGTATATCTTTTTTATTCTAGAATGTGGTGTACTTTACTGCTCTAATGAGTAACTGTTTATTTAACTAGATCCCATAAGTCAATATTTCAATTTAAGACCACTTCGGATAACAAACTAATGTTTCTTTTTACATGAATATTGTAATTGAAAAAGGACTTAATTTGTTCTAATAGCATATATACTAATTCAACAATTGAGAGATTCAACTCATGTACTTGGGATTCTTATTGAGTTGCTTTTTTTCTTCTACATTTAATTTTTCAAAATATTGCTAGTTTACAATACAATTTTCTTTCTCTTGTAATTCATTTTGGCCTGGCTATAATAGGAGCCGGATGCTGCACTCGGAAATGGGGGTCTTGGACGCCTTGCTTCATGTTTCTTGGACTCGTTGGCAACCTTGAATTATCCAGCATGGGGTTATGGACTGAGATACAAGTATGGCTTATTCAAACAACGAATCACCAAAGATGGGCAAGAGGAAGTTGCTGAAGATTGGCTTGAGGTATGTTTCACTATTTCGTGATGACTAGTGTTCATGGCTTCATGCCATGCACTTAAAATTATAATTTTGCATTTGGTCTACTAGCTCTATTAATACTTTATTTTTTTACTTGTGGTCTATTCTAACAGATGGGCAATCCTTGGGAGATCATTAGAAATGATATCTCATACCCTGTAAAGTTCTATGGCAAAGTTGTTTCAGGTTCAGATGGTAAAAAACATTGGGTTGGAGGAGAAGATATCAAAGCTGTTGCACACGATGTCCCCATACCTGGATATAAGACCAGAAGCACAATTAACCTGAGACTTTGGTCTACAAAAGCTGCATCCGAAGAATTTGATTTAAATGCTTTTAATTCTGGAAGGCACACTGAAGCATCTGAGGCTCTAGCAAATGCTGAAAAGGTTTGGATGATATGATTCTTTTAGAAAATTGTAGAAGATTTTGAGTTTTAGAGAAGTAACCAATTCAATATGAATGATGATATTAGAACAAGTTTTAAAGAATCAAATCTTCATTAGACTTTTGATTGCGTAATGTGTATCTTTTTATAGTTTTGTAGCAGTAGCTGTTGAAAAATATCTAAGTGACATCTGATGATATGTGGAGGTTTTCTAGATAATCTTACTAACACTATGCTGTGAGTACGACTTGATAAAACTTAAAAAGGACATTTTATATGGTAATTTGCCCCCTCAAATGCAGATTTGCTATATACTCTACCCTGGGGATGAATCTATAGAGGGAAAAACCCTTCGCCTCAAGCAACAATATACTTTATGTTCTGCTTCTCTTCAAGATATCATTGCTCGTTTTGAGAGAAGATCAGGGACAAGTGTGAATTGGGAAAAATTTCCTGAAAAGGTTGCAGTGCAGATGAATGATACTCACCCAACTTTGTGCATCCCAGAGCTGATGAGAATCCTGATAGATATAAAGGGTTTAAGTTGGAAGGATGCTTGGAATATCACCCAACGGTATCTAGTGTTTATTTGTTTTTGTTTATATTAATTTTGTTTTGTTTTTTTTGGGTGGGGGTGGGGGTAAGTAGTCTAGTCATCTCATGTTTATATTGATCTGAGTTTGTTGATGGAATATGTACTATATGCCACTGTGATCCAGGACTGTAGCGTACACAAACCATACTGTTCTTCCGGAGGCATTAGAGAAATGGAGCATGGACCTCATGGAGAAACTGCTTCCACGCCATGTCGAGATTATAGAGATGATTGATGAGGAGGTAATACCAATTTTTTTTCTTCCTAAACTCTTCTATTTCAGGTAAAGGAATTGAGTTATTGCTGATATTCATGTTTGGCAGCTGATTCGGACCATAATCGCAGAATATGGCACAGCAGATTCCGACTTACTTGATAAGAAATTGAAGGAAATGAGAATACTAGAAAATGTTGAATTGCCTGCAGAATTTGCTGATATACTAGTTAAAACCAAGGAGGCCACTGATATTTCTAGTGAGGAAGTGCAAATTTCTAAAGAAGAAGGAGGAGAAGAAGAAGAAAAAGAAGGAGGAGGAAAAGAAGAAGACAGTAATGAAGATGAAGCGGAAAAAGCAATTGCTGAAAAGGATGGGACGGATAAAAGCTCCATTGAGGATAAGAAAAAGGAGTTGCCTGAGCCAGTACCAGTACCGCCAAAATTGGTTCGTATGGCCAATCTTTGTGTTGTGGGTGGTCATGCAGTGAATGGGGTTGCAGAGATACATAGTGAAATTGTCAAGGATGATGTGTTCAATGCATTTTATAAGGTAAGTATTTCATTGGAAAATGTGACACAGTCCTTCAATTGAGTGATGTTTTTAATTCTATATCTACAGTGGTTTTTTTTTCTCCCCTCTCTATTGAAACAATCAAATAGCACTTAGCATTCAGCTCTTGTCTTTGACAAAATCCGGGGGGATTAAGAATGCCAAAAAGACATAATAATAGGCATATAGGATGTGTATATTTCTGCATTTCCTCCATATTTATGTGATTACAGTACATGTGTGGTAATTTAAAACAAATATAATGAAACTTAGTACAATACTTGTGTTATATGTGTAGTAATGAAGCGAGTGAGCCTTTAAAATTAAAAGTATATATTCCTTTCCTTCTTTATATATATGACAAGATCCAGGAAAATCATTTTTATCACTGACATGTGTGCCATATCTCTTACAGTTGTGGCCCGAGAAATTCCAAAACAAAACAAATGGTGTGACGCCGAGGAGATGGATTAGGTTCTGCAATCCAGATTTGAGTAAAATAATAACTCAGTGGATAGGCACAGAAGATTGGGTCCTAAATACTGAGAAACTGGCTGAACTGCGGAAGGTAATTACCATTACTTAATGGTTGGTCTTGTTTTTTTTACATATTTTTCATTTTTTCTTTTTATGCAATCTTTATATGCCTTTTTATGAATGTCAGATTTTGCTGCACCAATTATACTACTAAATGTAATGCGTTTATACACTTTTTTACATATGATTTTCAATTTAGAAATGTTAAGATGTCACTACAAGTTTCCCAAAGTAACCATTAGTAAATATATTAATAATTGCTTCTAGCTAATCTAGAAACTAGTTATCTTGCATTTCCGGTTCCGTTTAAATCAAATGATGTGAATTCTTTCTGGTGATAGTACTATTCAGAGGGTTATGAACATCAGATATTTTGAGTTTAAATCGAATGCCTGCAGATTCCATGATTAGCCCAATTTAATTTTGTATTTAGGTGAACCTGTCAAAGGTGATTTTGAAAGAACTTAACTTTGTAAAATTGAATTTGAAATGAAGTGGTTTTTATTTGGATGTTTTTTCTCAAAATACATATGATATAAAACATTGTGTAAAATTTTCAACCTAATGCAAATGCTATATATTTTTGAGATTAGCACAGTCAGTGTAAAAATTTTTACACCGTCAATTCATCACTATCATGTTTGACAAAGAAAATCAATTTGAATAGTAGTTATAAAATGGTTCAAGAGTCTGGATCATGATTGACCCATATATTTGTCTCAGCCTGGTTGTCAAGTCTCTAAAATCATGCTGACCGTACTAGTATCATTCATTAATAGTTTGCAGATAATGAGGATCTGCAAACACAATGGAGGGAAGCAAAAAGGAATAATAAGGTGAAAGTTGCAGCATTCCTCAAAGAAAGAACAGGATATTCTGTCAGTCCTGATTCAATGTTTGACATCCAGGTATGGTGATGACTTTAGATTTTTCTTTCCTTTTTTTTTTTTTACTGCCGGTTTTGGCTGGGCTACAAGTTTTAAACATGGAATGGAAGTTGAAAACCATTTCTAGGTGAAGGAAAAAATTAGATACATGGATGCCTTGCATTTTTGTATGTGATATCAGAATCAAAGGTTCACCATAAATGTTCATAACTTGAGTAGCATGGATTAAGTTTTATTAGGTATGTTGGTAGACTTTAGGTTTGGTTACTTTGTGCGTATGGTGGAATTAGGTTCGGGTAGGATATGCTTTGCCTTAAGTGGGATAGCCCTATTCTTCTATATCTCTCTCCTCCTAGAGATATATTCCACATGTTATTAACTGATGTTTCAAGGGTCTTTCTTCCCTGCCAAATTTTCTTCTCTTTTGGGCCCTTTCAGTTGTAAGGAAAAGGTCCTACATTAGGCCTTTGAATCAGACAATTGGCATAGTAAATAAATAGGTCAACGGATAATGGCCTTCACCTACCTAGTTAAATAGGCCTTTTAAATGCCTAAGCTTGCTTTATTTGATATTAGGTTTTTTCAACATTAACATAGGGTTGAAGTAGGCTAGCCAATGTTCACCTCACTTTTATTCCGAGTTACTACCTTTTTCTGTACTCTTAACAATAATGTCACTAATGAGTTCAGTTTCTACCCAACCCATTATTTTAATTTAAATGTATAGTTTGTATAGTTTTGATAAACTATTGGCTTAATTGTATTTGTTTAGGTGAAGAGAATCCATGAATATAAACGACAATTATTAAATATATTTGGAATTGTTTATCGCTACAAGAAGATGAAAGAGATGAGTGCTGCTGAAAGAAAAAAAAAATTTGTTCCAAGAGTTTGTATATTTGGGGGAAAAGCATTTGCTACTTATGTGCAAGCCAAAAGAATTGTGAAATTTATTACAGATGTTGGGGCTACTGTAAATCATGATCCTGAAATAGGAGATCTTCTTAAGGTACTTACTTACAATTATGTTATTCAAAAGTTGGTTTTTGTTTTGTCCTAAAGCTCTGAGCCACCTATGTCGTTGTTGAAGTTACGTGAATTATTATTCCTATTCTAGTACGTTACGTGAATTATTATTCCTATTCTAGTACGAACTTTGAGCAAGTTGCTCTTAAAATGTGACTAAAAGATCAGTACTCATTTTTATATAGAAATAATTTTAGTGTACTTCAACATGAATATACTTTTCAGAGGGGAGAAATTCAAAGTTGTTAGACAAATTTGTTAATGATTTATTCTTCATTATTCTCCTTCCAGATGATACTGGTAGCTCAAAATTTTGCTTATAAATGATGCAAAATTGTTCTTTATTTATTTTTTCATATTTAATCAGGTTATTTTTGTCCCTGACTACAATGTTAGTGTTGCGGAGATGCTAATTCCAGCCAGTGAATTGTCACAACATATCAGGTAACCTTTAGCTGCTTTGCATTACTCTTAGGATTGCATGGTTTTGTCGTGCTGACATAAATGATGATATACATTTACTGTTGCTAATCCAAACTTCATCTAATCGACATTTTATTCTTTTTTTGTACTAACAATCATCCTCTACTCAAATTTCGACATGAATGTAAATAGAAAATATTTAGTTAATTGCATCTAATTATCTAATGTCCATGCATGAGTTGGAGATGTTGCTTGAACAAACAAACTGCTGACTATGATTATGTACATGGAGAGTTGAACAACTCACTTAAGATAGATATTTAGAGATAGTATGTGTTTCTACCAACTGTTCAAACATACTACAAATGTATACTAGGTTTGTCAAAGTGACGAGAAGTTTCTGGTATTGGTAATTTGATCATATGAGGCCTCTTCCCACATGAAATACAGCATCCCTTGAAGTACATGTGTTTTTTTTTAAACATGCCAGATAAGCACTGGTTAGTGGTTATTTTCTGGACTGCCTGTAATAAGGTTTCTGTTGCCTATGCGTTGTCCATGCCACATGATTTGTCCCTGAAGGTTTGCATGGCATAAAATGGGTGCTGCTGGTGCAGGGTTGTTGCAATCAAAAGTATTCATGATTCTTTCACGAAAATAACTTCAACCAAGTTGTGTCTCCCAGATTATTGTTGATAGCTAGACATGGCTGCACTTTGACAACGTGAATTATATTGTGTATTTGTTATTTTATTTTTATGGAAAAACAATATTACTGTGCTTTTGTTTTCCTATGAAACTCTGATTTTATGCTGCATTGCCAAATAATGAGTTTCCTGCTTATCGACTGTAGTACTGCTGGAATGGAGGCAAGTGGAACTAGCAACATGAAATTTGCAATGAATGGATGCTTACAGATTGGAACTTTGGATGGGGCCAATGTTGAAATAAGGGAAGAAGTTGGTGCAGACAACTTCTTCCTCTTTGGTGCTAAGGCTCATGAAATTGTTGGGCTCAGGAAAGAAAGAGCAGAGGGAAAGGTATATCTTTATTTCCATGTTGTACATTTTAATTATAACATTATATAGCTAATAACATCCTCGTGATAGCACACCATAATAGAATAAATACTTCAACCCTTGCAGTTTCAAATATTGATAATTTATTGAAAGAAATTGAGTATAGTATTTTTCGCAAGAGTTCTTAATCGTCTTCCGTGTTTGAGGAAATCTTGGTCTTTTCCTATAGAAACATATTATAACCCTGTTATTCTTTTAATTCAGTTTGTCCCTGATCCACGATTCGAAGAAGTTAAAAAATTTGTCAGAAGTGGGGTTTTTGGGTCTTACAACTATGATGAACTGATTGGATCCTTAGAAGGAAATGAAGGTTTTGGTCGAGCAGATTATTTTCTTGTGGCCAAGGACTTCCCTAGCTACTTAGAATGCCAGGAGGAGGTTGACAAAGCTTATCGCGACCAAAAAGTGAGTTTATGCATTTTTTTTTATATTTTGGATGATGTATGATTTTCTTACTCAGTTTTTTTACTACAAATTAACCTCACCTAATACAACAACAATGACGAAGCCTTATTCCACCATATGTTTCATCTTACCTTCTATGGTAAAATAATCTCTATACACCATGAAAGGTGAGGGTGTGGGAGCAAGGTTAAAAATCGTGGCCATGAAAATTTTCCTTTGTTGGTGAATATTTGTTGCACATGCTAATCATAGACTCATAGGTTATTCAAGCAATCATTCATCAATTCCATGTTCATTATAAGCATGTATATTCATGCATCTGATTTGTAATGTATTCACTTAACACATAGTTCAGTCTAGTGCTGTTCCCCGTGCAAAGATATGCCTTGCTAATCTGTACCATTAACAACATAATGGGCTCACATTTTTTGAAGTCCTCTGTGCATCAACTTCCATAGTCGTTTATCAAGCATAGTTGTACAACAGGCTAATTTCTTTTATGTCACTGCTACTGTCATTAACATTCACAAATCATATTTGGGTGCAGAAATGGACAAGAATGTCAATATTGAACACAGCAGGCTCATCCAAGTTCAGCAGTGACCGTACCATTCATGAATATGCACGAGAAATATGGAACATTGAGCCAGTCAAATTGGAGTAGAGGAGGGGTAATCTATACTATACCCTGTTTAATAGCAGAGAATCGGTTCCACGTCGTAATGTGATCACTACTTTGCCAAGTACCCATACTGAAAAATAAACAGAAGTTTTGTAAAACTAAAATAAGGGTCTGGTTTTCCATACTGTAAAATAAACAGAAGTTTTGTAAAATTAAAATAAGGGTCTGGCTTTTGTCCTCGAAAATAAGCCTGCATTCCTGTAATTTATGTATGTATATGTTTATTACTCCCCAGCATTGCGCTGTAAACTTGCTACCGAGTAAATAAACCTGTCAACTACTGTATATTAGTTAAAGACCATGTGTGTTAGTTGTAGACTTTGTTGGGTTTGTTAGAGTAATTGAAAATCACGTAAGTTTGTTATAACTGATTTTCAGTTGGGGACTTTTCTTGGTGTTTAAGTCATATAAATGCCTTTGGCCTTCTAAATAAAATCAGATTAGAATATATAGTGTCCTGTCCTAACAAGTGGTATCATATTAGTTACGCATTTACAAGATTAGAGCGACTCTTTGATCATATTTGAGTGCATTATTGTGGGTGAGAAATACGGGTATTGTGGTACATAGGCGCGTAATGAATTCTCGAGGATTCTTGAAGGTGATTGTTACCATCTCCATTGGTGAAAATTAATCATGGCTAAGCATTCATTCCAAACTATGATCATTGGGTCATGCTTATGGAAATTTTTTTGAGGTCACACGCATGTTGGAGCACTCTGGAGCAAGGTGTCCTTGTTCTTTCTACTGCACCAACAGAAGATCAAAAGAAGTTAGCTTAAAAAAAGTAAACTGCGAGATCTTAAGGTGAAGAGTTATTTGTTTCAATCGATGAGGTAAAACATTAAAACAATTCTTGACAAGAGTTCACCCAAAGCCATTTGGGATTCAATAGTTAAGAAGTATCATAAAGGTGAAAATGACATAATTACACACTCTACGGAGAGTATTTGAGCTTCTTCACATGAAAGAAGATGAATAAGTTGGTGATTACTTTGCAAGAACACTACCAATAGTCAACAAGATGAAAGATCACGGTGAGATCACGGTGAGAAGGTGGATGAATGGATACATAGGTTTGCATCATTGAAATTCAACTATGTTGTCTGTGTAAGAGCAAGATTTGTCTCTACAGGATTATCTCTATGTTTTAATGATAACAATTAAGTATTTGTGAAAGAACCATTTTATGTTCTAATGTTTGTTATGTGCAGATCATGATAATTAAATATATAAGATTAAACAAACAACATCAACGTGTGCAGCTAATACAATATGAGAGTTACTATGTGTGACGTATCATAAAATGCTTATGGGAGAAGCTAGTTTGCTTATGCATCTGATCACGATCAGAGAGATTCAAGGACGCTGGATATTGCAGTTGCAATGCTCCTGTGGATTCTGCTCTGAGAAGTGCATCTGATCTGAAAGCATTTAAAGCATATTGAAGAAGCAAGTATGACTCTGTATCTGATCACAATAAGAAAGATCCAAAGATGTTGTATATTGCAGTTGCAATGCTCTTGTGGATTCTGCTCTAAGAAGTGTATCTGATATGGAAGCTATCAAAGCATCTGAGATATAGTCCTCTGAAGAACCAAGCTCTGAAGACTCTGATGACTTGAAGTTCTGAAGGCTGAAGGCTCTGAAGACCAAGTGCAGAAAGACTCTGAAGACTTAAGGGTTCTGAAGATCAAAACTCTGAAGACTCTGAAGATATAGTCCTCTGAAGAACTACTCTGATGACTTGAAGTTCTGAAGACTGAAGGCTCTGAAGACCAAGTGCAGAAAGACTCTGAAGACGTGTTCTAAAGATCAAGTCTCTGAAGACTCTAAAGACATGATTTATGAAGAATCAGTCACGAAGATTCTCAAGACTATTTCAGAGGAAACTTAGATCTTGGAATGTTGAAGACTGGATTCTGAAGTTGAAGATTGTGTCAGAAGAAGATTCACCGAGACAGAGGCGTATTACTTATCAGATAAGCTGATGCTATTAAATCTGATAAACATGTGCTTAAACAACTCTGATGCTGAAGCTTTCATACCAAAGTAGTTGTTGAACTACTCATCAGATGAATCATCAGAATAACCAAGTCAAGAAGACTACAGTACAACGCATGCAAACATTTCACTATGACAAAGACGTTGGTATTATTCATAAGCGTGGTTTCCAATGTTGAGATATTAAAGTTACAAGCAAAGGTCACTGTTCCAACACGTGAACTTATTCTATCCGTTGGGATATAACCGTTGAAATTAGAGATGACATTTCTACCCTCACAAAGCTGCACTATAAAAGAAGAACATTTGATTCATTCAAATGTTAGCTTTTTGGTAAGCCAGAAAGCCAATTACAAAGTAAGAAACTCATTACACAGCAAGCCAACTTGTTACAAAGCAATGATGCTGACGAGTGAAGTTAGCAAGATAGTTGATTAACAAGAAAAACTTTATGCTAAGAAGCCACAGTGCTCACATAAGAAAGCTTTTAAGAAATATGGAAACTACTGTTCTAATAATCTCATAGTGATTTATCCTTAGATTAGTTTCTGTATTAGGAAGCAAGGAGATGTTGCTCAATACTTGCCTTGTACTTAATTAGGAGTAATCTGCTTGATAAGAAGCAATCATGTAATATCCGGCAACACAAATTCATTTTAGAATTAGTGGTTCCTCAAGTGATCTTGTGAAGATCAGAATACTTGAGATGACAAGTGACAGTTGTCATTTGTGGAAGTCTAATAGGAGATCCTTTGTGATCGGATTCTATTGGATGTCAATGAACGTTATATCCTAAGGGATCCCTGAACGTGGCATTGCCTATTTGTTAGTCACCTGCAGTTAGCTTATGCAACTGTAATCAGTTTGGTTATAGTGGATTAAGTCCTTGCTTGAATAAGGCGAAATCACCTTGGAAGGGTGGGCTGGATTAGCTTGAGAGTTGCTCAAGTGAACCAGGATATATCATGTGTTCTTTACTTGTGTTATGCTTTATTATTTATGCTTCCGTAATGCATCGTATAGAACTCTATAGAAAGCAACAAGTGAAGAAACCCAGAAAAAGTTTTAATAGAGTAAATACCCAATTCAACCCCCCCTTTCTTGTGTATTTCTCACACCTTCAGTTGGTATCAGAGCTCAGGTTCTGTTATTAATGGATATCAAACACCTAACAGTGTCAGAAAAAGATCCTAAAGCTGTGTGAAGAAATACTCTTGGGAATTTTTCACTTCTCTTACAATTTCAGTCTCATATCAGTTTTTGAGGATGATGATTACTAAAATTGTAATCTATTGGGTTACCTTGAGCAAGTCACTGATTCAGTTTGAAGTTTGAAGATTTTCTACAATAAATCTTCTCCATTTTATCCTAGAAAAAGATTGAAGAATCAGCTGACAAGATAGACTCATCAGATAAGAAGATATATCTATTGAATGCTTATCTTTAAATACAATTGGATTTACAAGGTATTTGCTCAAAGCTTAAATCATCAGAAAGCAAGAAATCTTAATTGCTAAAGATTAATTCTATGTGAGTATGAGATGTTTTCAAGAAACGGCTTAGTCCACTCTTGACTTTCTCATGAAAAGCTCATTGAGATTTATCTTAAGTAAGAAAAGAAATATTGTTGGCTAATGAATTGGATTCATCAGAACTTCAGAATGCATTCTGCAGAAAAGGGCAAAGCAGAGAAAGTTCAGATCTGGAAGAAATGATTCTTCAGATTCAAAGCATCTAAAAGTTGTCTTTCCGTGAAGAGTGTCAAAGAAATCTGCAGAGGTTTCAAGAAAGGAAGTTTATTAACTCATCTGGATTATGATGAAAGATGAATCCTGAAGATCTTAATTGTTAAAGATTGGACAGTTAAGTTCTGTTAACTTGATAATTTTTATCTCAGTTGAACAAACTATAATTGGTCAATTGTCATCAGACATTATTCTCATAATCTTATAATGAATGATTCTTGAATCCAAGTTGTTTGGAAAGGTACAATGACAGAGGTCATTCAGTCTGGTTTAAAAAGGGATTTAAATCTCTGATGTTATTCAGTTTGAATAAATCAGTAGACATTCTTTTTCAGAAGCAGAGAAGATGAAGCCTGATGGAAGTTAGATGCTCTACTCATGAAGATCAGAATATTTGTGCTCTGAAGATGTCTCTCAGAAATCAGATGGATGATGTGTTGGTGAAGATTCTGCAGAATGCAACCAGAGGATATGAGATAAGTTCAAGAAAAGTTATTCAGAAGATCCTACTTCAGATGCTGTTACTGGTTCGTCTCACAAGATTCTGAAGAATCAGAGGCAAACACTGTTCCAGCTAAAGAATCAGAAGCTACCCCAGATGCCACTCCATTAGATGCTTCTGAAGAACCAACACTGAGAGGATCCTCCAGAATCAAATCTTCTCTTCCATAGGAGACATTTATTGGAAAGATGGATGATCCCAGAAGAACAAGATTCTCTCTCAATCCTCAAGGCTAGTCAGTAAGAAGGTTTTTACTACACAGAGACATATGCTTCTGTGACAAGGTTAGAACTTATAATCTTGTTAATTTCATTTGTTGCTCAGAATGACATCAATCTAAATCAGATGAATATTACAAATACTTCTTAAATGGTTTTATTGAAGAAAAAGTATGTGTTTCATTAATCTCCTGGTTTTGAAAATGAAAGATTTCCAGAACACGTTCTATAAATTAAAGAATTTTTCTATAGCCTAAAACAAGCTCCCAGAGCATTGGTATGAAAGACTGAGTAATTTTATTCTGGAAAATAATTTTATCAGAGAAAAGATTGATAACACTCTTTTTCATAAATCAATTAAGAAATATATTTTAATATGTCAGATTTATGTAGATGATATTTTTTTTGGAACAACAAGTATTAGACTTGGAAAGGAGTTGGCTAAGTGTATGCAGGCAAAAGCTGAAATAAGCACTCTGGGAAAAGAAGAGAAAACCTTGTCAAAAAAAACCCTCTGCTGAACTTGATCTTAAGTTGATGAGTCTGAGCGAAAAGTGTAAAGATTCAAAAACTTCAGAAGACTCGGAAGCAAAGCTACAGAAGATTACGAGGAAGCAAAGCTACAGAAGATTACGAGGAAGCAAAGCTACGGAAGATTATGATCGTTTGATGAGAAGCGAATGTACAAAAGACTCTGAGCGTATTTATCTCAAAGGCTACCACTGTAGAGGCTCTGAGAATCAGATTACGCGTGGCTCTGAAATGTCAGCAACAAAGCTTACATCTGGATGAACTGTTTGCTGAAACATTCACTAGAGTTAAGCTGCATAGATCTGAAGCTTACTCTGGAACTTCATCAGAGGATCTGAAGCTTACTCCGGAACTTCATTAGAGGATCTGATGCAAGGAAACATTTCCATATTTGTTCATTCAATAGATCCTGATCAAGGAAAGTAGAATTGCAACTTCACAGTCTGAAGAATCTATTATGGAAATCAATGAAATCTAGTATCTGAACCATATCAGTATCAAACCCTCTAAAGAAACACTTATGGGCTTGATGTCATTGATTGAGTTATCATCTGTTGATGAAGATCTTCTGCAAAAGACTGAATGTCTAAGATAGAGAATCTCTCCAGAAGATAAAGCAGAAGTATCTAAAACTCTATTTCTTCAAAATCAAGTACAGATATTGAAGAATGAACAAACTTCAAAAGAAATGTATGTAATCATGAAGAATGAAAGCATTCTATATAGTAGTCAGAATGATTACTCAGAACCGAATGCAATTAGTATCTATCATGATGCATATTGTTTCTGGAAGACCAAATTTGGTATCAAGGACTCAAAATTAAAGCATTGTTACTAAGATTCAAGTCATGATTGATTTGATAACAAGCTTGGAATCAAAAAACAAAGGCGGAGAAACCAAAGATTGATTAACAGAAGTTCGCACACCTTCAATTGGTACGAGAATTATAGCAGAAGAAGTCACCCTCAGATGAACTGATACTGATTGATAAAGTGCAAGATTGTCATTCAAATAGATGCTAGAAATACATCTTGGTTTGATGATAGTTTGTGATGATCAACTACGTCTATTCAAAGGATAAGTTCTTATGATGCAAGAATTGTCTGGAAGAAGATAGATGATCAGAAGAGGAAGACCAAAGGAAGAATCTGGAATTCATAACTATTGTTCAAGATGATACAAACATCAGAGGAGATATGTTTCTATTCAAAAGAAAGGAAGCTGAAGAAGTCATTATGATGCAAAAGAAGAATGTAGCAGAAAGAAGATTAATCTGTCAGAGAGTAGCCAGCTAAGACTCTCATACATTCAACGTACACTCTGGGAAAAGAAGAGGTTAGTAAAAAAGGTAGATGAAAAGTTGTACAGAGGTATGAGTTGTTCTCTTCTATATTTTACTACTTCTAGACCTGACATTCTTTTCAGTATATGTTTATGTGCTTGATTCCAATCAGATCCTAGAGAATCTCACTTAACAGTTGTTAAGAGATTTCTGAGGTATTTGAAAGGTACTACTAACATGGCTTTGTGTTACAGAAAATCAGTTCAATATAATTTAGTAGGTTTCTGTGATGCTGATTTTGCTGAAGACAAAGTTGAACGCAAGAGCACATCTAGAAGCTGTCAGACAATCTGATCCTTGTTACAGCAAGAAGCAACTCAAAATAACACTCTCTACTACAGAAGCAGAACATGTTGTTGCTGCTTGTTGAAGTATCAGATGCCCTGGTTAAAGAATCAGCTGGAGAACTATCATATGCATAAGACTAAAGAATCAGAACGCATTCTTCGCACATTACCTTCTATTGGTGTCAAAGATGCTCTTCTAAAGTCCTGAGCAAATCTGATGTCGTAGATCATCTGAATATTTGGATTATCTAGAAGATATGGATAAAAGATTCAATAAGAAGAAGTTCTGTCAAATCAAACTCTGATACTTATGAAGTATAATATTTTGATGTTGAAGAAACAAGATGAAGAAAGATAAAAGTCAGAATGGAAAGCTCTCAGAAAAAGAATAACTCTGAAGATCTCAGAATCTCAAAGGAATATGAGCTCTCTGAAAAATGAAAGTTTTGACTCTGAAAGCTCCTCTCATCATCTGCATCTGTTCCAAGAGAATATGTTTTCAAAGTCACTAGAAGCTGAAGTTCAACTGGTTAAGGAAAGAGAAGACAAGCTAGAAAGGATAAGAAACTTCAAACTTCTTTCTGAGAAGCAAAAAGAAGCTGAAGAAAGAGCTGCTGAAGAAGCGAGAATTCTAGCAGAGGAAGATTCAAGAAAAGAAACTGTCAGATTGACACAAGAAGCTGAAGATGCTGAGAAGGCTAAGCAAGTTGTTGTAGTTGGTTCTTCTTCTGAAACTACTCGTGTACGTTGAGAACGTGACGTTATTAAGATTCAAGAAGATCAACAAGCTATGAAGAAAGAACAACAAGTTTTCAGAGAAAGCTTTGCTAAACAGAAACTTGTCAACAACTCTCTTCTGTGCATGCTTCAACAAATTCTGGAAAAGATGTCAACCTATAAGAATTAGGCACTCAGGTTTTATTTCTTGACTCTATTAATTTATTTTCTGATATAAAAGAGGGAGAAATAGAATATATTTTAAATCTTGTTTTTAATGAAAACTCACCTTTTTGATGATGTCAAAAAGGGGGAGAAATAGAAAATGATTTTGACATAACCTGGAGAAATAGAATATATCTGATATAACCTAAAGAGAATGCAAAACATCAACTCTGATATAAACTGCGTTTACTACTAATTGTATGTTTGATGTTTTACTGAGGAACTCTGAACAAGTTCATTAGGCATTCTAAAGACAGGTCAAATGAATAAACTCTGAGTTCAAATGAACTGGTTGTTCATTTAATAGAAATTATACACTTCGTGAACATAGATTCCGAATCAGATGGACCCAATACTGTTCAAAGGATGAAAGTTAAAGTCATCTGGAATCCTAATGTTCAGAAGATGTAGACTGTCTGTGATTATGATAATCAGAACATAAGAATCAGAAATCTTCATAGAAGCAAGAATTGGTTTCAGACTCAGAATCAAGAATTAGTATCAGATTCAGTATTAAACTAATTGGTATCAGACTCAGAATCTATTAGCTTCAAGAGACCAAGAATCAAGACTGTATCAAGCTCAGAAGATCCAAATATATGACCTATTGTAGCCAGGGGGAGTTCACCCAGAAAGCTTCACAAGTCAAGATATTTGATTTTCACCCAGTCTGAAACTCAGGGGGAGTTTCTCATCTGAAAGAATAGCGTGGCTAAGTTATCAGAAAAGAATTGTTAAAACTTTGTGCTACAGATATTCTGATGAACAGTAGCAAATGCTTCAGAAGGCTCTGAATTTATATGGCTCTGATACGATGTCTAAAGAAGATAAGCTCTAAAAGATCTGAAGATGGAGTTTTGCTGAACAAGTCCAGATGCTAAAGACTTACGCTCTGATAGACCATAGGGAAGTATTCCTTCTAGTCTATAATATTTTTATTATATCAAAATTTCTATTCTATGAGTCTTGGGATCAAAGTAAGTCTCTGAACAAGCAAAAATGAAATTTTGAGGTTAACACATTCAGGGGGAGTTGTTGCTCGAAACTCTGAATATGTTATGCTTGGTGATTACCCTGTATAAAATGTTCTATCAAAATACATGTTTTTGTCATCATCAAAAAGGGGGAGATTGTAAGAGCAAGATTTGTCTCTACAGGATTATCTCTATGTTTTGATGATAACAATTAAGTATTTGTGAAAGAACCATTTTATGTTCTAATGTTTGTTATGTGCAGATCATGATAATTAAATATATAAGATCAAACAAACAACATCAACGTGTGCAACTAATACAATATGAGAGTTACTATGTGTGACGTATCATAAAGCGCTTATGGGAGAAGCTAGTTTGCTTATGCATCTGGACACGATCAGAGAGATCCAAGGACGCTGGATATTGCAGTTGCAATGCTCCTGTGGATTCTGTTATGAGAAGTGCATCTGATCTGAAAGCATTTAACGCATATTGAAGACGCAAGTATGACTCTGTATCTGATCACAATCAGAAAGATCCAAAGATGTTGTATATTGCAGTTGCAATGCTCTTGTGGATTCTGCTCTGAGAAGTGTATCTGATCTGGAAGCTATCAAAGCATTTGAGATATAGTCCTCTGAAGAACCAAGCTCTGAAGACTCTGATGACTTGAAGTTCTGAAGGCTGAAGGATCTGAAGACCAAGTGCAGAAAGACTCTGAAGACTTAAGGGTTCTGAAGATCAAGACTTTGAAGACTCTGAAGATATAGTCCTCTAAAGAACTACTCTGAAGACTCTGATGACTTGAAGTTCTGAAGGCTGAAGGCTCTGAAGACTAAGTGCAGAAAGACTCTGAAGACGTGTTCTGAAGATCAAGTCTCTGTAGACTCTGAAGACATGATTTCTGAAGATCAAGTCTCTGAAGACTCTGAAGACATGATTTCTGAAGAATCAGTCACGAAGATTCTCAAGACTGTTTCAGAGGAAACTTAGATCTTGGAATGCTGAAAACTGGATTCTGAAGTTGAAGATTGTGTTAGAAGAAGATTCACCCAGACAGAGGCGTATTACTCATCAGATAAGCTGCTGCTATTAAATCTGGTAAACATGTGCTTAAACAACTCTGATGCTGAAGCTTTCATACCAAAGTAGTTGCTAAACTACTCATCAGATGAATCATCAGAAGAACCAAGTCAAGAAGACTACAATACAACACATGCAAACATTTCACTATGACAAAGACGTTGGTATTATTCATAAGCGTGGTTTCCAATGTTGAGATATTAAATTTACAAGCAAAGGTCACTGTTCCAACACGTGAACTTATTCTATCCGTTGGGATATAACCGTTGGAATTAGAGATGACATTTCTACCCTCACAAAGCTGCACTATAAAAGAAGAACATTTGATTCATTCAAATGTTAGCTTGTTGGTAAGCAAGAAAGCCAATTACAAAGTAAGAAGCTCATTACAAAGCAAGCCAACTTGTTACAAAGCAATGATGCTGACGAGTGAAGTTAGCAACATAGTTGATTAACAAGAAAAAAATTATGCTAAGAAGCCGCAATGCTCACATAAGAAGGCTTTTAAGAAATATGGAAACTACTGTTCTAATAATCTCATAGTGATTTATCCTTAGATTAGTTTCTGTATTAGGAAGCAAGGAGATGTTGCTCAATACTTGCCTTGTACTTAATTAGGAGTAATCTGCTTGATAAGAAGCAATCATGTAATATCCGGCAACACAAATTCATTTTAGAATTAGTGGTTCCTCAAGTGATCTTGTGAAGATCAGAATACTTGAGATGACAAGTGACAGTTGTCATTTGTGGAAGTCTAATAGGAGATCCTTTGTGATCGGATTCTATTGGATGTCAATGAACGTTATATCCTAAGGGATCCCTGAACGTGGCATTGCCTATTTGTTAGTCACCTGCAGTTAGCTTATGCAACTGTAATCAGTTTGCTTATAGTAGATTAAGTCCTTGCTTGAATAAGGCGAAATCACCTTGGAAGGGTGGACTGAATTAGCTTGAGAGTTGCTCAAGTAAACCAGGATATATCATGTGTTCTTTACTTGTGTTATGATTTATTATTTATGCTTCCGTAATGCATCGTATAGAACTCTATAGAAAGCAACAAGTGAAGAAACCCAAAAAAAGTTTTAATAGAGTAAATACCCAATTCAAACCCCCCTTTCTTGTGTATTTTTCACACCTTCAGTCTGTGCCATTGAAGAATCAAACAATACTAAAGAGCTTTCCATTGATGAACTACGAAGTTCCCTCTTATTTGATTCTTAGAAGATGAAAGTTGTCAAGGAGGAATATTGGATCTTAAGAGTTTCAAGTGGAACTAGGATGACAGGTAGAGGAAGAGGTCGTTGTTTCTTCTAAAATGCTCATGGTCAAGGAAGAAGACTCTACAAAAGTATCATAGGATGACAGGTAGAGGGAGAGGTCGTTGTGTCTTCTAAAATGCTCATGGTTAAGGAAGAAGACTCTACAAAAGTATCATAGGGTTCCCCCTTATATCATGCTCAGAAGATGAAACATGTCAAGAAGGAAGATTGAATCTTAACAGTTTCAAATGGAGCTAGGATGACAGGAAGAGGGAGGTCGTGGTTTCTTCCAAAATGCCCATGGCCAAGGAAGAAGTCTCTATAATGCCACGAGTTATGGCACTTTCAATATGAGTGTCATAATCTATAAGAATATGGCAACTATATTGAATATGCAAATGAGTAAACTCATGGCCTATGGAAGCTCTGACAAAAACAACTCCAAGAATCACACTTGATTCTTGGACCTTTGATGTAGCAATAACATGGGTGGAATTAAAGAATGGTTTTCAGTTGTTGACTAAGAATTCATAGAAAGTGTAAGATTGGGAGACAATTCTTAGATACAAGTCATGAGAAAAGGCAATGTCAGGTTACACATCAATGTGTGCATTCTCTAGAATTGAAGAGTCAAAACAAGTGTGTGCATTCTCTAGACAAGAAGCAAATGGTGAAAGGATTCTCTAGAATTGAAGAGTCGAAACAAGTGTGTGCATTCTACATGGTAAGAACATAGAGATACAATTTCAAAGACTAATGACTGGAGATCAGCAAGAAGATTGTAGTTTGTTTAGTTTGACATATGCGACCCTATAACTCCTTCATCTAACAACAACAAGAGGTGTATAATGTCTTTCAGAAATGATTTCAATAGGAAAATCTAGGTGTATTGCTTGAATGAAGAGTCCCGTGCATTAGATTAATTTAATAAATATAAAGTAATGAATGAAAAAGAAATTGAAAGCTTAATTGGTTTCATAAGGAGTGATGGGAGGAGAACTCAACTCTCGTGATTTCAGGAAGTTTTATTGAAGAGAATTGGATAAAAATACAACTCATTGTAGTCTACACTCCTCAGCAAAATGGGGTGGCTGAAAGGAAGAATAAAAGACTCATGAACATGGTCATAAGCATGTTAGTAGGGAAAGAAATACCTAAGATATATAAGCCTGAAGTTAAAAATTAGGAAAATTATGCTCTAGATAGAGGTGTTATTGTTGTCATACCAAAGATCACTCTTGAAGAAGCTTAGAGCAAATCAAAACCACCAGTTCAACACTTCAGAATCTCTATATTCATTCCATATGTACAAATAGCATATGATCAAATAAGGAAGCTTGATGACAAGAGCATGAAGTGCATTTTCTTAGGAGTCAATGATACATCCAAGACATATAGGTTCTATAACCCTATCCAATAAGATAATTAAAAGCAGAGATGTGGTACTTAATGAAATTGAGAGATGGAATTGGAATAAAGAAAAGGAAGATGAAAGTGTGGAGTTAGGCATTGATGAAAATTCCATAGAATCAAGGGGCACAAATGAATAAGGAATGACTCAAGCCACATATCCAAATAGAACTGGTGAGTTGGTAACTAGTGGCACATCAACCATTAAAGAAGCTACAAGTAATTTTAACTCAAACATAAAACAAGGGAGATTTAGGAGACCTCCCCCACGACTTGAAAATTTTGATACCTCTATTGAGGACTTGAACCCCCTAATGAAGATATGGTGAACCTAACCATATTTGGTCCCTATGTCAATGAAGACCTTATTAGTTACAGAAATGCTACCATTAGCTGGGATTTTTCAATAAGGGAAAACCTTAGCTAAGGGTAAAGCTAAAGTTACATGAACTATTGGTGGCGTGTACGCGATTGGAGTCTTTGATTGAAGAAATTAGGGACTTAGCATTTTTTAGGAATGTTGTGGAAACATTTTGACTGTATTGGGTTCGACAGTATCAAGTGCGTCGAAGAAGCAATTATTTGGGCGCATAGATGTCACGTTCAAATATAAATAACCATTTGTGAGTTCCATTCTAAAGGACACATGGAAAGAATGCAAAAGAGGACTGCATGCAGGATTTTACATGGCAAAAATTGAAGATGTGAACGTTATAAGCAATTATTTTCGTACTAGTATAAATAGGAGTTCATTTGTAGAATTCAGGGTGTTCATTTCACTACAAAAATTCCACTTAAACTCAAAGTACCAGCATATAGAGAAAAGAGCCATGGCTGAGAGAATGTATAAACATTGAAACACCATCTTTTATTTCAATGCAAAGTATTTAAATGTCACTTTACTTTGCCTTGCCAAGCTACTTTTGGTTTCTTTCAATTACATTGTTTCTCTTTATTGTAAGTTCTTAATACTCTTTTCCATTTTCAATACTATCGAAATCTACACATTTGCAACCTTTCTATCACTATTTCGACAAAGTCGAAATTAAGCTTTCTAAATAGAAAACTATAAAACAAGGTTTTGGCACTATGTCCTCGGATTCACTAGTTGATCCTGTAAGTAACCTTTATTAAAGAGACTAGCGGTTGTTTACCAATTTCCAATGTAAACAAATTGGTACGCCTAGTGGGACATGTGCTAAAATACTTTTTATATATATTTATAGTTTTCTCTCATAAACTTGTTCTATGATCATGAATTTTTCTTGTTAGTTTGCATGCGATTAAGAAGTGGAAAATCTTTAACCAAAATGTCACGTCCTCCTATAGATAACACTAACCCCCAGAATAATTCCTAAAATGTAGTAGAACAACCAGCTGTATCGATGGTTGAAGATTTTGTTGCCTCAACACCTGTTAGGACAATGACTCTGGTGGTGTCAATGACGCCAACCACACCAATAATGTCCCCCGCCGCAATCAGGGAATCCCCTTTTTAACCCTACAATTGCGAGACCTTTGTTTGGATTTTCAATACCACAAAGTGGTAGGGATTACCCTTATGGTATGCCAATGTCGATGATGACTAACCTTCATACGAATATGTCAACTTTTAGTGACAATCAATGGCCGCATGGCCATCATACAATCCTTACAATACCTCAGCATCGACTATCAACAATATGGCTCACCCAGAAGGAATAAATTATATGCCTCAAACTAATCCATCCTTAAATACGACCTCCATGATGGCTATGAGGCAACAAATGGATGAGAGTAACTTAGAATTCGTTAATGCTCTTACCCAACAAATGGGAACCATATTTAACCCTTTGATTGCAAATAGAAATCAAACCTATGAAGTATTGGCAAATCAAATGGGTCGAATTTCTAATTTCTTTACCACGCCTCTTATGTAGACACGACCAACCCCTCAAATATCAAACGTTAGGCATGTCACGACACTTGAGAACTAGACAACACATGCAATTGTAGGTCAAAATCAATGATTTTGATCACCTTGAGAGTGATTTTGACTTTTGAATGATGTCAAAACTAGGACAGTGTAGCGTTAATGTATATTGGGCGGTATCCTCTGGTTCTAGATGTGCATCTTAGCATTAGGAAGTATTAAAATGGTTTGGAAAAAATTCATACATCATAAATGCATTGAAAACAACATAAATGCATTGAAAAATGGATTTTGGCAAAACACTACAGCATAGGCCAACACATGTAAGTATATGTAGACCTATAGAAGTTTTTTACTTCAGTATAGGTCGATACATAATAGTTCAGGTCGACACTCACGCATCAATTTTAAAGCATGTAGCTTCTGTTCAATATGTTGACCAACATAGGTCGACACAAGGTTGACACAAGACTGTGATAGGTCGATCTAACACCTTTTTAGGTCGGCTCATGCGCTTTAATAGGCCAGCCTATGACCTGTATAGGTCGACACACACGATGCCTACATTAAAAAATCTTAGTTTTTCCTCCATCCATTTGCATTTCTTTTGCTCCACATCTCTCATACATATAAATACTTATGCATGCATCATATTCTAGTAAGGTATTATTAAAATGTATAATCAGGAGTGTTTTATTGTATCCGCAAGGATTGTACGAGAATATTTGATGCTTGTCATTCAATATTTTAGTGACTTAAGTATAGGGTTTTCAAATGGTTTCTATTTGGTAACATAAGTTTGCAAGAAGTAAAACAAGGTAAAAGTTGGTTCTTGTTTAATAAAAAGCATGCCAACGTTAGGTTTCACTAACTCGTCTTAAACGTATCCAATCAATCGAATATGTGAACTTAGTTTCAACCAATATAATCGTGTATCCTTGCAAAACCGTTTATCTCTAAAGCGACTTCGTGAATATTATTGTTTCGACCGTTAAATGATCTCTCTAAATAACACCCGAAACAATAATCGTTAAGATCAATATAATGCAAATATCAACTTCCAAATCTATGTCTAGAGTTTGTTAGTTGATAGATGAAGAAATTAGGTCAAGACTTGAAAAGTTTATTATCTAAAGCAATCCAAACCATAAATACAACAAAATATAGCAAATAACTTCATCTATATTGATCAAAGCTTTGTTCACATACAAAAGATTAAAAGAAATACATAAAATCAGAATTAGCTACCTCTAATCTTGACACAAAAGGGGTTTAGCCACCAATTTCTATAGTATCTTGAGCAACAAGTTTTGGAAGAAGGTTAATCAACATCCAAGTCGGAAAAATCAAGATTGGATGGGAATCCACCTTCTTTTTTTGAAAGATGACTAAGAGATGATGAAAAAATGGGAGAACTAGAATTTTCTTGCTGAAAAATATAAAGTCATGAAAAGGCATCAAAAAGTGATTTTGGCTAAAAAGTGGTCTCAAGTATTTATAGCCATGTTGTTGTGCTGTCACATTCGCACTGCGAACCTTCTGTTCTCCTAGCGAACATCCAAATGTGGCACTTAAAGTGCCAGTGTACAGTTAAACCATCCTGAGATATTTCCTCATATTCGTTGTGCGAACAATCCTTCGCACTACGAAGCCTTCACCAACAACTTCCACTACGCCAGAAATGACATTTAGCAGCGCATACAAAGACAGCGCTTTTAGAAAAAGCGCTGCTAAAGAGGAATAAAAAAAAAGAAAAAATTGATAACCAAAGACAGCGCTTTCTCAGAAAGCGCTGCTAAATGGGGGTCCTAAGACATCGCTTCTAAAAAGCGCTGCTAAAAGGGGGGTCTAAGACAGCCCAAAGACAACGCTTTTTAAAAAGCGCTGCTAAAGGGGGGTCCTAAGGCAGCGCTTCCAAAAAGCGCTGCCAAATGGGGGGTCTAAGACAGCCCAAAGATAGCGTTTTTCTAAAGCGCTGCTGTAGGTATGGTCTACGAGAGCTCTTTTTCCATAAAGCGCTGCTATATGGGTTACATTAGAAGGTATTTGAGAGTGATTTTTAAAGCGCTGCTAAAGCTATTAAAAAGCGCTGCTATAGGTTTATTAGAATTAATTTAAAATACCCACCAGAATTTTTATGAGAAACAGAACAGTCATATTACGTTGCTTTCTTTCTTTTTCTCTGGCGAACAAAGAGCGTTGCCCTATAAACCACCGTTGCCGTCCGTCCAACCGTCACCCTCGTCTGTTGCATTTGCAGCCGTTCACCGTCCCTCTGCTCGTCTGCATTGCATTTCCGCCATTGTTACGGTATTTAAAGTTTTACTCTGGTTTTCTTTTTTACGTATATTTTCACCATTGTTGCTGTAATCTTTAAGACAAACTGAATATGTTTTTATTATTTGAATGCAATCAAGTTAAGTCATTTTCTGTCATCTTGTTGTATGGATATCTACATGTTAAGTCTCTCTGTTGCATGTTATATATTTTGTATTTTAATCTACATGTTAAGTCTCTCTGTCATTATTACGGATATTTTGTATGTTTTAGATTGACAAACAAGAGTTTGGATTGAAACTAATGAATTGCCCTGGGAACTGTTTGTTGTTTTTATATATTTTGATTCAATGTACTGATAAATTCAGAACAAGAGTACAATTAGAAACAAGGTGAATAAAACCAATACACTACGATAGTGAGATATTGAAGGTTAGTCGATAGTGAGAGATGAATAGAATCAAAAAAGTGAAGATAGTGTGTAAAAGTTGTACAAATGGAGAATGAAAATTAGTGGTGAGTTTATATGATGATGAATGTTAGTGTTGTTAAGTGATGGCTAGGTGGTAGATAGTTTTGCAAGGTGAATAAAGAATGGAAGAGATTGATAAAAGTTGTACAAATGGAGAATGAATAGAATAAAAAAAGGAAGGGAAAAGTGAGAGAAAATGAATAGTTAATTAATTAAAAAATATTAATGTAACTTGATAGAGCATATTTTTTTTCAATATAGTTTGGAAATTCCTATTTTTTAAGAGAGTAGCCAACATGAATAAGGTTTTATATGATATGGTTTTATATGTTATTATGATTTTATATGTTGATGGTTTTATATGTTGATATGTTAGTATGGATTTCTCAATGTTTATATGATATGTTATTATGGTTTTATATGTTTAGTTAGGATTTCTCAATGTTTAGTAAGGGTGTCATTTTGGTTTAAGGATTATCTAGTATTTTTAATATGATTTGTTTTGGTGGATTATCTAGTATTTTTGTCTTGGTTAATTATTAATATGATTTTAATAAAATTTATATTTTGTCTGCTATAGGGGTTACCTGTGAAGAGCATAGCTGTGATCGTTTCCAAGCATCCTATTGCGTAGCATTCTTAGAAGTTAGTGATTTCCTTACATGTATTCTCTGTTTTGTTTAACTTTTATAGTTTAGTGTAGATTACTCAATTAGTATGGATAAAAAATGGATGTCTGGTAATCGATTGTCAAAAGAGTACGAGAATGGGGTATCGAAGTTCGTTAAGTTTGCTGTTGAACACGCCAAAGACCCCAGTAGGATCACATGTCCTTGCTTAGGATGCTGTTATGGGCGTCGAGTTGACGCCGTTCAGTTGGAATCTCATTTAATGAGACATGGAATTGATCGAAGTTACACATGTTGGACATTACATGGTGAGATAAGTAACGAGAATGTTGAACCCCAGAATAATACGACATGTGCTTCAAAGGACAATGGCAGAGATACATATGATTGTGATCGAGTCAAAGAGATTGCAGAAGCACTTGAAGAAGATCTTCAAGATTGTCCCAAGATGTTTGAGAGGTTGGTAAGCGATGCAGAGAAACCGTTGTATAAAGGTTGCACTACTTTCACAAGATTGTCCGCAGTATTAAAGTTGTACAATTTAAAGGCGGGTAATGAATGGTCAGATAAAAGTTTCACGCAGTTGTTAGCCCTACTTCAAGAGATGCTTCCGGAGGATAATGTTCTTCCCAATCGAACCTATGAAGCTAAAAAAATGTTATGCTCTATTGGCATGAGCTATGATAAGATACATGCTTGTCCAAATGATTGCATTTTATTTTGAAATGAATATGCATCATTAAACGAGTGTCCTAAATGCGGTGTATCTCGGTATAAGAAAAAATTGTCACCAGCAAAAGTATTATGGTATTTTCCTATAATTCCGAGATTCAGACGCATGTTTCGTAGTGAAACAGATGTAAAACACCTGACTTGGCATGCAGATGATAGAATTGTAGATGGGAACTATCGACATCCGGCAGATTCACCACAGTGGATGAAAATTGATAATGATTATCTTGATTTTGGAGAAGAAGCTAGAAACCTTCGCTTGGCATTCTCGACTGATGGAATGAATCCGCATGGTCTGCAGAGTATCTCACATTCTACCTGGCCTATAATTATTATGATTTATAACCTACCTCCATGGTTATGTATGAAGCGTAAGTACATGATGTTATCTATGTTAATTTCTGGCCCTAAACAACCAGGGAATGACATAGACGTATACCTGACACCTCTAATTTTTGGATCAATCCATCTGTCTGTGTTGTTAAGAGACAAGTAAACCCCGTTACAACAAAAAAAAGAAAGAGATGTTAAAGGTACTTGTAACATGTTTTTCTTATTTACACATGTCTTATTTATACCATGTTTTTATTATTTACATCTTTCTTATGTATATATTTGTTATTTACATATTTGCATGTCATTCATTTGATACTTTGGTTTTTCTGAATTACAGGTATATATATTATGGCCAGCAACGAGGAAACATCACATGATGGAAAACAAACAACAAAAGACGTGGAAGGCGATATTAAAAGAGGCATAACAATTATGAAAAAAATCATCCGTGCGAGAGATAAAGGAGTAAAGTATGATGTCCATTGGAATGAAAGAGATCAGTTAGTTGAGCCTAACGGTGCGTTGCTAACAAGTTACATCAGAGCACTTGTACGTTCGCAAGTTCCGATTACTTGCGATAATTGGAGAATTATTTCATTACAACCGGCTAAAGATAAGATTTGGACCGAGATTCAGGTATAATATTGGAATTGTTTAATTATTGTTGACATTTATGTCTTTAAGTTAAACATACTAACATGTTATATGTATGTGTGTTTGTTTGCAGAGATCTTTCAATATTGAAGATCGTAGGAGAAAATATTGTATTCAATTGGCCGAAAAACGCTTGAGGGGATTTAGAGCGTTTTTAACAAACAAGTTTCTAAAAGATTCTGAAGGAAACTTTGTTGACTCGGAGCGTCTGATGAAGTACGCGGATTTGATTTCGGAGGAAGAATGGGAGACGTTTGTTGCAAAGCGAAGATCAAAAGAATTTGAAGTAAGTACAACTTATCATGAACTATGTATAGTATATATACTTCTTCCATGTACAAGAGTTTTGATAAACTTGTTTTTTCAGGTTGTTAGTGGCATAAATCGTCAATGGGCATCAAATCCCGCATATCCATACAGAAAGGGCCGGTTGTGATATGCACGATTAGAACAAAAAATAGTAAGTACATATAAATGCTTTAATATGATATATTTACAAAAAATAGTAAGTATATATAATAGGATACAATGCTTTATTATCCTTCTTAATGCGTAGTTGGAAGAGGAGAAGAGTGATGCGACATCTCTTCCGGACCATGTTGTATGGAAGGCTGCCCGTGTGGGACGAGATGGAGTCGTTCAGGAAGAAGTTCAACAAGTCTTTGAACAATGTGTAAGTACAACGTTATCTTTGTCAGTAACTGATCAAAAGTGTGTAATATATTTATATATGTTTTTATCTATATTTCAGAAGACTCTGTCCCAGACCATAACTCCCGCCGAGGACGATGATTGCAGGAGCTTACTGAGCAGGGTGCTGAATATTCCTGAGTATTCTGGGCGTGTGAGGGGTAAGGGATTTGGTGTCACTCCATCTAAACTGTATAAGCATCCAAAGAAAAAAAATCCAACCAATAAAGAAGTGATGGATACTTTGGAGGAATTGAAAGCGCAAATCCGTGAATTACAGAAGGATAAGGAGAGATGCATGTCGGAAAGACGCGCTCCAGAGGGTAGAGCTACTAGTGACAAAGATAGTTCCGGTTGTCCGCAGAAGCTTCCAGAGGTAATTGTATATATTACATTGAAATTAATTTAACACACTTTACTTAATTGACACATTAACTGATCATTATTTGTTTAGGGCATTTCACTTTGCCGGCTATATTTATCGTCACCTACTCATCAAATGGTTGGCAAGGGAAAGGTGCATAACTTTCTGGGAGACTTAATTCACCACAAACCGCTCCCTTATGGATTTTTGAAAGTATCTATTGATATTGCATTAGAGGGGAGTGCGTTGTTGCCTATACCAGATGATATTTCAGGCGCAATAGTGGTGGGAGATGCAATAGGAGCGTATGTGGCATGGCCGGCAAATCTGATTTGCATAGATGATGAGGTAGGTTGAACCTTTTAATACTCAAATGTTTTATGATCCATACATGAAAGTTATTCTTACATCTACATTTTCTTATTTACATGATGATCTTAGACTCCTACAAAATCCAAATCAAAAGATGATAGAATTATTATGCGGGATATCAATTCAGCTGCATCAAAGAAACAGGTACTACTACAGTTACATGACTATCTTGTTATACATTAATTACTGAACTTATATATGACTTTTAGGTTCATGATCAGCAGTCGCAACAAGTCAGCAAGGGTAAGATGCCTGAAACTTCCAAGGTTCCCAGAAAAGCAATTGTTCCTCAATTTAGAATGTGCCTTGAAACATATGTCGGAACATCAGATGTGCCTGAGGGTGGCGTCCGTCAAATACACATGGAGGCAGATATTTTCGGTTTTGAATATCCCGAAACAATTGCTAAGGAGGATTTTGATCAGGTTTTCAACCATTCTGAATTGGGCGTCGATGTTATTCATTTATACATCAGGTACTTCGATCCATTTTAATTAAATAATTGAACATTTTAAAATTTGCTCGTTTAACTTAATATTCTAATGTTGATTATGTTTTTTTAGGTTCTTGTATGACAAGTTATTGGTCCCGAATGAATTGACTTCAGTATTCGCATTCTTATCTGCTAGCTGTGTCAATTCACGTATAATAGACCAGTCACCAGATACAGTCAAAGAGTACACAGTGCAGAGATTTATGCGCGCGACTACGGAGAAGTTGTTCTTGTTGCCATATAATACTGGCCATGGGTTAGATTTTATTCTAAATCCATTTATTATAATGGTTCGATTTTTCCCTTTCAATATATATAACATTTCCGTCTAAACTGTTGTCTTATTTTATAGTGGACATTGGTTGTTGATCGCAATTAATCCGACGAAAGAAATAGTGTATTATATAGATTCATTGGATGGCGATACAACAAAATATGAAAATATGAGGAACTTTGTTGATACGTAAGTGATGAGATATACTGTTGTCTTTAATTATATATCTTTATTTATTATGTGACATTGTTCTAAATATGCGTTTATATTATGTTAGAGTTATACAAATATTCAGAGCACAAAGAGATGCAACGGTGCCAAAAAGTAAGGCTAACAACATCAACTGGATCAGAGTGGAGGTATATTCTCGCATGTTTCTACTTGATAAAACTATTTAAACTATATATCCGGATAAATGTTCGTTTGTTTTTTCCATTTACAGTGTCCTCGGCAGCGCAATGGTATTGACTGTGGATATTTTGTATTGCGCTTTATGAGGGAAAATATTCTTTCTAGTCAACTTGAGATTCCAGTCATGGTATGGATCAATTCATTATATAAGTTATATGATTCATTTTGATAATTATCCGATACTTCATCTGAGTAATTAGTTTTAAACTTAAATCTTATTCGATCTGTTATATTATGTAGTATTTTGATTAATTCAAGTGCGCTACTTACACGAAAGCAAAATTGGAAGAAATTAAAGAGGAATGGTGTCAATTTATTCTTGGGTTGAGAATTGTATAGAGTTATCGGATTGGAAGACTTGTAATTATATGTGAATTGAATGTATTTGTGTTGTTGTAATTCTGAGGATCGAATTTTGTTGTAACATATTTAAACAGGTTTATGTGTATATTAAAATGTTTATGAACAAAGTCATGAGTTACAATGTATCCAAAGTTTTGAATTGTACATATAAGGCCAAAGTTTGAATTGTATATTTAAGGCCAAAGTTTGAATTGTATTTATAAGGCCAAAGTGTTGAAATAAAGGCTTGAATTATAAGCAGGTTTGTGTAATATAAGCAGGTTGTTGGTAAAATATACAAAACAGGGTGAATATTTTTTTTTTTAAAAAAATTTAAAATCTGGGACATTAGACAGCGCTTTTACATAAAAGCGCTGCTAAAGGTCACAAATATTACGCTACAAAAGCGCTGCTATAGGTTTGGAAGGGGGGGGGGGTCTAAGACAGCGCTTGTAAAAAGCGCTGCTAAAGGGTGGGCTATGGCAGCGCTTTGTAAAAGCGCTGCTAAAGGGGGGGTCTAAGACAACGCTTTGTGAAAGCGCTGCTAAAGGGGGAATGGTTGGGGGAATTATGCAGCGCTTACAAAAGCGCTGCTAAAGGGCTAAAAAAGCGCTGCCTTTACCTTTAGCAGCGCTTTAAAGCGCTGCTAAAGGCCAAAAAAAGCGCTGCTAAAGGTCTTTTTTGGCATAGTGTTCGCACAACGAATTCTTATCCAAATACCTACTGCCTCAAGTTTGGGGCCATTTGCTAGCACTTCGCTACTTCTTCGCTCCAGCGAACCATTCACTAGCTTCTCTGCACAGCGAATTTCAGTCCCTTTCTTCTCTGTGTGAACAGTGCCAAGCTCCCAGGGGTCTTCGCTGGCAAGTTCACTGTGCGAACTTGATGATGAATTTTATGGGGAAGTTCGCTACCACTTCGCACGGCGAACTTCATGATGTTTTGCTGCTGTCTTGGTTTCCTTGTCAATATTCTTGTGTCTTACTCTTCTTGTTTTGTGCCTAATTCCTGCACAATAGTCCACAAATCAAAGCAACCAAGGCATTTTGAAGCAATGAAGCATATCATCCCAAACATAAGTGATTCAAATTAATTTATCTACAAAAATAATGAAAGATGTCAACATTTGATAGAGCAATAAAGCAAAGTTTGGAATCTAACAACTCTCCCCAACTAGATTTTTGCTTGTCCTCAAGCAAAGTATGCCTCCCATTTCAAAAAAGAGGATTTGCTCAAGACTAAAATTCACCCAAGAATGGATAAAATGACTCAAACACAAAGAATGCAAACAAGCAATGGTTTCAACTATTGAGAATCAAACAATGCACAAGAACTAAATTCTTTAAACAAATATTAAGCCATGCGTCAATCAACAACTAAGTTTTTCATGAATGAATCACCCTATCTCTCCTTTTCGAATAAGGATTGAAGAAGTTACGCGTTTGTAACCGCGGGGAAAATTCACTCACCTAACAAACGATGTCAATAACAATCCAATTCATACAATATCTAACAATCAAAAGTGAAAATATGGAAGCAAAAATATCATTAAGGTCTTTAAGGTTGTAGCTTGGTTGGGTTCACAAACAAGGGGCATTTCTAAGGCCATTGAAACAAAATTGCCGATGCAAAAGAGACACTCACTATACACGTTATTTACACATCCCAACTTCATTCCATTTGTTTCTCAATAGCAAACCTTCACAACTTTATTTCGCACATTTATTCATTCACTATTTTTATTTTCCAAGCCAACATTCTTTTTCTCTTCTTTTTTTTACATTCACATTCACACAATTTGTTTCAATGCTTGCTTAAATTTTTTTCAAAAGTTCTAGCAACCTACCAATCTTCTTTTTCATTCTCCCTAACTTGATTTTTACCCAACCCTCAAGTGAATGATTTTTGCTTTTTATGGCAAAGAGGACAGTTAAAACAAAATTCAAGGGTTCAAGAAAAATTTTAGAATCTCACAAAATTCATAATGAGATTCACATTATTTAGGCTCAAAGGGGATTAACGAATTCTCTCTACTCTCGGGTAAGTTACATTTGGACATGGTTGTGCTAAATATAAATAAGTGTCTTGATCATTTCTAATGCTTCCACAAATTCACAATAATCTCAAGACAACACATGAATCAAATGAATTAACAAAGTTTATCAGTAATCCAACATTTAGTAAACAATGGAAGCTTCCTCACAAATTGTGATTTTTGGTCCTAAGTGAAACAATCAATCAAACAAGTTTCTAAAAGGACAAATTTCATTGCACAAAGACTTAAGTTCTTAAGCATTCTAAAATTCTAAGCAGAGGTAACCATGTATCTTGACAACATTCACTTGTTTCATACTATCACCGTCATCCAAACTTGGAGGAATCTTCATTGGATACTTCTTTACAGAGAGCAACCAATCTAGAAGTTCATTGAGAGCCCAACAACACGGGAAACATTAAATACCACCAAAATTTTTACACAAATTTACACTTCACAATATAAACAACACTTTTAACATCAAAACAAATTAACATTAATAATAATATATAAAAATGTGCTTAGGTGTAAAAACACCCCAAAATAGTACATAAACATTATCCAAAACAAAAATACAATAATATAATAAAAGCAATGATCTAAGCACAAGAAAACATCACTTTGCAGACCAAAATAAGTTGCTCAGGATCATGCTCAAAAAATAGAAGCACAATAAAATCAGTCCTCTTCGGATTCAGTAGCCTCCACATTTTCAAAACCTTCCTCTAAACCAGACTCTTCATCATCAGATCCCTCAGCATCTCACCATCGCCTACATCAGCACCCTCATCATCAGGACCAGAAGTACCCACCCTTTCTCCAAACGTAGGCATAACCTCAGGCCAACTAGCATGGGCTAGGAATTGCTCCCTAGTCATCATGTTATGCGAAGCGGAGGGCTCACAACACTGTAACTGGAGTACCTGCATCAAGTCATGAATATCAATCATAGCGCGTTGTGTGGCTGTCATCCAGTCCCAATTATAGTTACATACAGCCTGCTGAAATGGATCAAAGCCCTGTGAGAATGGAACCCATGGGCCTTCATTAGCCCCGACATCAGTAGCAGTTGTAGCAAAAAAACTTCCCTTCAAACCTTTAGGACGGAAGTACTTGTCCACATACCTGTCATCGATAGCAGCAGGGATCGTCACCTGTCGACACGAAGGTAGCTTAACCCTTGCATGAACACAAAGTGCCATGATAAGACATGGAAAGGTAAGGGGGAAATTAACTCGAGCCCCGACCTTAAAACCACTCTCCACCACAGATCTCATTTCATTTGCGATGATCTGAGCTACATCAATCTGAACATTTGTAAGTATACTGTGAACCAAGTGTGCCACTGGGATCGGCACTATAGAGGTGTGCGATTTTGGTTTGATATTTGTTAAAACCAAAAGAAGCACCAATTAAGGCAACCGTTTCATGTCCTCTCGATGATAACGCCTCGGAACCCTAGATGGGTTCAACTCAACCAACTTCCCTTCCAAAAGCAAAGCCTTAAGTCCTTATGATAATCATTGATTTCATCTTCGCCTAAATTTAGAGGCCTTACAAGAACCTTGTTTATGGTGTCTCTATCAAAACTCACCTCTCTGCCTAAAACTCTTGTTGTCCAGGTGAATGGATCGTCATCATTCAGAAGATCATTAGCAAAAAATTCTTGCACAACCTCAATGTTATAGTTGTCTGCAGGTGTAACCAAAGTGTCTCACCACTTACTGTGAATGATGGCAGCAATGGTTCTATAGGACCCTTCAGGATTGATGTTGAACCGCTTTTCCGGCAGGATTCTTCGCTTTTCCAAGGCCACATACCTTGTTTCTTGCTTAGGTCCTACAAAACTTTCACTGTCGTATTAAATTGGTTGCGGGCGTGAAGTGCTTTCGATCTTCCTTTTCTTTGATGCAACAACTTTAGAAGCCATCTGCAACAACAAAACAGACAAATAACATCCAACACACAAACATATTAGTCCATAAAAAACAAGCAAGAAAGCTTAAACAACCCCTTGCATCACTAAAATGACATAAAAATCTGTCATCCTCGCTGCAAATTCACCGTGCGAAGGCCTGGCGAAAACGCGCCCCAGGTTCGCAGTGCAAACTTCCCAGCGAAGGCTGCGAAATTCAGTTTTTAGCCCCTGTTTTATTCCAAAACCAATTGTACCCAACTTCCATATGCAATCACATAAGAATAATGACATGGACCACAATTTTAAACTACCAACAACAACATGCAACAAATTTTATCAATTCTAACTTAACCCTAATTAACTAATGTTAAGTTGCATCTCATAAACCTAACAACAATCCTAAGAAATAATTTCAGATGAAAGAAATAAAAATCAAACTTGGAATGTTGATGGGTGAGAAGATTTGTCACAGATAACCTTTGGGTTCAGTTGTTGTTTTTGTGTGAGAGTGAAATAGTGATAGTGACAGCAAGTGAGAGAGACAAAATGTGAAAGTGTAGGAAGGGGAAGTGTTAACCCTCAATAGATCAGAAAAGGGTTGACGGGTGGGCCCAAAATTTGGCCCAAAAGCCAAACATACAAAATATAACTGATGTGGTAGAAAAATAATTTCCCTGTTTCGCCTTACTCACACTGAGAGTTTGCTAGCCAAGGCATTCGCCAGAGGTTCGCACAATGAACTTGCTGGAGAACATGACAGGTTTTTCAAATTTTTCTTCTTATTTCTTCACAACTCTTCTACCACATCCTTGCACAAACATACATTAAACAAAAACAGTAAAAATAGAGAATACTTACAATGTTGGGCTCGATGGTCCAATGCGATCAAGGATCACAAAAAGGCACGGAGGTGGTGTTCCGCTCGAAATCACCACCCAAATAGATCTTCAATCTTTGGCCATTCACTGTCCAACTCTCTTTTGACTGCACATCTTTAATTGTGATTGCTCCATAACTCATGATGTCTCGAATTCGGAACGGACCCGACCACTTTGATTTTAGCTTTCTTGGGAACAATTTCAACCGAGAATTGAAAAGTAAAACCATTTGTCCCACTTCGAACTTCTTGGACACGATTTTCTTATCATTGTTGCGGTGAGAATCATGATACCAAGCTATTGATTAACTTGAATCTTAATTCATTAAATTCACATTCGGACTTTAATTTATCCGAGGGAAGGTTAAAAGCAAGAATAACCCATAAATGAAAATGCAAAGCAAAAAGCAAGGCCTAAAGCTAAGCAAAGAGAGATCAAAGGTACAGGGGTTGGTTATACTTAGGGTAGGTATTTCACATCCTAAACATCTGTAGTACTCTACGAGAACCTCTTGTTAGTATTTGTGTTATGCTAAAGTATATACAAATTATCCTCGCCAAGACGTCACATCTCGTGCCTACGTATCCTGACGGGAACGGAATCAGAGCAACCGTAGTTCCCCTAACTAAGGGTGATGAACTCTTGACTATGGTCAAGGTTCCAAAGGGAAAAGAGTAAATGCCTGTGGTGAGACATCTACATAGAGTGCGTCGACTCTAAACTAAGTTAAGTTAGCAAGGAAGGGAATGTCCACGGCGGGACGACTAAATAGAACACGACGACTCTAAGCCCTATGGCAAAGGTAAACACGGGAAATGTCCACGGCGGGACAACTACCTGGAGCACGGAGACTTCAATCATAAGTTGCAAATGTTGACAGGAAGTTAGTTGTTAGTGAGCTCGCCAAGACATCGCATCTTGTGCCTACGTATCCTCAAGAGGGACTTGAGAAATCAAAGCGTCTGTAGTTCGTTGAACTACGAGTTGCCAAGTTCTAAGAACCAAAAACAACTAAGACAGATAAGAAAGAGACATACACAATGACAATAAGTCAACACACAGTCCCTTCCCTTGGATTAGGTCAACAAGGAATAGAAGTAAAGCAACATGTACATGAAAGAAAATCAGTCACAAATAGAATCAGGCAACAAACAAAATTATTAATCAATTTAAATATAAATATTTAACAATATTAACTAATAATTTAATTAATCAAATTAAATACAAATATTTAAATTTATTAATAATTACAACATATATTTTTGCATTTTTAAATATTTAACAATTAACTAATAAAAGATAAATAATTAAAAATCCCTTTTTGTCTTTCCAAATACTTTACAAATTAACATAAACTAAATAAATAAATAAAGTAAAAGAAAAGAAAAAAAACCTGACAAAGATTAGATGAGGGAGTATTGTGTCTAGATGGAGGATGATGTTTTATGTGAGGTTATAGGCACCATAAAGAAAAAGAAAATGTATGTGGTGCTTTATTATTGGAAAAATGAAGGTAAGTTATTCATATCATGGAAGATATTGTGTATGAAAGAGTGATGATAGAATATGGTGAATAATGAATTTTTTTAGTTTATGTGTAAGGTGGTGAGGAAAAGAGCATGAAGTGTGAGAGTGTTTTTGTGAATGTGAAAAAAGTAGTATGATTTATGTGGTTTTTATAGTGAGAAAAATAGTAGAAAGTGGGTAACAACTTCCATAAAATGTGGTCTTGAAAATGTAATGCTAGTAATATAGTGTAGGTTTTGTGTGATGAAGTGATGACACATATCATGAGGAAGGAGGAAAATATGGAAAAGTGGTTATGTACATGGGAACTCAAAAAAGTCACCCTTCATGGGAACTTAAAAAAGTTACTCTTCATGGGAACTCAAAAAATTCACTCTTCATGGGAACTTAAAAAAGTCACTCTTCATGAGAACTTAAAAAAGTCACTCTTAAGAAACTTATTTAACAAGTTTTTCTAAAAACTAATAAAACAAAAATTAAATGAATAAAATAAAAAACAAAATAAATAAATAACAATAACAATAAAATAAACTATAATGAAAATCTAAAATAAAAAATAGATTAATTAAAATAATTATTAATTAAAAATAGAAATAAAAGGGGTAAAAACGAATAATTGGACCAGTATCGAAGTGCACAAAAAAATAAAATGAATAAACCAAAATGATTAATGTAAAATATACTATTGGAAAAATAAAGCGTCAACTGATTTACCCCTAAGATGACTTAAACTGTCCAGAAATGCGACTGAAAAGTGATTGAAAAATTTAAATGAGCACGTCAGGTTAAACTACGTGAAACACAGATTAATATCACTAACGTTTGCAGGCTCGATTTTTAAAATTTTCGTCAACTGATTTTACGCGCAGTTGACTTTTATTTGACTGATTCGGCTGTATATCCGACAAGTTTATTTTAGCTGATAAATTGGGTATTATGTAAGATGACAGACATGATATGCTATGCAGAAGATCAAAGGATCTGAGGATAAAATTTGGGGTATGACAGTTGCCCCTATTTAAATATCTTTACCGGATGACATGAGTAATGAAAAATACTCATGAAATCATGGTGAAAGGTATTTAAATACAGATAACCAAAAATTTTGCCCTTAGATACCGTGACATGTTATGCTATGGACGAAAGAGAAAATGCAATACTGACATGCAATGAACACTAGCATGATGAAAATGATAGGATGGATGAAAATGCTAGAATGCAAACAAAACGAAAGCCAACAAGGATAAAGACTACACAATGAGTAACCACTCACTGGGGAGAGGCAACAACACTAGGGAAGCAACAACCATCATCTGTGAACGAAACTGATGGAAAAGAGACACAACATTCAGAAGATCATTGAATGATATGAGGAGAAATTTGGGAAATATATGAGGGACATTGAAACAAACATCAGAGGCATTCAGAAAAGCATTGAATGGACTCTAGAAACCACAACAAACATCGGAGATATTCGAAAGAACATCGAATAAACTCTGAAACACAACAGAGATATTCGGAAAAACATCGAATAAACTCCAGGACACATCCAACCAAGTACGACATGGAGAATGAAAACACACTTGAAAATATTCAGCAGTCGCTAACCAAAGTTAGAAACAAATTAAAGACATCTAGAAGAGCATTAGATGAAGACAAAGATTCTGAAGATACATATAAAACATTTATAAAGTCATTAAATATACAGAAAATGAGAATTTTGAAGACATATATGGAAGAACGTTAGATAAGCAACAAAGGAGTTCTGGAAGAACATCAGAACAAAAGTCATATCCGGAAAAGCATCAGATAGACACAAAAAGGGCTCTAGAAGAACATCAGAACAAAGACTCAATCTGGAAAAACATCAGAGAGAGAAATAAATCCAGAAAAATCTTGGATAGATTCTGGAAAAACATCAGAATCAAATGGAATATCTGGAAAAACATCAGATAAGTTCTGGAAGAACATCAGAACAAAGACTCAATCTGGAAAAACATCAGAGAGAGAAACAAATCCAGAAAAACCTCGGATAGATTCTGGAAAAACATCAGAATAAAAGGAAATATCTGAAAAAACATCATATAAGTTCTAGAAGAACATCAGAACAAAGACTCAATCTGGAAAAACATCAAAGAGAGAAACAAATCCGGAAAAACCTCGGATAAATTCTGGAAAAACATTAGAATCAAAGGGAATATCTGGAAAAACATCAGATAAGTTCTGGAAGAACATCAGAACAAAGACTCAATCTGGAAAAACATCAGAGAGAGAAACAAATCCAGAAAAACCTTGGATAGATTCTGGAAAAATATCAGAATCAAAGGGAATATCTGGAAAAACATCAGATAAGTTCTGGAAGAACATCAGAACAAAGACTCAATCTGGAAAAATATCAGAGAGAGAAATAAATTCAGGAAAACCTCAGATAGATTTTGGAAAAACATCAGAATCAAAGGGAATATTTGGAAAAACATCAGATAAGTTCTGGAAGAACATCAGAACAAAGACTCAATCTGAAAAAACATCAGAGAGAGAAACATATGACATCCAATAATGGAGTTGGACAAAAAAGATACCAGACATCCAATAATGGCTTTGAATGAAAGGTATGAACACACTATCTAGGAATGGTATTGGACCTAAGAGGAACAGACATATCCGGAAAAACAATCGGATAAGAAATGTCATATCTGGGAGAACGTCAGATAGACACAACAAAATCTGTTTGATAGGTGCCAAGTGAGTTAGACTTTGACCACAAGGTAAGAGTTTGTTAACGATACGACCTCGAGAAATATGCAAATGAGGATGAAACACTCATGTTATGTATATGTATATAAATTATGCAGATGATATATGATCAAATGCAAATGTAGATGTCGACAACAAGGCTTGACTCTTTTGGTGAGAAGACAAAACTATAAGACTGATTTCTCAACATAGAGATCATTTTCATTCTACTTGAGGACTAAAGATGCTACCGTTGAACATACCTCTGCCGCACTGGTAAGCTGTACCAAATAGATGATCCTTGTAGGAAGGATGAATAGATGCTTAAGGATTCTTCAAGTACGCTGCCCCAGAGTAGCTGTCTGTTGTAGATGAACTGATAATTGCTTCAGCTTGTCTGATGTTGAAGATGACTGATCCACTGTGTGCTCGGAAAGCTTGTCCTAGTCTAAGTCTTGAAATATCTTCTGGATAAACCAAATCTGAGAAGACCTTGCCCCTGAACCACAAATCTTGAACTAATTCTTAATAGGATGTGAAAAGAGCTTGCCCTTGATAGGATTACTGACCAAGTTTCTCAACTGTTTGATTGTTCCTCAGAGGAAAGCCAGTTTGCAAACAAAAGTGTTCATACAAACATGGTAATGCAAAGTTCATGCAACTTTTGAAACAAAAATCATTTTTTGAAAGATGCAAAACATATGAGTCACATGTCAGAACACAGTGGTTCAAGATATTTAAAAGTGAAAGGTAAAGCAAAAAGGTAATGCCGAAACAAATGATTTGCAAAGATCTTTTGGAGTTAGTTTACGCAACCTCGCTGTAGTATGCTTTCAAAATAGCCTTGCTTCAGTTAGGTCTTTTGAGGGTTGTAACGTGGCCTGGTTCTCGGTTTAAGGAACAAAGATAAAGGCTCAAAGTTTATTTGTGCGCACCCAATCTACGTGATGATCTTCATTCCTATGCTCAGCTAACTCAGAATATACACTCAGTTTTCTATAGGAATTCACTGATTATAGCCATGATGATGGTTCAGAAGTCCAAGGACTCTTGAGACGGAAGTCACTACTTCCCTATAACATTTGGTTGTTTTGAAATTGAGGATTTTCAGGGTAAAGATTTAAAGATCTCCTCTTTTATTGTCCCTAACGTTTGCCTGAACTGTTTCTTTTGTAGCTTACAGTCAGCGGGATGTCCCAGTTTTGCCTAAGTCTCCTTCATAGGTTTTGATTTAGCGGGCTTTTATTTTGATTTTTTTGTGAAAGAAAGAGAGTGACTGTCTGGCTTTAATGATTATGGTGAAACAACATTGGATTTTGACTTGAAAGGCATCTTCGACACTTGCTTGCTGTGTGCGAAGGAAGAATTGTGGATGCAACCTTTATATGAAAGGTGTCTTGCATGAACGTACAACCAAGTTAACTGAGAACTACCCTTCCCAAGGTTAAAATTGTGGATTTTTGTAAAGAAAGAAACTCTAACTTCTAGGCTCGAAGGGGTTGACAAGGGAATAACTTCCTTATTTCTCTAGTATTTGGGAGTTGAAACAATGCCTTACATTGTCAACAAAGTTTTGATTGAAATTATACTGACAGAAGTTATGCGTATAACATTTTCATCATCCTCCATCAAATATTTGCATGTCAAAAATTTGAACAAAAGGTGCATATTTTAAAAGATAAAGCATAAAGATGGAAATGCTTGGACAAAATAAATTGAATCAAAAGTTGCAATGCTCATTTCATTAATACAAAAGTACAAACATAATTTGAAGGCAAACAACTAGTACAAAGTAAGGAAAGTGCAAACAACAAGAAACATGACCTAGTAACTAATCAGTAACAAAGATGCGTTGTCTTGTCTGAAACACTGGCTTTTAGGGAGATAGTTCGCTGAAGTCGACTAAAGCTTCACCTTTGATGTTATGGCAATGGATTATTCTGGATATTCGGATGGCTATCCTTAAAACCAAGGATTCCAGTTCTAACCAAATCATACACTCTGGCTTTCAGGGCATAACAATGTTCCAAGTCGTAGCCTGGGGTGCCCTCATAAAATGCACAGTGGAGATCAGCTCTAAATCCAGCTGGAAGAGGATTAGGAGGAGGTTGTAGAGTCTTTGTAGTGATCAACCCTTGTTGAACCAGATCAGGATAAAGTTCTGTATATGTCATGGGAATAGGATCAAATTGATTCCTATTCTGATACTGGTTCTGTCCAACAGTTGGATGTTGAGGAACTTGTGTTGGTCGTGAAGCAGTAACAACAGGAGTAACGGAAGCAATAGTAGAGTGATTATACTGAGGTTGGGGATGAGGCCTCCTCACTTCAGCCATAACGACATTGGTTTGATCTTCTTTCTTCTTATGGAAGGTCCCAAAGGATTTCTTCGCACCATTGAAAGATTCAGCGGCTTTGGATGCTTTACCATTTTTCAGTCCTTCTTCTAGCTTTTGGCCAATAGTCACCAGATCTGTAAAGCTTGAAGATACACTCCCAATCATCTTTTCCCAATAGAAAGGGGACAAAGTATCCATGAACATTCCAGTTAGCTCCTTCTCTGCTAGAGGGGATTCAACTTGGGAAGCTAACTCTCTCCAACGCTGAGCGTATTCCTTAAACGACTCTTTTTCATTCTGAGACATATTTTGAAGTTGACGGAGGCCAGGAGCCATGTCAAGATTGTATTTGTACTGCTTTATAAAAGCGTTGGCGAGATCTTGGAAGCAGTGGACACTATTTTGTTGTAAGTTTATATACCACTTGAGAGAGGCACCAGTCAAACAGTCTTGAAAGCAGTGGATGAGCAGCTTCTGATTGTTGGTGTAAGCTGCCATCCTTCAGAAGTACATGACTAGATGGGCTCTTGGACATGAGTGACCCTTATATTTCACGAACTCGAGAGTCTTGAACTTAGCAGGCATAACGAGGCCAGAAACTAGGCACATATTGTCTGCATCTACGTTGAAGAAGTCAGTACCCTCGACGACTTTGAGTCTCTTATCTATGATCTGAAACTGTTCACGGACAACCTCAAGCTCAACAAAATCTTCATGGTCTTCCCCTTGAGCACTGGCAGCATTGCAATCATAGAGAGGGTTCACAAAGGGAGCTCGGACAGTCTGGGTAACAGTGTGGACCACAGGTATGAGCTCAGCAAAGACGGAAGCTTGAAAAACTGGTCTGACAGTTTGACCAATCATAGCAGTAGATGCAAGAGGTGGAGAGTAGTTGTGAGGTAAACCAAACTCTGGCCAAGTTGAAGACGACATTTGAACAGCAGGAGGATCAACACTTGAAACTTCCTGAATGACAGTCCTTTGAGATTCTCCTTTGGCCATCAGAACTTGAAGCATCTCAGTGAGCTTAGTCATGCCTGATTTCAACTCATCGATCTCCATTCGGATTTCTGCATTGTGTACTTCTTGCTCTAACATCTTGCGTCTGTAATTAGCTCTAGTATGATATCGGTGTCGAGGAATCAGCTTGACAACTCAAAGGCACACTGATAAAGATGAAAACAGTTGGTGATGAGTGACTAGACAAATAGACGGTATGCAATGGACCATGCAAATATGAAAATGTCATGCAATGATATGCAAGACAGGATGCAGAGGTTCAAGATCACAACATGGGGTCTGGGTGAGGAACCAACTACGAGGTGTGTACTATGGGTAAAGCACTTGCACAACGGGTTCTAACAAAGTTCCTAGGGTAATAGTAAATCCTTCGGATATTATCAACCAACATGACTACTCATGTGAGTCAAAAATATTCTCAAGATAAACTTGTCTAAGTGTAGCATCGTGTAACAACAGTTGAGGGACTATTCCCTAACAGTTTCCACACTACGTCCTAAAAAGGCCAAGTGGGGTAAAAGTGTTACTAAAGGTCCCCAGCTTCACAGACTCTCAGGTTAAGACAATTAATGAATACACGACTACTCATGCACCACTAACCATCTCAAGGAGGTCCCCACTGAGCGTGATTACATCATATGTCAGACTTGTTGGGACTATTCCCAACAACCAACTATTGATCTTATCACAATCCTATCTCATGTGTCACTCAAATCTGGGTTAGGATTTATCTCACCACTCAAGGCACCCAACCCTGCACACAATAAAAACCCAGGAACAAACAGATATATGTACAAATATATACAAATATACAAGCTAGCAAACATATAGCAAACACAAATATAAACAAGGTGGGAGTCCCTAGTGAAGTTGCCATTTTTGTTGCAGTGAGAATCATGATACCAAACTATTGATTAACTTGAATCTTAATTCATTAAATTTACAACTGGACTTTAATTTATCCGAGGGAAGGGGAAAAGAAAGAATAACCCATAAATAAAAATGCAAAGCAAAAAGCAAGGCCTAAAGCTAAGCAAAGAGAGATCAAAGGTACGGGGGTTGGTTATGCTTAGGGTAGGTATTTCACATCCTAAACATCTGTAGTATTCTACAGGAACCTCTTGTTAGTATTTGTGTTAAGCTAGAATTTCTTGCTAAGGGAAAAGTGCTAAGGTAAAGATCTAAAGTATATACAAACTATGCTCGCCAAGACGTCACATCTCATGCCTATGTATCCTGACGGGAATGGAATCAGAGCAGCCGTAGTTCCCCTAACTAGGGGTGAGGAACTCTTGACTATGGTCAAGGTTCCAAAGGGAAAAGAGTAAATGCCTACGGTGAGACACCTACATAGAGTGCGACGACTCTAAACTAAGTTAAGTTAGCAAGGAAGGGAATGTCCACGGCGGGACGACTAAATAGAGTACAGCGACTCCAAGCCCTATGGAAAAGGTAAACACGAGAAATGTCCACGGCGGGACAACTACCTGGAGCACGACGACTCCAATCCTAAGTTGCAAATGTTGACAGGAAGTTAGTTGTTAGTGAGCTTTCCAAGACATCACATATTGTGCCTATGTATCCTCAAGAGGGACTTGAGAAAATCAGATCGTTCGTAGTTCGTGGAACTACGAGTTGCCAAGTTCTAAGAACCAAGAACAACTAAGACAGATAAGAAAGAGGCGTGCATAATGACAATATGTCAACACACAGTCCCTTCCCTTGGATTAGGTCAACAAGGAATAGAAGTAAAGCAACATGTACATGGAAGAAAACCAGTCACAAATAGAATCAGGCAACAAACAAAATTATTAATCAATGTAAATATAAATGTTTAACAAGATTAACTAATAGTTTAGTTAATCAAATTAAATACAAATATTTAAATTAATTAATAATTACAACATATATTTTTGCATTTTTAAATATTTAACAATTAATTAATAAAAGATAAATAATTAAAAATCCCTTTTTGTCTTTCCAAATACTTTACAAATTAAAATAAACTAAATAAATAAATAAAGTAAAAGAAAATAAAAAAAATCTGACAAAGATTAGATGAGGGAGTATTGTGTCTAGATGAAGGATGATGTTTTATGTGAGGTTAGAGGTACCATAAAGAAAAAGAAAATGTAGGTGGTGCTTTATTATTGGAAAAATGAAGATGAGTTATTCATATCATGGAAGATATTGTGTATGAAAGAGTGATGATAGAATATGGTGAATAATGAGTTTTTTAGTTTATGTGGAATGTGGTGAGGAAAAGAGCATGAAGTGTGAGTGTTTTTGTAAATGTGAAAAAAGTAGTATGGTTTATGTGGTTTTTATAGTGAGAAAAGTAGTAGAAAGTGGGTAACAACTTCCATAAAATGGGGTCTTGAAAATGTAATGCTAGTAATATAGTGTAGGCTTTGTGTGATGAAGTGATGACACATAGCATGAGGAAGGAGGAAAATATGGAAAAGTGGTTATATACATGGGAACTCAAAAAAGTCACCCTTCATGAGAACTTAAAAAAGTCACTCTTCATGGAAACTCAAAAAAGTCACTCTTCATGGAAACTTAAAAAAGTCACTCTTAAGAAACTTATTTAAAAAGAATTTTTAAAAACTAATAAAACAAAAATTAAATGAATAAAATAAAAACAAAATAAATAAATAAATAAATAACAATAAAATAAACTATAATGAAAATCTAAAATAAAAAATAGATTAATTAAAATAATTATTAATTAAAAATAGAAAAAAAGCGGTAAAAACGAATAATTGGATCGGTATCGAAGTGCACAAAAATAAAATAAAATGAATAAACCAAAATGATCATTGTAAAATATACTATTGAAAAAATAAAGCGTTTTGTCAAACTTTGAAATAAATTTTACCCGCTAAGATGGTTTAAACTGTCCAAAAATGCGACTGAAAAGTTGTTTAAAAATTTAAATGAGCACGTCAGGTTAAACTAGGTGAAACACAGATTAATATCACTAACGTTTGCAGGCTCGATTTTAAAATTTTTTATCCACCGATTTTACGCGTAGTTGACTTTTGTTTGACCGATTCGGCTGTAAATCCGACAAGTTTATTTTAGCTAATAAATAGGGTATTATGTAAGATGACAGACATGATACGCTATGCAGAAGATCAAAGGATCCGAGGGTAAAATTTGGGGTATGACAGTCATGATAAACTTTCAACCGGTCTTTGTAAACTCTATTGGATTCATACACTTGCAAGCGCAACTCTTCCAATTCATGAAGTTGGATTTTTCTTTTTTCACGACTTAGCTTTTGATCAAAATTCAACAGTTTTAACGCTCAAAAGACGTTATGTTCCAACTCTACCGGCAAGTGACAGTTGTAACACCCATTTTAATTATTTAGTCTTTTTGGTGTTATTTTGTTTGGTGTGTCCTTGTATGAGGGTGTGTCTGAGTGCATGGTGGGTACCCTTAAGTTAGGGGGATTGTTAGATAGGTATGGAATTTGATATTAATAAAATATGAATAATATTGGTGGTAATATAATAATTAATGGTAATATTATTATTATTATTATTATTATTGCTATTATTATTAATTATTATTATTGGAGTAAATGAATAAAATAAGAATTTAAAGAGGTATTAGGGAGTTTTGGGAGAGAACAAAGAGAGAACACGATAAAAATCAGCTTTAGAACAAAGTAAGAGGTAAGAACAAGAGGAAGAAGGGAAGAAGACTAGGGCTAACGATTCTTGAAGGTTCTTCGTCAATCGGAGCATTAATCGAGGTAAAGGGGGGAGAAACGGGTTAAGATTGGTAAATTGCATGAACAGGGTAGAGGGGATTCCTTAACCCCGTAGGAATTTGGTGAATATGCATGATATATTGAAATGTTGATGATTATTGTTGTTGGTATGATGAATTGTATGTACATTGATGTGTTTATGATCATGGCTGCCATTGATGACTTTGGGTACGTGTTGTTGTGAGAGTGGTGAAGTTCTGAGTAAATTCTGTAGTTCTGATGAGGAACATAGGTGTGGGATCTGGAGTTAAAATCGATAGAAATGATAGAGTAGTGTTTATTGGTTGTAGTATTGATAGGACTGAAGATAGAAGTAGAGTGATAGGCTTGAATTTGAGCAAGATAACAGTTCTGGACTGTGAGGGTTTTGAGAGATCGCAGTACTCGCTAAGCGAGTAGCTAGCGAGCGATTCGCTAGGCGAGATAGTAGCGAGCGTTCGCTAGGGCTTTGCTAGGCGAGATGGATAGAGAAGGCTTCCAGTAGCCACTGCCTGCCTTCGCTAGGGAGTTCTCTAGGCGAGCAGCTAGCGAGCGTTCGCCAGGGCTTCGTTAAGCGAATGAACCAGCGAGCGTGACAGAATGTGATTTTGTGTTGTATCGCGTTGTGATTCGTTTGGCAGGATCCCTTGGGTTGGGACAGGTACATATGTGGTATTTAGTGGTGAAGAGTATATACTTGGTGAGTAATAGGTGAAATTATGTAGTATTGAATTTAATTAGAACAATTAAATTGATGTGTGAGATGTGTATGAGGTATGGTGAGGTGATCAGGAGGATCGTGTGATTTTAAATAAATTAATTAATCGGTGAATAATATGTGTGTATGATGTATGATGATGTGATCAGGAGGATCATGTGCACTTAGTGTGCTTATGTTATTGTGGTGCATTTGGTATCGTGCATATCATGGTGTTTTAGTGGGATGAATCATTGCTCAGGAGGAGTGTATGTGATTCATCCGTACTCCTTTGTGGAGAATGGTGAGGATAGATCATTGCCAAGAAGGGGTGTATGTGATCTATCTGGGGTTCGATTGAATGAACTAATGAGTCGGTACCGCATGCATGGTGTTGAGTTGCATAATTGCATTATTATACGTTGTGTTTGATGGTTGGACAGTAGGTCGTGATTGGTGTGTGTTGGGTGATATCTATGTGATTTCTGCTTGTATTTACATGTATTTAATTACCGATAATTTTGATCATGTTTTCTCACCCTTTTGTTGTTGTTGTGGTCTGTGCTTCTTCGAAAGTACAGATAATCCAGGTACTTAGCTAACTTGGATAGTGGTGTGCGAGTCGAGTCTTAGGATGCTCTGATACGTAGCACGGGACTTGGGCGTTATTTGTTTTCATGTTGAACTGGTTTTATTTTCCTGTGACGTATCATGTGGAAGAATTTTATTAAGGATTGTTTCATGTAATTGGGCAGGTGTTGTACCCCAAAATTTGCCCAACCTTTTCTTTACTTGGTTTATGTTTCATTTCATTATTCTAGCATATTGCATTGCATAGCATTTTGCATTTTATAGGGGATCAAGAAGGAATTTGCCAAAGGTTCTAAACCTAATCAAGGGTTTGTATTCAAGTTGTCAAGTGGTTATCATCACCAGAGACAAGTCAAAGCCCTTTGGACACGCAGAAAAAAAGTGTATGTGGTTCACCTCCTGTTTAGGAGGCCACTTGAAGGTCATCTGAAGATCACAAGTCCATGGTTATGGAGAGAGATTGTCATTTAAACTCATTGGAGACCTTGAGGGTCATTGTGGAGCTCACCCAAGTGTTTATACCAAGTGCAAGTGGCTGCAGTTGTGTAGGTTGGAATTAGGGTTTCAATTTTAATCAGGATAGAATTTATTTCTTGAAGAAAACCTGTTTCCATGGCCCTACATATGTCCTAAGGTGTTTGGGTATGAGAGATTGACCATCAATTTTAATCGTAAGAGCTTCAATTGATCAGTCAATTGAAAATCAAGAAATTTGGGAAAAAAAGTCAACTGTAGTTTGACATTTGATTTAAATGGTGCTCCAATGGTGGGATCATGGTCCATGAAGTTCATATGGCTTATTGAAGTCTACTCAAGAAGTTTCAAGGCCTCAGAAGACCCAGAACATCAATAGTTGACTCGGTAGTCATCGATCGATGATTCGGTTGACCAAAAAGTCAACTCTTCAACCATACGGAATTTTACCTTAAAGTGTGAATAGAAAATGTTCCTAATGGCATATTGAACTTACCCATGAAATTTCATGACCATTGGATCAAGGATGGAGGAGTAATCAAAAAATCGGGAAATTAGGGTTTTGAAAGAGGCAAGACCATAAGTCCCTAACCACACATCCAATTGAGTTGGTTCAAAGCTCATTGGAAAGCATGAAAGTTATAGAACTACATGAGGGCTTTCCAAAATATACTAGAACTCCTCCAAGCCCTTATGAGTTGAGAGTTATGAATCCAACAAGTTGAGGTTTTAACACTTGAGTTCAACATTTTCACTTTTTCATGAAGTCACTTTTTGATCACTTGAATCATTCTCAACCATTGGATCATGTTTCTATCTGTTATTTAGAGAGTATGATGTGAAGAAATGCAAAAAATCAAGAGGATTGATGAGTCTTGCAAGTGGGAAGCAAGTGGCATTATTTTAATGGAAGAAATGAGGAAAGAGAAACTTTATGGAAGAAAAGTCTTGCAGATGCAGTTCTCCTACTCCTAGCCATACCTCAGTCACTTCTTTGTCATTCATGCCACTTTATTTATGCATAAAATATAGCCAAAAGCTTGGATTTGGAGCTGTCCACAATCTTGAACAAATTTGCACTTTACAAAAATCCCTCCAAAATGCAAAAGACAAATCTGTCCCAAGCCTCTCCTTGCCTATAAATAGAGGTCTCCTCTATGTTGAGAGGTACACCAGAGCAATCTATAACCCAAGAGAAACTCATTGCTCTCATACTTCCTTGCATTTTCTTACAAGTGAAGAAAATCACCCCAAAAACCTAAAAAATCTGTCTTTAGCAAAACAGCTTCCAAAACCATTTTCACTCAACCAATGTCACCCCAAAACATCCACACAATCAACAAATGATGTGTGGGAGGTGTTCAAACTCTTAAACCAGTCATAACCCTCATTTTCCCAAAAGTCAACTTTCAACCAAGGAAAGTTTGACTTCATACTCAAAATCTGCCAAAACACACACCAGGCCTGCTTTGATCATTGTAAGCCCCCAAACACCCTTGGTTTATGATGTACCAACTGTCCATAACCTAAAAAACCATCATCATCACTTGTTTCATGTTCTGTCCTAAGGGTTCACTTGTTTACTTCAAGTGCAAGAAAGGCTGTCATCTTCATCAAGGCATTGGATTGGATTTTATTTGGAGGCTTCAAGGTTTTCCATACTGCACAAACTAGCTTGGAGGTCTACAAGAGGTTTGTAGTCACTATACTCCTTTAAACTGTCATGAATGTGTTTGATGAGCATTAGTGGTTACAATGTATTTTGAGTACAATACCCTCCATGTTTGAATCTGTTCCATTTTGGCTTGTTTGCTCATTAATGTATATTGCTCTTATGATCATCATCAATAAGTTGTGCTGCTATGTGTTGAACTTTGAGACTATCTTGAGTGTCATTTTCATGTCATGTTTTGAACATATAAGGGTGTTGGCAACTATTATGAGGGTTTGGGACTGTTTTGATCCTGTTTCTGTTTGTGAAAAAGGATGATTTGCTTCTGCTGCAACAACTTTCCTAGGTTTTGATCTGTTTGATGGAATGTTGATTAGAAACTCTCATGTATGTGTTTATATGATGTTTGCTTTCATTGAAACTATGTGTGGTTTTTGGCCTGCAGCATTTCTGTTCATGTGCATTTTTCAATCATGTGCATTTTGCAACTCATAAGTCATTTTCCATTCTAGCTTATTTCTGGTTTCTTCTTGTGCTGAAGTTTGATCTATAGCATGTTTTGAGTATGTTTGTGAGTTGTTTAGGCTTTTTGGATTTGTCAAGGATCATTGGGATGAGTCATGTAAGTGTGAGGCCTGTTTTTAATTCATGAGGACCAATGGCCTATGTTTGCTAACATAAGATTGTGATACTCTTCGAATCATGTTTTGCTTGATGGTTGGCATTATTCTGTTTTGCATCAACTTGCTGCCATCACTTAGGTTTATGCAATAGGGTTGTTTCAATGATAGCATATGCATACCCTGCTTGCATTTGTCAAACTGTGATGAGCCTATGTGTTTTATGTTGATATTTTGGGAGCATTATATGCATTCTGTCCTAAAAGTGTTTGTAAGCATCCTTTGATCATTGTTGTGATGGTTTGCATCAAGGTACCATGTTTTCTGTATTGATTCCAAACTTCCTTAGCTCTAAGTGATTTGAATTGCTAATTGTCATGTTCATATAGCATTAGGATTATCTGTTGACTATGCTAGCATTGCCTCACCTGTTGCTGTCATGACTGTCCTATTTGAACCACACACCATGCTGCTATGCTTTATTTTCAAACTTTGCCAATCTTTCTTGTCTTGATTTATTTGTAAACAGAATTTGTTGTTTGTGATGGTTAGCTTGCTAGAACTAGGTTTTTCTGTTGGAACTGGTTTGTATTCATTACTATAGTGTGGTAATTTCCATTGCAAGGCATGAATTAATTGAGAAGTTTGATGATGCTCCTGTTGTCATGTTTGTTGTACCAAAACCAAACTGTCATGATTAGCTTGTTAGGCCCTTTTGTTTAAATCTGTCTTGGTGTGTAAACCATATGTGAATACATGTTGTTGTGATAACCAAACCTGGCTGCAGCTCATGCTGTTTCTGTTGATATGTTTGATGTGGAAAGTCACTTTACCATGATTAATTTGTTAGGCTCTTTTGTTCAAGTTCAAGTTGCCTTAATTTGAAAACCATGTATGTGTGTATGATGTTTTGGCCAAGAGGCAAGCTGCTGCCAGTTTCTGTTTTATGCTTTCAATTCATGTGCCATCTGTTTTAATCTTGCAAGATACTATGAATACATGTTTTGACAATTGAGAATCCTTTAAAGTGTGGTGATTGAATTGTGTATGTATGCTGAACTGATCTTATTCTTCAAAACCACATATCAAGCATTTTGGTTCATTTGTGCAACTTGCATACCAGTTCTGGTTTGGAGATGTTCTTAATTGATCTAGGCATCTAAGATCATTGAATAACATATTTGAAAGATGTGTGCACCTTCATTTAACCATGATCCCTTCTGTTTTGAGCTATGGCCATCATAATGCATTTCAAAGGTAATTTGTGCAGCTTACACATCATTTTTTTGATTGGACTTGTTTTTGTATGATTTTTGCATCAAGAATCCATGAACCATGTATTTGCAACTTGTGCATATCTCCATTTGATCATATTTTCTTCTGATTTGAGTTATGGCTTTCAAATTGCAATTTCAAGCTTTACTTTGCAACTTGCATACCAGATCTTGTTTGGATATGTTTCTGTCTGATCTTGGCATCTATAATCCATGTTTTACATATTTGAAAGTTGCTCAAGCCATCACATGAGTTTAAATGCATCTGATTTGATCTTTGGTTTTCAAAATGCACTTCAAAGCTTCACATGACAGCTGCTATCGAATTTTAATTTTGGCACATTATCTTGAAAAACTGACATTGCCATTGCATTCCTTGTTGAATTTCACTCAAGATAGACCTAAATTTTACTAAAATTGGTTGAGTATTGAAGGAGTTACGATGTTCTCGTTTTCATGTTGTTACCTTGTATTTTGCCCACCTTGCCCTGCCCAGAATAGCACATTTTCAGGCTTATCTATACATGGGGTGGCATAAATACACGGATGTATCACCACCCCAGTGGTTAAATGCCTTGCCTTTCACTATCATGTCCTCGGTTCGAGCCCAGCTTGGGGCGTTTTGCTTTTTATTCCTTTTATTTTCCATGCTTTACATTTGATGTTTCTCTTGCCTTCAAACTTCACACGCGCGCGCTAGCTAGAATGGCTGGGTTTTGGGCCTGCAACTTTGAGGTTAAGGGTTCAACCCTTGGTGGATGCATTTCCTTGTTTTTTAGCATTTTGGTTTTTATTGCTTTTATTTTTATTTTATTTTATTACTTATTTTGTTTGTTTTATTTGTTTTAGAAAATAGTTTTAAATATCCAAAACCCAAAAACCATTTGTCTATTATTTTTAATATATGTTATTTTATTTTCCATGTTTTTATTTTATTTTCTATTTTATTTTTCATATTTTATTTTGAATTCACCATGTTATTTTCTTTCTCATTTCATCTGCGATTGATTTATCTATTGTTTACTTGGCCTTGTGCCATGACCCCCCTAGGATTCCTAGTCCATCCGTTTAGGATGGGAGTAGGAGAGACATTAGGTGTTCCATCCTATGCATGATAATATTAGGATAGTTTCATTCCCTTTCATCTCAATCTTAGGATCACCATTATATGACAACTTTAGGCTTGGATTTAGTCCCCCTTTAGTGTCCTTTCTCTTCTCATCTCAAAACAATCATAAAATACTTAATAAGGATAATGGATGTTGTGTCATGAGCCTTATACTTGGGAAATGGTAGTTGAGGGGCCACCTCTCAATTGCCTAGAGTGTCTAGTATACGTCCTTAGGGCGATATGCGACGCATTCGATCCTAGGTTCTAGACTTTGGTACAACATGTATTATAAACACTCCAATTCAAAAAAACACTTCTTCTCTAAAAAAACACAAAAACACTTCAAACCTTTTTCACCCTTTGGGGTTCTTAATCAGGAAAATCATTTTCATAACAAGAGTGTTGTTAACTCCTAGTTCTATCGCAAACGGTAATGCCTAAGTCTCCCACGCTCGAGCTGCATACACCAACTGCTGGAACTACTTGTTAACCCTACTCGGGCCTAAAAAACAGTTGAACAAACCTGTGTTTCTCCGTTAGCCCAAACTACGTTTGCTTTGATCTTTCATACCAGATGAAAGTACGTAGGCATAAGACGCGATGTCTTGGCGAGCAACCTTCCCCCCTTTCACCCGTAGTTAGTCGAACTACGTTGACTCTGACTTCTCATTCCAGATGAGATACGTAGGCACAAAGCATCGTTGCTTTGCCGAGTCATTTCTTTTTCTTTTGTCCTCAAGCCTTTAGCTAGATAGTTTCAATCACCCTTTTAGATAGACAACAAGCGTGGATCCTGTCGAGTACGATGGACGTGAGGGGTGCTAATACCTTCCCCTTGCGTAACCGACTCCTGAACCCGAGATTTGGTTGCGATGACCGATCTTATCCCTCTTTTTGTTAGGTTTTTTCTGAGCGTTTCCTTTCCCTCTCTTGGGATAAATAACACACGGTGGCGACTCTTCTGTCATTGCCGGCCTCGATTTTTGCAGTAGCGACAGCAGGTGGCCGTGAATGTTGAACTAATGAATATTTTTCCGCTGTTTTATTTTGAAAACCTTTTTGATAAGGAAATATGAGGAATTATTTGATGTGATATCCCACTTGGTGGAAGAAACTCTGATGTTTATTTGAATTAATCGCAATTTATTTGAATTCGGGAAGTGGGGTGTTACAACAATTCTTACCATAGACAATCTTGAAAGGAGTGAGACCAATAAGAGCCTTAAAAGCCGTCCGATAAGCCCGCAAAGCATCATCTAGCTTGCTCGACCAATCTTTTCTATAAGCGGACACAATTTTTTCCAATTTTTTTTTATTTCTCGATTCGATGGTTCGACTTGCCCATTATCTTGTGGATGGTAGGGTGTTGCAACTTTGTGCTTAACACCATACTGCTCCAACGCTTTTTCTAGTTGAGTGTTGCAGAAGTGGGATCCTCCATTACTTATCAACACTCGTGGAGTACCGAACGAAAGAAAATGTTTTTCTTCAAAAATTTGAGCACGGTTTTTCCGTCAGCCTTAGCACTTGTTATTGCTTCAACCTATTTTGAAACATAATCAACCACGACTAAGATGTATCAATACCAAAAGACGGTGGAAATGGGCCAACAAAATTTATGCCCCAACAGTCAAATACTTCGACTTCTAACATATTTTGCAACGACATTTCATTCCTTTGTGAAATTCCACCACTCATTTGGCATTTGTCACAACTTTTAGTATGCGCATGCACATCTTTGAACAAAGAAGGCCAATAAAAGCTCGATCGGAGGACTTTCGTTTCCGTTCTTGTATCATTGAAATGACCTCTATAAGGAGAGTTGTGACAATGCCAAAGTATGTATTTGGCATCTTCATGAAACACACATCTCCTCATAATATTGTCAATACCAAGCTTAAACAAATGAGGCTCATCGCACACAAAATATTTGGTATCAGACAATAATTTCTTTTTCTGGTTACTCATTAGACCTTCCGGTTTTAATCTGGAAGCTTTATGGTTAGTCATGTCGGCAAGCCAAGGTCTAACTTGCACCATGTACAACTTCTCATCGGGAAATTCTTCTTTTACCTCACTTTGATGTTTCGTCACCTCAACATTCAGAAGACGGGATAAGTGATCCGCCACCAAATTCTCAGATCCTTTTTTGTCACGAATTTTCAAATCAAATTCTTGTAACAAAAGGATCCTACGAATTAGCCTTTGTTTTAAATTTGGCTTGGTGAGCAAATACTTAATTTCAGCATGGTCCATGTAAACCATAACTTTAGACCCTATCAAATATGACCAAAATTTTTCCAATGCATACACTATTGCAAGCAACTCTTTCTCGGTTGTTGCATAGTTTATTTAAACTTCATTGAGAACTTTGCTCGCATAGTGTATAGCATGCAAAAATTTTGTTTTTCTTTGACCAACACGCCAACGGCATAATCACTAGCATCGCACATGAGTTCAAAATCAATTTCCCAATTTGGTGCTATGATTATGGGCGCGGTGGTTACGCTTTGCTTTAAAGAATTGAAAGTGGTTATACAAGACTCATCGAAAATAAAAGACTTATCTTTGTTGAGCAAGTTGTTCAATGGCTTCGCGATCTTTGCAAAATCTTTGATAAATCTCCGGTAGAATCCGCATGACCCAAAAAGCTTCTGATTTCTTTCACGTTCAAAGGTGGTGGTAGCTTCTCAATGACTTCCACTTTGTCACGACCAACTTTAAGCCCTTTCGAAGAAACTTTGTGTCCAAGCACAATTCCTTCCGTGACCATAAAATTGCATTTTTTCCCAATTGAGTACTAAGTTAGTCTCCACACACCTCTCCAAAACAACATCCAAATTTTTCAGACAAAGATCAAATGACGGACCGAAAACTGAGAAGTCATCCATAAACACCTCAATAGTCTTTACGATCAAGTCCGAGAAAATAACTTGCATACACATTTGAAAAGTCGTCGGTGTAATACACAGGCCAAACAACATCCTCATATAAGCAAAGATTCCGAAAGGGCAAGTGAAAGCCGTTTTTTCATGATCCTCCGAGTTGACAATGATTTGATTATAACCCAAGTATCCATCCAAAAAACAATAATACTCTTGACCGGAGAGCCTTTTGAGCATTTGGTCCATGAAAGGAAGAGGGAAGTGATCTTTCCTTGTAGCTTGATTGAGCCTGCGGTAGTCGATACACATTCTCTACCTCGTTACAGTTTTTGTTGAAATTAACTCATTCTTCTCATTACGGACAACTGTCATTCCTCCCTTCTTTGGCACCACTAGTACCGGACTGTCAGAGATAGGATAAATCATTACGGCATCCAACATTTTTACCACTTATTTCCTCACCACTTCTTTCATGGTAGGATTCAATATTCTTTGTGGTTGAGCCACCAACTTGAAACCTTCCTCCATGAATATTCGGTGCATACAATAGGACAAACTTATACCTTTCAAGCCGGAAAGAGTCCAACCCATTGCCTCTTGATTTTTCTTCAAAACACCAATTAATTTCGTCTCTTCCTTCTTGGTTAGCTCTGAACTAATGATCACTGGCTTGTTTCCATCTTCATCAAGAAAGACATGCTTGAGATGAGAGGGTAACACTTTCAACTCAAGTCTAATTTCCTCATTGTTTTCCTTTTTCAACATTTCCACGCTTTCATTCAAAGGGGGAATTTCTTCTAACTCTTCAAGCTCCCGCAAGCATTTTTCAATCTCTTTTTCTTCCTTCTCATTGACATTTGAAAGAGCATTGGCAATAACTTGTTGTAATGGTGTGAGAACTTTTAGTAACTATTTAGCTTCTTTGAGTGCTTCATGGCTTCAAAAAGATTGAAACATATCTCCTCATCTTAAAATCTAAGTTTCATTAGACCATCATCCATATCGATTGCCATGCGCGCGGTTTTCATAAAAGTTCGCCCAAGAATCAAGGGAGTTTCCTCACCTTCCTCCATATCAATCACTAAAAAGTCGATTGGAAACAAAAATTTGTCAACCTTTACCAACACGTCTTCTGCTACACCATGAGGGCGAGTGGTAGATTTATCGGCAAGTTGCAATGTCATTTGAGTAGACCTCAACTCCATGTGTCCCAACCGCTTCACAATAGACAAGGGTATCAAATTGATACTAGATCCTAAATCGATCAACCCATTGCCAACATAAGTGTTTCCAATTGTAACCGGCAAAGTGACTTGTCCCAAATCACTTTCTTTCCTCAGGAGAGTGCGTTGAATGATTGCGCTACAACTAGCATCCACCATGATAGTTTCTTGATCCGTATATCTCTTCTTTTTTGTAAGGATATCCTTCATGAATTTCGCATACTTGGGCATTTGTTCCAATGCTTCGGAAAATAGAATATTGATTTGCAATTGCTTGAATATATCCATGAACCGAGCATAGTGCCTCACACTATCTTTTCTTGATGGAGCATGTGGATATGGCAAATTTTGAATCGGAATAGTGCTCACTTGTTCTTTACCTTTCCTAGATTTTTTCACTTTTTCTCCTCTCTTATTTTTCTCTTCTTCCTCACTCTTTTTCACTCTTTCATTTTCAATTAATTCTCCCTCAACATTTTCTTTTTCTTTTTCAACTACAACCTTTTCCTCTACTACCTCCTCACCTACATCTATGTCAATTTCTCTACCACTTCTTGTGAGAATCACCTTGCAATGCTTCTTAGGATTTGAGAGGGCGGTAGCCATAAATGGCCCTTTTTGTTGGTCGGCCAATTGTTTTGATAATTGACCCACTTGTGTCTCCAAATTATTTATAGCCACATCGGTATTCTTTTAATTTGACATTGACATTTGCATAAATTGAGTAAGAGTTTCTTCCATCTTTGAAGTTGCACTTTGAGTTTGTGGAGGTTGAGTGTAATTTTGATATTGTTGGCGATTTAAAGTTTTGGCTTCTTGCGGCCTCCAAGGTTTTTGATACCCATGATTTGGTCTTTGATACCCTTGATTGGCTTATTGGTAAGGCGGTCTAGGTTGGTATCGCTGATTTTAATTTCTGGCATAGTTAACCTCTTCCACTACCAAAGGACAATACCCGGTAGGATGGTCACCTTTACACAATTTGCAACTTGCCACTTTAGCTTTGGTAGGAACTTCTTGCATCTCTTTGTTTTGTTGTGGAAACTTTGACATTTGTTGAGTCAAAAGCTCCACTTGTTGTGATAAAAGTCTGTTATGATCAAGAATAGCATCGTTGGTACCCAACTCTAGCACTCTGGGTTTTCTTTGAGTTACTCCACGGTTGTGATTCCCTTGGTGGTCATTAAGCGCCATCTTGTCAATGATTGCAATTGCTTCCTCGACACTTTTAGACATCAAAGAACCACCCGCCATAGCATCCAACAAGGTTTTATGAATTGAGAGGAGACCATTGCAGAAAATGTGAACTTGCGTAAGTTCATCAAAACTGTGTCCTTTACATTTTCTCAATATTGACTTGAATCTCTCCTAAACTTCATTGAGGGATTCATTTCCTCCTTGTGATAATACAGCAATTTCCGTCTTTGCTTCCATGAACCGGTTGTGTGGAAAAAACCGTTCGAGGAACTTTTCTTCCAACAAAACTCGGTTCACCATTACTGTTGTAGACTGATCAAGATACCATTCCTTTGCTTTCCCGATCAAAGAATGATGAAATAGTCTCTTAAACAGTGATTCTTCATCAGCTTCTGGCGCTCCATTTACAGTCGTAATCTCATAGAATTTGGTAAGATGTGTAAACGGATCCTCATGATCTAACCCCGTGAAAGGATTTTGATAAATGAGTACAAGGATTCTCGTTTTCATCTCATATTGCCTTTTGTTTTGGAGATTGCGTACAAACTGAGCATTGTGCCTCGGACTATTTGTACATGGAACTAAAGCTGGAGGTGGTGGAGCTGCCATGATTGGTGTAACTGGTGGAGTGGATGAAGAAGATTCCCCGCACTCTTGTCTTTCCCTAGCTTGTTGACGTCTCCGCCTTGTTCGACTGTTGAGTCTGCGAGCAGTTCTTTCAATCTCAAGATCGAATAGAAGTTCTTCAGGTCGGACTTGTCCTTGCATAAACGAATTCCGCACACAATCTCAACAGATCAAAAAGCACAAAGAATTATAGAGATAAGAGATTCAAAATACAAAAATCTTATAATCACTAAGTTATTGCAATGCTTGCAATATCCTACTAAACAATCCCCGACAACGACGCCACTCTGCTAAAATGTATAGTCGGGAGTGTTTTATCATATTCGCAGGGATTGTACAAGAATATTTGATGTTTTTCGTTCAATATTTTAGTGACTTAAGTAAAGGGGTTTTCAAATGGTTTCTATTTGGTAGCATAAGTTTGCAAGAAGTAAAATAAGGTAAAAGTTGGTTCTTGTTTGATAAAAAACATGCCAAGATTAGGTTTTACTAATCTGTCTTAAACGTATCCAATCAATCGAATATGTGAACTTAGTTTCAACCAATATAATCGTGTATCCTCGAAAAACCGTTTATCTCTAAAGCGATTTCATGAATATTATTGTTTCGACCGTTAAATGATATCTCTAAATAACCCTCGAAACTATAATCGTTAAGATCAATACTGAAATTCTGGTATCAGATATGAGATGTCGAAAGAGATGTCACGACACTAATATTTGAACAATTACCAATGTATGAACAAAATAAAATGCAGTTAACAATTGTAAAGAGACACAAGCAATTGTTAACCCAGTTCAGTGCAAACACACCTACGTTTGGGGGCTACCAAGCCAGGAAGGAAATCCACTAAACATAATTAGTTTGAAGACTCTAAGCAAACTCTCTCTAGTTTAAAATCTTCGCACCTAATCTCTACCCCTGTAACTTCTATCTAAGGCACTCTCAGATCTGAGACATGTCTCACTCCCCCTCAATCACATGCAGTGATAAAAACAGAAGATAAAAAAGTAGAAGACACACTTCAAGGACAACACTTGATCTTGCTTAAAAGCTTCAATCAAGAACAATGCACTTGTGCCTAAAATCTTAGAGTGGACAACTTACAACTCAAAGAACTCAACCCAATTCACACATAAAAGTGATGAATGAATGGCTCACAAGAAACCAACTAACAAAATACTCAAACCCTAACAAAAGACAAAACACAGCTTCCTCAAAATCTTCTCTCTACCTTGCAAGTAGGGTTAACACGTCTTTAAATAGAAACCATTCTTCATGGGCTTGGGCAAAAGTAATCCATAATTAAAGCTAATTATTCTCCATATCTTTTTGCACAAAAATAGCAACAAACCATTATTCAAAAGGAAACAGAATATACTTGCTTCAAATAATGTCACACCTTGATTTGCGCAAGCAATCACTTAACAAAGGCACACAAAAGATTGAAGAAAAAACGCAACAGACAAAACATAACATTTTGACTTAATGTTCTGTAAACATATGTCAGGATATCATACTTGACATCATGAACTAAACCCTGCAACAACAAAAAGAACCACCTGTAGAATGTTAAGATCATATGTCAAGACATCATATATGACATCTTGTGATAACACTAAGTTTTACCAAAATTGCTGCCAATCACAGAACTAACAAACTCCCATTTGGCAAATTTTGGCTAAAATAACCAATTGATCACAAGAGCAACCAAAACACATCAGAGAGCACAGCAGCAGCAGAAAAACACAGAAAAGCCTAACATGTCACAAAGAAAAAATATAGCTCCCCCTCAAACCAAAGTGCTAGAGAACCATACCACAACACCAGAAAAAAATACTCCCCCTCAACCCAGAAACAACAACAACATCACAACATCCCTCATACTACTTCTCCCCCTTTTTAGCCATAATTAAAGAAATCTCACTAAGAGAAAACCATTATCATAGACAAGCATACAGAGCCAACAGTGTCAAGAGTGCAAAATAAAACCATAAAAAATTACAAGCCAAGGCACATTAAGTGCTAAAAGAAGATTTTGAATCAAAAAACAACAAACACAATCCAAAGAGCACCATAAACAAGCACCATCAACTCTCTTCCTCAGAACTAAAGTTGTCACCTTCATCACCAGCAGTAGACCCAGAATCATGACCCTCAATATCACTAGTCCTCTCATCAGAGGTAGTATCCTCCCCAACTTCCTCTTCATCTGCATCAGCAACCTCAACATCATTAGCTTCAACCTGCTCCAGACTTCTAATCAAGGCTTCCAATTTCAGCTTCCTTGCAGTAGTTACACGAATGAGTTCTCCCAAATCTCTGCAAGTTTCTTTCAACTGTGAGATAAGCCCAGTCTTGGTAGAGGGTGTCTTCTCAACAGATGTCAAGACAATATTTGGGACATGTCCTCCTGCAAACAATTTATAATGGAGAGGCAACACATAATCCCTTTTGCAAACCACATCATTACTAGAAATAATACCAGGATACTGGCTTAGAATGATCCCACAAATCAGTGAAGGAAATACAATGGGCAATTTGACAACATTGGTAGTAGCATGCTTCACAATTTGATAAAAAATGTAGCTACCATAGTCAAACTTCACCTTTGTACCAACAACAAATATGAACCTTCCTAACCCAACAACAATGGTGGAAGTATGATTGGAAGGCACCCAGTTTGTTGCTCCAATCCTATGCAGGATAGCATATTTAAGACTCATTTGACCAGCAGACAGTTTTCCTTTCAAGGGCCATGCAGTTACTTGGTTTTCAGTGATCACTTTGCGCACTTGATTATCAGTCACCTCAAGTTCACTTGCTTCTTGCTCACCCCTTCCTAGATACCTGTTAATAACAGCAGCAGAAAACTCAATACATCTCCCCCTCACAAACAATAATTGCTATAAATCCTCATAAATGCAAATCCCTAATTTGCATCTTAAAATTTCAAATTGACTAGCATCCAATGCCTTAGTGAAGATGTCAGCTAGCTTCTTCTCTGTAGCAACATGTTCTAAGGCAATGATCTTGTCTTCAACAAGCTCCCTTATAAAGTGATGGCGAATATCAATATGCTTGGTCCTACTGTGTTGAATAGGATTTTTGGAGATGTTTATAGCACTTAAATTGTCACAATACAATGTCATGACATCTTGTGTGACATTATATTCAGTCAACATTTGTTTCATCAACACCAGTTGAGAACAACAACTTCCAGCTGCTATGTACTTAGCTTCAGCAGTAGACAGAGAGACACAATTTTGCTTCTTGTTGAACCATGATATAAGATTGTTCCTAAAAAAGAAGCAACCTCCTGATGTATTTTTCCTATCACAATACCCAAATAACACATAGCCAGATCCATGAGTGTATAACATTCCATACTCACTTGTTCCATTAACATACTTCAGAATCCTCTTTACTTGATTGATATGACTCACTTTGGGTTCAGCTTGGTATCTAGCACACACACCTACAACAAAAGCAATGTCAGTCCTGCTTGCTGTAAGATATAACAAGCTCCCTATCATACTTCTATAGAGACTTTGATCCATATTTACACCCTTTTCATCTTTAGACAACTTAAGATGAGTAGGAGCAGGTGTTCTTTTGTGACTGGCATTCTCCATCCGAAACTTCTTAACTATATTCTTGGCATATTTACTCTGAGATAGGAATATAGAATCTTCCATCTATTTAACTTGCAACCCAAGAAAATAGGTTAATTCACCAATAAGGCTCATTTCAAATTCTGACTGCATTTGCTGGACAAAATGTTGAACCATCTCATCAGACATCCCACCAAACACAATATCATCAACATAGATTTGAGCAATCATGAGTTTTCCTCCTTCTTCTTTGACGAACAAAGTCTTATCTATGCCACCTTTTCTGTATCCATTATCAACAAGAAATTTTGTTAGTCTCTCATACCAAGTTCTTGGAGCTTGCTTCAGTCCATATAGAGCTTTCTTCAACTTATAAACATGATTGAGAAAAGTTGGATCAATGAATCCCTTAGGTTATTCCACATAGACCCCTTCATTTAGGTATCCATTTAAGAAGGCACTTTTAACATCCATCTGAAACAGCTTGAATCTCAGAATACAAGCAACTCCCAAAAGTAATCTGATGGATTCAAGGCGAGCTACAGGAGCAAAATTTCATCAAAGTCAACCTCTTCAATCTGAGTGTATCCCTGAGCAACCAATTTGGCTTTATTTCTGGTGACCACCCCTTTTTCATCAGACTTATTCTTGTATACCCATTTTGTTCCAATCACATTTGTTCCTTCAGGCCTTGGAACAAGATCTCATACTTCATTTCTCTTGAATTTCCCTAGCTCTTCTTGCATGGAATTGATCTAGAATTAATCAGTTAAGGCTTCCTTGACATTCTTTGGTTCAATTTTAGACACAAAACAAGAACTTGTTATGACTTCTCTGGATCTAGTAGTGACTCCCTCATTTTGATCACCTATGATAATATCTATATGATGGTCTTTCTGAATTCTGGTAGAGGGTCCCTTGTTTACTACTTCAGGTTCAGGTTCTGCATTAGTAGGATTGGGATCAGTGTTTTTGTCTGCAGACTCTGCTAAGATATCAAAGAATGTTTCAACATCTTCTAGGACATCAACCTCCTTATGCACATCATCATCAACAACATTGATGGACTCCATCATAACTTTAGTTCTGGAGTTGAATACTCCATAGGCTCTGCTATTAGTAGAATAGCCCAAAAATATTCCTTCATCACTTTTTGGATCCATCTTTCTTCTTTGGTCACGATCTGCCAATATGTAGCATTTGCTTCCAAACACATGGAAGTATTTGACAGTAGGCTTTCTTCCCTTCCATATCTCATACAAGGTAGTCATGGTTCCTGTTCTTAAGGTCACTCTATTATGAACATAGAAAACAGTGTTCATAGCTTCAGCCTAGAAGTGGTAAGACAGTTTCTTTGCATGGATCATAGCTCCAGCATATTCCTGGATAGTTCTATTCTTTCATTCCACAACTCCATTTTGCTATGGAGTAATGGGAGAAGAAAATTCATAGCTAATCCCTTTAGATGAGCAAAATTCAGCAAATTTTTGGTTCTCAAATTCCTTCCCATGATCACTTCTGATTCTAACAACATTGCTCTCCTTTTCTCTTTGAATTCTTTGACAGAGATATTTGAACACATCAACCACTTCAGATTTTTCTCTTATAAAATTCACCCAAGTATATCTGGAAAAATCATCCACCACCACATAAGCATACTTCTTTCCACCAAGACTCTCCACCTGCATAGGTCCCATCAAGTCCATGTGAAGGAGTTCCAACACTTTTGAAGTAGTGAGATGTTTAATCTTCTGGTGTGACATCCTAGTTTGCTTTCCAATTTGGCATTCACCACATACTTTTCATTCTTCAATCTTTAGCTTAGGAATTCCTCTGACAGCTTCCATATAGATGATCTTCTTCATCGCTTTTAGATGCAAATGACCAAGTTTTTGGTGCTACAGTTTCAGTTCATCTTCTTTGGCTAGAGCACATATGGAGGTGTAACTAGAATCTTGAGGAACCCATAGATAGCAGTTGTCCTTAGATCTGTCCCCCTTCATAATCACTTCACTCTTTTCATTAGTAACCAAGCATTCTGATTTAGTGAAGTTGACATTGAATCATTGATCACACAGTTGACTGATGCTAATCAAGTTGGCAGTAAACCCTTTAACCAGCAACACATTATCAAGGTTTGGAACTCCTTAGTAGTTCAACTTTCCAACCCCCTTGATTTCACCCTTGGCTCTATCACCAAAAGTCACATAGCTAGTAGAATGGGATTTGATGTCTACTAAAATATTTTTAATTCCCGTCATGTGTCTAGAGCACCTACTGTCAAAATACTAATCCTCTTTATCTGAGACTCTGAGAGACATATGAGCTATCAAACTGGTAGCAGCAGCTCTAGGAATCCATTGCTTCCTATTAGAAGGAATGTTGTGATTAGGTCTAGGTTGAGGAACAGGTTTAGGATATCCATATAGTTTGAAGCAGAAAGGCTATATGTTGTTGCACCCCAAAATTTGCTCAACTTTTCTTGCCTGATTTGTGTTTCATTGCATTTCATTTGCATAGTCACATCATGTACATTGCTTAATCATTTTCATATCATAGCATAGCATGAATCCAACAAGGGATCAGGGTGTCTATCAAGAGAAGAGCCTAGCAAGGTGTGTTATCCAAGATGAGAAGTCATCCAGGCCATCAAGAAAGGATTTGAAGTCTTGAGAAGTTTGAGTGCCTACATGTGGGTTTTGCTCCTATCTTGAGGAATATTGAGAATCATCAGGGGGATGAGAACCATGGAATGGGAATGTGAGGTGTGTATGGATCTCATGGGATGTCTAGAGGGCCTTATTGGAGCTTAAACAAGTCATTGTATCAAGTTCAAGAGCCATGGTTGAGATGTGTACAAGTAGGGTTTCATCTGGGTAACCCTAGGTCAAGGAGAGCAAAGAAAGGGAATCAAGACCTAGCTCTAGGTCATGGAAGTCATGGACTTATATGTTGAAGCATGTGTGTGGATGAGCTAAGACCAAGTTCAAAAGAATCAAGAGTGGTTGGAGGTGTTTGAGACAGGGTTCCTAGGGTAAAATCCCCTGTATAACACTGGACTTCCAAGCCACATGAGTCAAAATACAAGTTTCAAATGGATTCTTGGCCAACATGAAACTTTTAGAGCTTCTCAAAAACTTTAATTTGAGTACTATAAGTATTCAAGAAGATTTGTAGAACTCATGTTATGGTTCTTGCAAGTTACAAGTCACCAGAGGACACTGAAATTTATCTGTGAAAGTCACTTGACTTCCAAGCAACGTTTTCCCCTCAAGGAGTTTTCAAATGGATTCTTGGCCAACATAAGCGTTGTAGGGCTTGATCTTAGCTTTAATTTTAGTACTAGAAGTCCTCAAGAAGATTTGTGGAACTCAAGTTATGATCTTGGCAATCCAGGGGTATTTTGGGAAAGTTGAATTATAGGTCATTTTCAACATGTGTCAAAATCTCTATCTTCCACTCCTCAAATGAAAAAGTGTTCAACATGAAATATGTTTAGAATGATGTTTTTAGGTCAGATAAAAAGTCATGAAGGATTGAATTGGCTTGCTTCACAAAATGATCCAAAATGGCCTAAAAAGAGGGATTTTTCAAATGATTCAAAGGAGGGAAATTGGGATTTTTGAACTATAAGTCATAAACATGGCATATGGGTAGTCATTTTGAATGGAAATTGGATTTCAAACACATTGGCAATGTCACAATTTTGAGATGAGCCCTAATTTCATGAGTTGCTTTGAAAAGTGATTACTTCATTTACAAGTTACAATGCCAAAACAAGAATCAAGGCATTTCAGGCTGAGCTAGCTGTCCAAACATATCCCAAATTCAATTTGCAGTTGAATAGAACATTCTGGAATGAAAAATGAGGGAGAAATTGTGACTGTCACCATTGAGTTTCAAGTGTATGACAGAATTTTGGATTGGTTAATTTGGGCCTTAATTTGGACTTAGAAGCCCATGAGAAGTTTCTATATATTCATTTCAATGATTCCAGATGAAGGTTGGTGCAGAATTCGTGGAGAGAGTGAAGATAGCAAGTTGAGTTTCAAGGTTTCTAACTGAAAACGGTTTTGGAGTTCAAGGCACATTCAAGCCAAATTGAGGGTTGGAAAAGCTTCCTCTTGCTTCACTGATCGTGTTTGAAGAGTTGTGGAGTTTGAATCCATCATTTTCTATCTCTGTTGATCCAATTTTCACAGGTATGTAATTCTTGAATTTCCTCTTGATCTAGGCTGAACTAGGTAGATTCTTGCATGTGGTTAGGGTTTAGATGGAACCTAGGTCGTTTCTGGATAGAAATTTGAGCAGTTAGAGACATTCCAAGATGGCATGTGATTTCTGTTTGAGCACGAATTGAGTTGATCCTAAGGCTATGAACTGATTTGGATAGATCATTATGATGTACAAAACATGAGGATCATTTTTATGGATTCAATTTTGCAAATGGTGATGGTTGAGATTTTGGCATAATCTGAAGATGGCTTCGTGTTTTAATTTCCATTGAGAGTTAGATGAAATGGATGTGATATTCATGATCCTGGTGATTTTCTGAGTAAGATAGGTATAATCTTTTGTGATTTCTGGTCACCTGCAAGTGGACCTTCACCGGAGAAGACAGTGTTTTCCACCGTGGACCACCGCCTGAGAATAGTCTCAGGTCACCTGAGTTTGTGAAGAAGATAACGTCTGGACCATTGGATCATTCCTTCAGATGGACTTTGTACGCAGGTCGTGTGGTCACCATTTAAACCCAACTCTCCCTCCATTAATTCAATACGCACCGTTTCATTTATTGAGTCAGCACCCAGTCATCAGCCACCTCACCCTCACGTGGATGCGCTCTGGAACGTTAGATGCGTTTACCAGTCAATCAATCCATTGGCTCATGTTTAATTCAGCATTTTATTTTCTTTTTATTCTTTTTGGATTTATTTTAATTCATTTGACTTCTAAAATCCATATTAAATCCAATTTTAATCAAAAAAATATTTTAAAAATATCTCCATGATCTTGGATTTAATTGTGATTTTATGAAATCAATAAATCTCATTTTCATCCATTTTTTCAATTTAATTTGATTTTCTCCATTTTATTATTTTCTTTAATTTTGTATATTTGCTACATGTTTTTGCTGATTTTATTGTGACCAATTGGTGCATGATTTTGAGTTGATTCTTGTTGGATTAGTTAGCTTAAATAAGCATGTACCCTTAGAAATTTCATCATATTTTTGTGAATAAATCTTAGGCCAATTTAAGTGGTGAACATAAGGAGTGTTAGATTTAGGGTTTCAAAACAACTAGTTGTAGTTTAGGGCATAGTTTGGGGACTTAGGGTTTGATTTAGGTCCTGGGATTTATATGGGGTATTAGGTATAGGCTTAGGTTCCCTTAGAAATTTAATTAGGATTTTGTGATCTATTTTAGCATTTTATTTGTATTTTTCAATTGGTGTGATGTTTGTGGGTTTCTCCCTTAGATGCTTGGTTTATTCAATTTGTGTGGGGCTATTTTGGGTGTGCTTTTGGCTTGGACTTTGCTTGGATGAATTGAAGATCAAGTGAAGTTTCTTTGGATGGCTTGAAGAAGCTTGGAGTTGAAGATTTCTCATCTGTTGGAATGCTTGTCAGGAGCTTAGGAATTAGGGTTTTAGGAAGAGCTTTTTAGACTTAGTTCATTTCTTGCCTCAAACATGGAATGTTTTGTTTGCTTCCATCCTATCCTATGATTCAAAGTCCTCTTAAGGAAACCCCATCTCTCCCTTGGAGGGATGAGTGGTATGCCTTAAAGAGTAGAACTTTTAAGGATACCCTTCTTTGCAGATGATGGTTTCTAGTGATTTCCTTTGGTTTTCACTGGTTTCCATTCATTATAACTTGATCCCAATAACAAATCTTTCTTGGTGGAGTTTGATAGAGCTTGGATATTAAGATCTAAGATGTTGAAGATGCCTTTCATGAGTTTTGCTTGAAGATGAAGTTGTTATTGTCAACTTTGCTGTCAGAAGCTTGCTGGAGGATTGAAGCTAAGGTTTACTATTGTTTTTGAGCTGGAGTTTTCTGTAGATGTGGAGCTTAACTGTTTAGGTATTAAGGAGCCTTATTTGAAGTGTGCTTTCTCTTCCCTGGAAGTTGGAGATTGAAGTTTATTGAAGTTTGAAGATGAGAGTTGTTGCTGTCAGAGCTGCTGTTTGCTATAGGAGTTTGGTGCTGCTGCTTGGGCTGCCTCCTTTGGGTTTTGTTTTCTGTATTGTTTGTTGGCTTATAGCTTGCCCCCTAGGTTTGAAGTGAATGTTGATTCACTTTGCCTGTTGTTTTCCCAGGTTCGAGGTTGAGTGGGACTCCCTTGCCTCGCTTGTATTGCTGCATTGCATGCATTTTACTGTATTTGCTTGCTTTCTTTTCTGTTTATCCCCTAGGATCTCTGATTTCCTCTGTGCATGAGGGAATTATGACAGACATTAGGATTCTTATCCATGCATGACAACATTAGGTTAGTTTTTATTCCCTTTTCAACCCTAGGCTTTTTAGAGTTTCTTTCTCTTCTTATCTCAAAACAATTCAAAAACACAGTAATAAGGTTAATCGTTGTCGTACGTTACGAGCCTTAAGCTATTTGAGAAAGGGTTGCTAGAGAGCTTCTTTCCAGTAGTCTGGCTGCTTAGTGTGGTACCCTTTGGGTGACATGCGACGTAGCCACTCTCAAATCATAGTCTCTAGTGCATCAGAGATTGCAAACAAACTAAAAAACACTTCTTTCATAAAAGATTCAAACAAACATCAAAGTGTCATTTTTGTCCGCTTGGACTCTTAATCAAGAAAAAAAACCTTTTTGAAGGTAATAAAAAATAGTCAGACAAGCTTGTGTCTTCCGTAGCCCGAACTACGTTTGCTCTGATCTTTCATGCTGTATGAAAGTACGTAGGCATAGGATGCCGTATCCTAGAGAGCAACCTTCCCACCTTTCCCGTAGGTAGGCGAACTACGTTGACTCTGATTTCTCGTTCCAGACGGGAATACGTAGGCATAAAGTGTGATACTTTGCCGAGTCATTTTCTTTTCTTTTTAACCCAGACCTTTAGAGTAGATAGAATAACAATCCGTACCAGAAAATAAGCGTGGATCCCGTCGAGTACGGAGGACGTGAGGGGTGCTAACACCTTCCCCTTGCGTAATCGACTCCCGAATCCAGGAATTTGGTTGCGACGACCATTCCTTTCCCGTTTTGCGTTAGGTTTACTCTGAGCGTTTCCTTTCCCTCCGTTGGAATAAATAACGCACGGTGGCGAATCTTCTGTCATAGCCGGCGCCGATTTTCGCAGTAGTGACAGCTGGCGACTCTGCTGGGGACTCCAACGGTTCCTTACGCGAGTCAATCCTAGCGCTTGTTTTCCCGTCGTGGGTTTTGTATGGATTTACATTTCTGTCTTTACTTTCCGCATTTTATTGTCAGCTTTATATTGTTATTGCTGTGGTGGGGATTGGGTGATCTGTTGAGAGATAAGTCGGACCTGGGATTGAGTGCACCTAGAATTAGTTGTGGAAAGTAGTGGGCGCGTGCATGCTTTGCATGTACTAGTGTCCCACAAAATCCACGCTCGGACGAGGTTCTTCTGGTTGACTTCTTTTTCAACCCTTTGGGTTTAGGGGGTCGTTGGTTAGTTGGATTGTCGACTCCGGGGACCGATCATTTGGAAGTTGGCTAAGTGAGGCCTCTTCAGGACATGATGATGCCACACCTTCTGGGTATCGTATCATCAGTCTTGAAAGTCTGTGACGCCGACGACCGCATAGGATGCCGTACCTTGTGTCAGTTGATAGGACACCTACCTGTGAGAGGGATTGGGACATGCAGGAAACTTGACCTCCAGACTACCCGGTTTTCTTGATATTGGATCAGTATGTGTGGTTATTTGGGGTTCTTCACCAGAGCATGGTTTTAGGTCTGTTAAGACCAGGTTGGAGCATTATTTTGGGTCTGTTGAGACCAGGTTTGAGCAGTACTGCGGGTCTGTCGAGACAGATATTGTGGATGGATCACTTCAGCAATATATCACTTGATCCATGTTGCATGTTTGCATATTGCATTGTTGCATACTCATTTTTCATATCATTAACGTGTGTCTGTTCTGCAGGTGCATTTCATACCCTCTGATTCTAGTTGCCCGGATTTCTGTCTGTCTGCTATTATGGATACTTTGAAGAAGACTGTGGCATACAAGTTGCCTACTCCAAATGTTTCTTCTCTGCTTGGTTTGATATCTCTAACTGATGATGATGTGAAGAGAAGCTTCAGGAAGAGTTATGGGAAACTGCTTAGGTTGGTTTATAAACCATCCATGTATGAGCGGAATGGATTGTACGCGTTGATGCAGTTCTATGATCCCCCGCTGAGGTGTTTTACTTTCCCTGACTTCATTCTGGCTCCGACCCTGGAGGAATATGCTGAGATCTTGGAGTTAACAATCCAGAACAGGGTACCCTTCATTCGTATGGGTGCTGAGCCCAAGCTGGAGGATTTGGCTGTTGCTTTGCATTTAGACTCCTCAGAGTTGTTGTTAACCTCGTGGAATGGAGTTTCTGGTTTTTCTCTCAAGTTCTTAGTTGGGAAAGCATAAGAGTATGCCAAGAGTGGTTGTTGGGTTGTGTTTAATGCTATCCTTGCCTTGTGTATATATGGTATTATACTGTTCCCTAACATGCCTGACTTTGTTGATTTGGATGCATTTTATATATTTGCTTCAGGCAATCCTGTGCCTACTCTGATTGGAGATTTCGATCACTCACTGCATTATAAGAACGAGAATAGGAGGGGCAAGAACGTTTCTTGCTGTGTGCCTTTGCTGTATAGGTGGTTTGATAGTCACCTGCCCAAGAGGGGTATCTTTGCTGAGTCTGCAGCTACGGTGGATTGGTCTGAGCATCTGATGGGACTTGCTTCAGAAGATGTTGTCTGGTTTGACAGAGATTTACTAGGATCTGAGATTATCTACAGTTGCGCCGGATATCCTAATGTTCCTCTGATTAGGAGGAAAAGGTGCATTAACTACAATCCATCATTATTAATAGGCAATTCGGTTACGCTTTGAAAAGCCCGCCAAAAGAGGAGGAAGTGCAGGAATCTCTGTACTTCACAGGTGATCTAAGTGGAGAATTATTGTCCAGGCTTCGGCATGCTTGGAAAAATATCAACAAAAGGGGTAAGTCGTTGTTGGGTAAGAATGATTGTCAAGCCTATGCGCCGTACAAAGTCTGGATCCAAGATAGGGCAAAGCAGGTGTGGATGTCGTTCCCTGCAGTATTACCTCCTGCTCCCCCCGTGATTGAGGAGCCAACTACTGTGTCTATTGAGAGGTATGAACATGTTGTGAAGGAGAAAGAAGAGCTGATGAAAGCCAACGAGAAGTTGGAAGAAGAGCTAGTTCAACTCAGGAGCGAAAGAAATGAAGTCGTACACTCCTTCAAGCAGCAAATAGAGCTGGTGAACCAGTTAGGCACAGAACTGACTGAGCAACGAAAAAAGCGCAAACGTTTGGGGGTAGATTTCAAGAGCTCTCATGATATGCTGGAATCTAAGAAGAAAGCACTTGATATAGCCTACCGGGAGATCTCTGCATTCAACAAAACCTGGAATGCCACGCTGACCGGCAATAAGGAAAGAGAAGACAAACTGAAGTTGCAGATCTCTGAGCTGGAAGGTCAGTTGAACGCTAGCCAGAAGAAGTTTGAAGAAGAGGTTATGCGGAGATATGATGTTCAGAATGCCTTGAACAAAGTTATCAAGTGCAAGAAAGAGTATGCGTCCCAGAAGATTAAGCTAGAAGATTGCTTTGGAGAAGGTGTTTGGGAGGAATCCATTGGGGATCTCCAGCGTGTTATTAGGCAAAGAGACTCGCTCGTCGAAGGGTTGCTTTCTCAGCCGAATCATCCCAAGACTAAGAGATTGTTAGAGGAGTATCAGGCATATGGTCGCACTTGATTACCTTATGTACTGTTGTATATGCTTTATTTGCATTATGCTGGCCATCACCAGGATTGTTGGTTGAGGTCATGCCTTCTTGTTTTTGTTACACTCAGTGATGTTGTATTGATGGGCTTTTCAGCAATATATGAGATGTTTTCCCCGTGAATGGATCCAAGCTTCTTATCACTATCACTGTCACTGCACTGGCACTTTGGCACTAGAATCAGGGGATGATTTCCCTAACGCACAGACATATATTGCATTTGCATATTCATTTTGCATTGCCAGTTACTTGTTGAATTTGTACCTTATTTCCTGCATATCTCAGGTTTTTCAGGATTGACGACCAAAGAGTCCACCGTTATTCAACCAGAAAAAACTGCAAGAAGATAATGGATCAAGTTCAGGTCGAGATGCAGGAAATCCGCGAGAAGTTGACTCTATTCATGCAAGCTATGGAGAGCATGGCCAAGGGCCAGCAGAATCTTCAGACTTTGGTGCAGCTGCTGCTGACGCGGGCAAACGGGAATGGCAACACTGACCACATTTCTGTTGAAACTCCTCGCCGGGAGGATGAGATACCGTCAGTTGTTACTCCACCTGTTGTGACTGTCAACGGAAACACTGGTACTGGTGCAGGTGCTGGCGCCAGTAATGGTAATACTGGAAATGGTGGTGATGGGCATGTTGTTAACAACAAAGGCAATACTGTGGATGCTGATCAGGGATTCGTTGACAATGTTGGATTTGGAAACAATGGGTATGGCAATGTCAATCAGGACGGGAACTTCGGGTTCAACAATCAAGGCTTCGGTGATGATGGTTACACCAACAATCAGGGGTATGGCTATGGTAATGGTGGATTCGGTAATGCGAATGTGAACGGCACTGGAGCACTTCCTTTCAACAATGGTTTTGGACCTGCTGGGGTCAATCTGGGGTTCGGCAACCGAGGACGGGGTCCTGTGTTCAATCAGCAAGGATTTGGCCGTAACATGGGTTATGATGGGTATGGAAATGACTGGAATGTGGATCAACAGGAGGACGCTTTTTCAGGAAGAGGTATGGGACCTGAAGGCCCTATTGACCCTGTTCAGAGGATCAGAGTGCTAGAGGAGTAGATGAAAGGTGTGGTTGATCAGAACTCCGCTGGGTTGGATATGACCACTATGGGGTTAGTACCAGGGCTGAGGGTGCCGTTAAAATTGAAGGCTCCAACATTTGACAAATACAAAGGGGATACCTGCCCAAAGGTCCATGTACGTTCTTATTATAGAATGATGTCTGCATATTCCAATGATGAAAGGATGCTCATGCATTTCTTTCAAGATAGCTTATCGGGACCATCATTGGAATGGTACATGGGACTGGAGCCCACCCAGATTAGGAGCTGGAAGCAGTTGGCTGATGCTTTTGTTATGCATTACAAATATAACAGCGATTTGGCGCCAAACAGGGTTCAGTTGCAGAGTCTGTCGCAGAAAAGTGGTGAAAGTTTCAAAGAGTACGCGCAGCGGTGGCGCGATATGGCAGCTCGAGTGCACCCTCCTCTGGTCGAAAGAGAGATGAATGACATGTTTGTGGGGACGTTTACTGGAATGTACTATGACAAGTTACTCAATGTTTCGATGGGTAGTTTCTCCGGTATGATCCTTATGGGAGAAAGGATCGAAAATGGAATTAAAATTGGAAAGATTCAGGCAGGCAAATCTACTCCAGCTGGGGGTGCGAGAAAAGCGTTCGGTGGAAGACGACAGGGTGATACTAGCGCTGTGTATGGTGGCAGAGGCCGGGGCAGAGGCAGAAACCAGTACATTTAACCTCAACAGATAGCCAGTGTTACTATTCCAATTCCTCAGCAACAACAGCAACAGCAACCACAGCAACAGCAACAACAACTGTAGCAGCAGCAAAGGCAGAATCCGGGTCAGGGAAGGTTTCAGAATGTAAGGCCGAAGAGAGTATTTGATAAGCCTCCGTCGACATATGCAGAGCTTCTTCAGACACTGTTGGGGTTGAATTTGGTCGAGAAAAGAACTATGGAACCACCTACAGGACCGGTACTTCCTAGGGGGTATGATGCTAGTAAGTAATGTGAATTCCACTCCGGGGCGCCCGGGCACGATATAGAATCTTGTCATGCTTTCAAGCATAAAGTTCAAGACTTGTTGGACAGTAAAGCCATCAACTTTGGCCAAGTGGGGCCCAATATTGTACAACAGCCTATGCCTAATCATGGGGCAAATGCCATCTTAACAGAATAAAATTTGAACTTGGTGTTGGATGTTAATGAGTTGAAGACACCATTGAGTGAAGTGAAAAGCAGGTTGCTCATAGGGGGAGTATTTCCGGGTTGTGATGAATACTGTGTAGAGTGCTGGACTCAGCCAGAGGGTTGTAACGATTTGAAGCAGGGCATTCAGGCTATGATCGACGAAGGGACCTTGCAATTTGATCGAACTGCGGTTGAGAAGCCTGTAGAGGCATTATGTAATGAGGAGAATGATATTGCAACGGTGACGATCCCAAGGAAGACTATAACGATAACGCCGCCCGCCAAGCTGCCAACTATTACAATCACCAAAGCAGAGCCTGCTCCCTTTGAAAGTACGAAAGTTGTCCCGTGGACGTACGGCTTAGAAGCGTATTGCAACGGTGAAAAGATTGTGGTGAATAGCCAGCCAGCTGGGGCTGTTGATAATGTTGTTGGAACGGGGGCATGACCCGTAGCGGAAGGATCTTTACCTCACCTGAAATATAAGCAGAGAGGTTGGCCAAAGGTAAAGCCAAAGTAAGTGAAACTGGGCCTTCTCAGTCGAAAGAAAAGGATACGTCGCTCAAGGACGTAGAGGAGTTCATGAGGCTGATTCGTAAAAGCGACTACAAAATTGTTGAACACCTACAGCAGACGCCGTCGAAGATTTCTATCTTGTCATTGTTGCTATGTTTCGAGGCCCACTGGAACGCCTTGCTAAAGATTCTGAATACGTCATTTGTGCCTCAAGAAGTTTCTGTAAATCAGTTAGAGGGGGTAATGGCGCATGTCAATGCTGGACATAGCCTGGGTTTCACAGATTTTGATCTAACACCCAGGGGTCGAGAGCACAACATGGCTTTGCATATATCGATGGAATGTCGGGGCACCGTAATATCGCATGTATTGGTGGATACTGGATCGTCCTTGAACGTATTTCCAAAGAAAGCCATGATGAAATTGGACATACGAGGAGTTATTTGCACGCCCATCGATTTGGTTGTGAGGGCGTTTGACGGGACGAAAAGATCAGTGTTTGGGTCAATAACATTACCGCTGCAGGTGGGGCCGGAAATTTTTGATACCGAATTCTACATCATGGACATCCATCCAGCTTATAGCTTCCTTCTTGGGCGCCCATGGATCCGCGCTGCAGGGGTCGTAACGTCCACATTGCATCAGAAGTTGAAGTACATGGTGGGTGATAGTGTTGTTACCGTTAGCGGGGAGGAGGACATCTTGGTCAGCCACCTGTCACCATTCAGATATGTGGAGGTCGACGGAGAAATACACGAGACACCTTGTCAAGCCTTCGAAGGGTTACGAATTAAAGACAAAGCTCAGGGTTCCAGCAAGATGTCCGATGTGGCAGTGTCATCTTACAAAGAGGCTCAGGCTTTAGTGCAGACTGGTAAGACTAAAGGTTGGGGGCAGGTGCTGGAGATTCCCTTGATGAATGAAAAGTTTGGGCTAGGGTATTGACCGACGTCGTCAGCGTCCTCTTCAGGAGCGCCCAGGTTCAAGGGACCGGTCACGATTACGTCGAGCGGGGTGTGCTTTGAGACTATCAACGCTATTTCTGATGCCGAAGACGGAGATAGCGACTGTGATATAGACGCGTGGATCAAGCCAAGCGTGCCAGGACAAAGTCTCTGCAACTGGTCCATCCGGGAAACTGTCCCAGTGACTTTTAAACAGTAATGATTTGTTTTATCAATTGTTGAATAATCCTATGTCCTACCCGGGGCATAGTGATTTTACATTATGGCTGCTTGATTATGTGTATTGCACTGTTTTATTCCTCATGAAATAAAGGCTTTTTTCATATTCAAATGTTGTGATCCCTGTTTTTTTTCTTGTTTTTACTTTAACAATAAATGGCAACGTGGTTATTTGCTTTGTTTGCATGTTGAAGCGTTTAACCATTTCCTTTGCAGGACTAATATTTCAGATGACATCTCATACGAACTGCCTATGACTCGTCTCGACTTCGAGCACCCGGTATTCCAAGCAGAGGAAGAGATTGTTGAGGATAGCGACCTGCCAGAGGAGCTGACTCGTTTGTTGAAACAGGAAGAGAGAATCATTCTACCTCATCAGGAGGAAATTGAAATTATTAACTTGGGGTGTGAAGAAGTTGTGAGAAATATTCGTATAAGGGCTGCACTGCAGAGCGACATCAAGCAAAGGCTGATTGAAATACTGCGAGAGTATAGTGATATATTTGCTTGGTCGTACGAGGATATGCCTGGGTTAGATACGGACATGGTTGTGCACCGTCTGCCGTTGCGAGAGGAATGTCCGCCTGTTAAGCAGAAACTCAGAAGAACCAGACCAGACATGGCTGTGAAAATCAAGGAGGAAGTTCAAAAATAGTGGGATGCTGGTTTCCTAGCCGTTAAAACTTATCCATCATAGGTCGCTAATATAGTACCAATGCCGAAGAAAGACGGTAAAGTGCGAATGTATGTAGACTACCGTGATCTGAATAGGGCAAGCCCGAAAGACGACTTTCCACTTCCTCACATTGATGTGCTGGTTAATAACACTGCTCAGTTCTCTGTATTCTCCTTCATGGACGGCTTCTCAGGCTATAATCAGATCAAAATGGCACCAGAAGACATGGAGAAGACTACCTTCATTACTCCCTGGGGAACATTTTGCTACAAAGTGATGCCCTTCGGATTGAAGAACGCTGGGGCAACATATCAACGTGCTATGACGACTCTCTTTCATGACATGATGCACAAAGAGATCGAGGTTTATGTTGATGATATGATTGCTAAATCCCAGACGGAGGAGGAGCATTTGGTTAATCTGCTGAAATTATTCAAGAGACTTAGGAAGTTCAGGTTGAGACTGAACCCTAACAAGTGCACCTTCGGGGTGAGATCGGGTAAACTGCTGGGGTTTATCGTGAGTGAAAAGGGAATAGAGGTTGATCCTGCGAAGATAAAAGCAATACAAGAAATGCCGACGCCTAAAACAGAAAAAGAAGTGCGTGGGTTTTTAGGGAGGTTGAACTACATCGCTCGGTTCATAGCTCACCTAACTGCGACATGCGAGACGTTATTCAAGTTGTTGAAAAAGGATCAGGTGTTGACCTGGAATGAAAATTGTCAAAAGGCGTTCGACAAGATAAAAGAATACTTGCAGGAACCTCCTGTTTTGATACCCCCAGTGGCCGGGAGACCTTTGATTATGTATTTGACGGTTCTTGAGGAAAGTATGGGTTGTGTTCTCGGTCAACACGACGAGGCCGGACGTAAAGAGCATGCGATTTACTATTTGAGTAAGAAGTTTACCGACTGTGAGTCCAGATACTCGATGCTCGAGAAAACGTGTTGCGCGCTAGCTTAGACCGCCAAACGTTTGAGGCAATACATGCTGAATCATACAACCATGCTAATTTCAAAGATGGATCCAATCAAATACGTGTTTGAGAAGCAAGCACTCTCTGGAAGAATTTCCCGATGGCAGATGGTGTTAACCGAATACGATATCCAATATGTCTCGCAGAAGGCTATTAAAGGTAGCGTTCTGTCAGAATACCTCGCTGAGCAGCCTGTTGAGGACTACCAATCGATGAGGTTTGATTTTCCTAACGAGGATATCATGTACCTGAAAATGAAGGATTGTGAAGAACCGTTGCCGGACGAAGGACCAGAGTTGGGTTCCAAATGGCAGTTGATATTTGACGGAGCTGTGAATTCTTATGGTAGCGGAATAGGTTCAATTATCACTACTCCTCAGGGGTCGCACATCCCCTTTACTGCCCGGTTGACTTTTCCCGTTACCAATAATGAGGCTGAATATGAGGCTTGCATCATGGGTCTGGAAGAAGCTATTGACTTGCGAATCAAACATCTGGATGTATACGGAGACTCAGCTCTAGTGGTGAACCAGATTAAAGGAGAATGGGAGACACGTCAGCCTAATTTGATACCATATATGAATTATGCAAGGAGATTGATGCCTTTCTTTGACAAGGTGGAATTGCATCATGTGCCGCGAGCAGAAAATCAAATGGCTGACGCCCTGGCGACATTGTCTTCAATGTATAAAGTTAACTTCTAGAACGAGGCTCCCCGAATTGTTATCTCTCGGCTCCCCGAATTGTTATCTCTCGGCTCGATAGGCCTGCATTCATATTTTCCATTGACGAGGCTCCCGATGGTCAACCCTGGTACTTTGACATCCAGAATTTCCTGAAGAACAAGGAGTACTCGGCTGGGGCATCCAGTCGAGATCAGAAGACTCTCAAGAGATTGGCTGGCAATTTCTATTTGAACCCGGACGGTGTCCTATACAAAAGAAACCACGACTTGGTGTTGCTACGTTGTGTAGATGAGAAAGAGGAAAAGTTGCTCATGGAAGAGATACATGAGGGTACATTTGGTACACATGCTGGTGGGCATGCTATGACGAGAAAACTGCTGCGGGCAGGTTATTATTGGCTGACTATGGAAACAGACTGTTTCAAGTTTGCAAAGAGGTGTCATAAATGCCAGATTTATGCGGACAAGATTCATGTACCTCCCAGTCCTCTGAATATGATGTCATCACCGTGGCCTTTCTCGATGTGGGGAATTGATATGATTGGAAAGATTGAGCCTACGGCATCCAACGGACACCGGTTCATTTTGGTGGCAATTGATTAATTCACCAAGTGGGTGGAGGCAGCATCATATGCCAATGTCACCAAACAAGTGGTAGCCAGATTTATCAAACGAGATATTATCTGCCGATATGGAATCCCTGAGCGGATTATCACCGACAACGGTTCAAATTTGAATAACAAAATGATGAAAGAGCTGTGTCTGAATTTTAAGATTGAACATCACAATTCTTCTCCCTACCGGCCCAAGATGAATGGCGTTGTTGAAGCGGCCAATAAGAATATAAAGAAGATTGTTCAGAAGATGGTTGTGACATATAAGGACTGACATGAGATGCTACCTTTCGCTTTTTACGGTTATCGTACGATGGTACGCACATCAACCAGGGCAACCCCTTTCTCATTAGTATACAGAATGGAAGCAGTGTTACCATTGGAGGTTGAGATTCCGTCCCTAAGGGTTTTACGTGATGTCCAACTTGACGAGGCAGAATGGGTGAAAGATAGACTGAATCAACTCAGTTTAATGGATGAGAAGAGACTGGCTTCTCTAGCATACGGTCGGTTATATCAGAGCCGGATGAAGAAAGCTTACGACAAGAAGGTATACCCTCGAAGCTCTCAGACGGGCGATCTTGTTTTGAAAAAGATTCTCCCACCACAAACAGATCACAGGGGCAAGTGGACTCCTAATTACGAAGGTCCCTACATTGTCAGAAAAGTCTTCTCTGGAGGAGCCTTGTTACTATCCATCATGGATGGTGAAGACTTTACGTCTCCTGTGAATTCGGACGCAGTTAAAAAATACTTTGCTTGAAAGTGACCCACTGGACAGTAAAAAGAGAGTCTAGGCAAAAATGGAGCATCCCGGCGAACCATAAAAAATGAATAAAAGGTTCGGGCAAAAGTTAGGGACAAAAAAATTGAAAAAATGTACACCCGCGAAGTCGAAAACCTGAAAAGGGCGACTTCGGCAAAAAAGGGTATCCCGGTGAATTGAAAACCCGCAAAGGGCGGTTCACGCAAAAGTTAGGGATTGAAAAAGCAAATGACTGCGATCCGGATTTGATATGACATTGCTTAGTGGTTTGGGAGTACCTGGGGGCCGTCTATTTAAAAACAATCTCTTCCGAAGATCGAGTATCGGGAAAGAGCAGAGTCAGGCGAGTCATAGGAGGATCAGCTCATGGTGTTTGTCTGTACTACGTCGCTGACATGTATACAAATATTGTTTTGTATTTATGCTTCTTGTGCATATATGTATGTGTGTGTGTGCGTAACTTCCTCTTTTCAGGAGTTGCATCCAGTGTACCAAACTTTGCCTATTCAGAGGCCCGTTATCAATAAAACATGTTATTCAGTACTTGATGTTTGTTCTTTACTGTTTTGTTTGTGAAAGACGCCAATGTTTTGATAAGCTGGCACTTGCATAATCTTGCTGGCCCTTGCCAATAATTGCTAAAACTTCGAATTGACTGAAGTAATGTCACGGATGCTAACCCGGATAGATTCTGTTGTATAGGCTTGTTTTGTCTCGTTTGTTTTGCAGGATTCTTACCTTTGGAGCAAACAGTCAGGGATTGTATTCCCCAGCCAAAATCTCCAAACGAAGAGCCTGATTTCAGTTGATATCATTCCTCGGCTAGTCGCATCTTATCCCCAGAGGGCTGAAATGACGTTATCCCTTACCGAATGAGGGATTATTCTCCCCAGAAGAGTGTCCTCATGGAAAGTTGTCCACAGGATATCCCCAGCAAGTCAAAATCAATGTTCCTTGCAGAGGTTGCGCTCCACCAGTGAGTCGAAGGTGTGCGCGTTCAATCTCCAGCATGGGAGATTCCCGCAATAGTTAACCAGGTTGTTGGTTCGAAAGGATTATACCCGGGGAAGGTTTTTCTTGCTCCCCCACAGGTCGTCATGCCATTGACAGGATGTTGATCCTCAGCAAAGTCCGAGGCTTCGAGTTTGTAAACTGTGCCCAGACAGTGTGCTTTTCCTAGAAGTGTCGCTTCTTCCCCAGCTAAGTTTGTTCACCAACAGGGTGGCTTGTTCTTTCCTCCCAGGGGAAATTGATGTTTAATCGCTCCTCGGCAGAGTTGGTTGTGTTTCTAGCGTTTATTTCGCCGGAATACCTTATGATACTTGTTCTTCCCAGCGGAGTTGGCTTTATCCTCAGCATTCATGTTGCTGAGACGTCATTACCAGAGTGGCCCCGGCAGCTTAAGCCGGCATTTGCATTTGCATATATCGTCATATTTGCATCTACTCAAACGCGTAGCATTTCCGTGCCGTAAGGAGAATTATGCCACTTTCAAACATGTGCATTCTGAAACATAAGTCAGGTTGGCTACCTCTTTGTTTTCAGGCGTTTTTCCTGCAGGTAATTAGACCTCTAGTTCAGGATCGTCGTCAGGTATTCAGATTTGCAGCGTAAGATATGAGATGATAATGTTCGTCCCGCCATATGTTCCCTTATCAGAGGTGCTTGATTAACTTCTCTTCTTCCTCAACGGAGTGTTCTTTGCACGGCTTCATAATTGGACTTTGGAGTTATTGTCAAAACAATCCCCCGGCGGAGCGTTCCCTCGGATTGCTGTCACGTCAGCATTTTCAAAAAAGATTTCAGGGATTAGACATCTGAGGTCATTACTCGTCATCAAGTTGAATGTCTGGCAGTTGACGTCAGAATTCCCCCGGCAGGGTTCTTCCCGGTTTGTTGTTATGGCTTCATAACTAGACTTTGAAGATGTTACCATCATGATATGGCTTCATAATTAGACTTTGAAGTTCGTTACATCAACGCTATAAGGCTTCATGATTTGACTTTGGAGTTGTCGTTGGCATTTTTAAAGGGGAATTTCAGCGATTAGACGGCTGAAATCGTTACTTGGGGTCACTGATTCGTAATTAGACTTTGAAGTTGTTAGAAGCAGTGGGTGGCTTCATAATTAGACCTCGGAATTATTATCAGTTCATACGGCTTAATGATTCGACCTTGGAGTTATTGTCAGTGTTAAACAACTTCATGACTAGACTTTGAAGTTGTTGTTAGGAGTTCCCTAGTGGATTTCCCTCGCGTAGCTGTTATGTCAGCATTGCAGACTTCATGATTTGACTTTGGAGATTGGCATGGTTTTCTCCGAGTGGTTGTTACGTCAGCGTTACACGGCTTCAGAATTAGACTTTGGAGTCATCGTTAGCGATTCCCCCAACAGAGTTTCTATAGTAGCTGTTACGTCAGCATTGAGCAGCTTCATAATTAGACCTTGGAGTTGTCGTCAACATCAAACGATTTCGTAATTAGACGTTGGAGTTCTTCAGCGGTACCGCATCTTCATAATTAGACTTTGGAGTTGTTGTCCGAAAGTTTTGTCCACATGGAATAGCTTCATAAGTAGACTTTGGAGTTCTTACCAGATTTTTCCCCACAGAGTTGCTCGTCGAAGTTTCTCTTATCCGGCCGTCAGAGTATTTCCTTCAAGTTTGCTGTTCTGTCAGCGTCGCAGGGTTTCATAATCAAAATTTCAGAAGTTATCGCCTGTTGTCGAAATAGGTGCCAGACAGTTAATTGCAGAGCATCCCCAGTGGGTTTGGTTACTGCAAAGATAAAGTGGAGTTATTGTCCAGTACGATTGACTGAATTGAATTACTATCGGGTGGGAGAATTTGGTCCCCAATGAAGTCGTCGTGACTTCTTCGTAGTGACGAAATATTATCCCCAGTAGAGCCCTCCTCAAATTCGTTGTCACGTCAGCACTGGAAGGTTTATGGGTTGGGACTGACGGAGTTAGCTACTGCAGAGATAAGAAGTTTCCTGTGTTTAGGCAGATGATTTTCCCGTATGAATAGGCGGATGATTGTTTCTTATGTTTAGGCAGATGATTTTCCCGTATGAATGGGCGGATGATTGTTTCCCGTGTTTAGGCAGATGATTTTCCCGTATGAATGGGCGGATGAAGTTCCCTGTGTTTAGGCAGATGATTTTCCCGTATGAATGGGTCGATGAAGTTCCCTGTGTTTAGACAGATGATTTTCCCGTATGGATGGGCGGACGAAGTTTCCTGTGATTAGACAGAAATATTCCCCAGTGAAGTCGACAAATTTATTGCCTATGATGGGACCTCCTCGTGTTGGTAAGATGCGGATAACTCACCCCCAGCGGAGTAGCCGAAATCTCTCCGTGTCGACGGAATCTCTATTCGTGTTGACGAATTTGTTTCTCTTCTGGTGTTGACAAGGTTAGTCCAGTTATGGACGGAGGTGCTCAGTACCTGTGGTGTTACACAGGTGGTCGAAATCGAATTCAGAAGTATTATCAGACGTTGGATCAGTTGTTGCCGTAACAACCAGATTCAAATGGTGGATGTCTTTCCCCAAGCAGTTGCAGTTTATTTCTGCGGTTGGCAAATTTCTGGGTTTCTTGGTATTCAACCGTCTCGTACCTTGAATGTTTGAAGGCCGTTCGCTCTTCACCCAGTCGGGTCCAAGCCGTTCGAATAGGGGTAGCTGTTGCACCCCAAAATTTGCTCAACTTTTCTTGCCTGATTTGTGTTTCATTGCATTTCATTTGCATAGTCACATCATGTACATTGCTTAATCATTTGCATATCATAGCATAGCATGCATCCAACAAGGGATCAGGGTGTCTATTAAGAGAAGAGCCTAGCAAGGTGTGTTATCCAAGATGAGAAGTCATCCAGGCCATCAAGAAAGGATTTGAAGTCTTGAGAAGTTTGAGTGCCTACATGTGGGTTTTGCTCCTATCTTGAGGAATATTGAGAATCATCAGGGGGATGAGAACCATGGAATGGGAATGTGAGGTGTGTATGGATCTCATGGGATGTCTAGAGGGCCTTATTGGAGCTTAAACAAGTCATTGTATCAAGTTCAAGAGCCATGGTTGAGATGTGTACAAGTAGGGTTTCATCTGGGTAACCCTAGGTCAAGGAGAGCAAAGAAAGGGCATCAAGACCTAGCTCTAGGTCATGGAAGTCATGGATTGATATGTTGAAGCATGTGTGTGGATGAGCTAAGACCAAGTTCAAAAGAATCAAGAGTGGTTGGAGGTGTTTGAGATAGGGTTCCTAGGGTAAAATCCCCTGTATAGCACTGGACTTCCAAGCCACATGAGTCAAAATAAAAGTTTCAAATGGATTCTTGGCCAAGATGAAACTTGTAGATCTTCTCAATACCTTTAATTTGAGTATTAGAAGTCTTCAAGAAGATTTGTAGAACTCAAGTTATGGTTCTTGCAAGTTACAAGTCACTAGAGGACATTGAAATTTATCTGTGAAAGTCACTTGACTTCCAAGCAACGGTTGCCCCTCAAGTAGTTTTAAAATGGATTCTTGGCCAACATAAGAGTTGTAGGTCTTGATCTTAGCTTTAATTTGAGTACTAGAAGTCCTCAAGAATATTTGTGGAACTCAAGTTATGATCTTGGCAATCCAGGGGTATTTTGGGAAAGTTGAATTATAGGTCATTTTCAACATGTGTCAAAATCTCTATCTTCCACTCCTCAAATGAAAAAGTGTTCAACATGAAATGTGTTTAGAATGATGTTTATAGGTTAGATGAAAAGTCATGAGGGATTGAATTGGCTTGCTTCACAAAATGATCCAAAATGGCCTAAAAAGAGGGATTTTTCAAATGATTCAAAGGAGGGAAATTGGGATTTTTGAACTATAAGTCATAAACATGGCATATGGGTAGTCATTTTGAATGGAAATTGGATTTCAAACACATTAGCAATGTCACAATTTTGAGATGAGCCCTAATTTCATGAGTTGCTTTGAAAAGTGATTACTTCATTTACAAGCTACAATGCCAAAACAGGAATCAAGGCATTTCAGGCTGAGCTAGCTGTCCAAACATATCCCAAATTCAATTTGCAGTTGAATAGAACATTCTGGAATGAAAAATGAGGGAGAAATCGTGACTGTCACCATTGAGTTTCAAGTGTATGACAGAATTTTGGATTGGTTAATTTGGGCCTTAATTTGGACTTAGAAGCCCATGAGAAGTTTCTATATATTCATTTCAATGATTCCAGATGAAGGTTGGTGCAGAATTCGTGGAGAGAGTGAAGATAGCAAGTTGAGTTTCAAGGTTTCTAACTGAAAACGGTTTTGGAGTTCAAGGCACATTCAAGCCAAATTGAGGGTTGGAAAAGCTTCCTCTTGCTTCACTGATCGTGTTTGAAGAGTTGTGGAGTTTGAATCCATCATTTTCTATCTCTGTTGATCCAATTTTCACAGGTATGTAATTCTTGAATTTCCTCTTGATCTAGGATGAACTAGGTAGATTCTTGCATGTGGTTAGGGTTTAGATGGAACCTAGGTCGTTTCTGGATAGAAATTTGAGCAGTTAGAGACATTCCAAGATGGCATGTCATTTCTGTTTGAGCACGAATTGAGTTGATCCTAAGGCTATGAACTGATTTGGATAGATCATTATGATGTACAAAACATGAGGATCATTTTTATGGATTCAATTTTGCAAATGGTGATGGTTGAGATTTTGGCATAATCTGAAGATGGCTTCGTGTTTTAATTTCCATTGAGAGTTAGATGAAATGGATGTGATATTCATGATCCTAGTGATTTTCTGAGTAAGATAGGTATAATCTTTGTGATTTCTGGTCACCTGCAAGTGGACCTTCACCGGAGAAGACGGTGTTTTCCACCGTGGACCACCGCCTGAGAATAGTCTCAGGTCACCTGAGTTTGTGAAGAAGATAACGTCTGGACCATTGGATCAGTCCTTCAGATGAACTTTGTACGCAGATCGTGTGGTCACCATTTAAACCCAACTCTCCCTCCATTAATTCAATACGCACCGTTTCATTTATTGAGTCAGCACCCAGTCATCAGCCACCTCACCCTCACGTGGATGCGCTCTGGAACGTTAGATGCGTTTACCAGTCAATCAATCCATTGGCTCATGTTTAATTCAGCATTTTATTTTCTTTTTATTCTTTTTGGATTTATTTTAATTCATTTGACTTCTAAAATCCATATTAAATCCAATTTTAATCAAAAAAATATTTTAAAAATATCTCCATGATCTTGGATTTAATTGTGATTTTATGAAATCAATAAATCTCATTTTCATCCATTTTTTCAAATTAATTTGATTTTCTCCATTTTATTATTTTCTTTAATTTTGTATATTTGCTACATGTTTTTGCTGATTTTATTGTGACCAATTGGTGCATGATTTTGAGTTGATTCTTGTTGGATTAGTTAGCTTAAAGAAGCATGTACCCTTAGAAATTTCATCATATTTTTGTGAATAAATCTTAGGCCAATTTAAGTGGTGAACATAAGGAGTGTTAGATTTAGGGTTTCAAAACAACTAGTTGTAGTTTAGGGCATAGTTTGGGGACTTAGGGTTTGATTTAGGTCCTGGGATTTATATGGGGTATTGGGTATAGGCTTAGGTTCCCTTAGAAATTTAATTAGGATTTTGTGATCTATTTTAGCATTTTATTTGTATTTTGCAATTGGTGTGATGTTTATGGGTTTCTCCCTTGGATGCTTGGTTTATTCAATTTGTGTGGGGCTATTTTGGGTGTGCTTTTGGCTTGGACTTTGCTTGGATGAATTGAAGATCAAGTGAAGTTTCTTTGGATGGCTTGAAGAAGCTTGGAGTTGAAGATTTCTCATCTGTTGGAATGCTTGTCAGGAGCTTAGGAATTAGGGTTTTAGGAAGAGCTTTTTAGACTTAGTTCATTTCTTGCCTCAAACATGGAATGTTTTTTTTGCTTCCATCCTATCCTATGATTCAAAGTCCTCTTAAGGAAACCCCATCTCTACCTTGGAGGGATGAGTGGTATGCCTTAAAGAGTAGAACTTTTGAGGATACCCTTCTTTGCAGATGATGGTTTCTAGTGATTTCCTTTGGTTTTCACTGGTTTCCATTCATTATAACTTGATCCCAATAACAAATCTTTCTTGGTGGAGTTTGCTAGAGCTTGGATATGAAGATCTAATATGTTGAAGATGCCTTTCATGAGTTTTGCTTGAAGATGAAGTTGTTACTGTCAACTTTGTTGTCAGAAGCTTGCTGGAGGATTGAAGCTAGGGTTTACTGTTGTTTTTGAGCTGGAGTTTTCTGTAGATGTGGAGCTTAACTGTTTAGGTATTGAGGAGCCTTATTTGAAGTGTGCTTTCTCTTCCTTGGAAGTTGGATATTGAAGTTTATTGAAGTTTGAAGATGAGAGCTGTTGCTGTCAGAGCTGTTGTTTGCTATAGGAGTTTGATGTTGCTGCTTGGGCTGCCTCCTTTGGGTTTTGTTTTTTGTATTGTTTGTTGGCTTGTAGCTTGCCCCCTAGGTTTGAAGTGAATGTTGATTCACTTTGTCTGTTGTTTTCCCAGGTTCGAGGTTGAGTGGGACTCCCTTGCCTCGTTTGTATTGCTGCATTGCATGCATTTTACTGTATTTGCTTGCTTTCTTTTCTGTTTATTCCCTAGGATCTCTGATTTCCTCTGTGCAGAAGGGAATTATGACAGACATTAGGATTCTTATCCATGCATGACAACATTAGGTTAGTTTTTATTCCCTTTTCAACCCTAGGCTTTTTAGAGTTTCTTTCTCTTCTTATCTCAAAACAATTCAAAAACACAGTAATAAGGTTAATCGTTGTCGTACGTTACGAGCCTTAATCTATTTGAGAAAGGGTTGCTGGAGAGCTTCTTTCCAGTAGTCTGGCTGCTTAGTGTGGTACCTTTTGGGTGACACGCGAGTAGCCACTCTCAAATCATAGTCTCTAGTGCATCAGAGATTGCAAACAAACTAAAAAACACTTCTTTCGTAAAAGATTCAAACAAACATCAAAGTGTCATTTTTGTCCGCTTGGACTCTTAATCAAGAAAAAACCCTTTTTGAAGGTAATAAAAAACAGTCAGACAAGCTTGTGTCTTCCGTAGCCCGAACTACGTTTGCTATGATCTTTCATGCTGTATGAAAGTACATAGGCATAGGATGCCGTATCCTAGTGAGCAACCTTCCCACCTTTCCCGTAGGTAGGCGAACTACGTTGACTCTGATTTCTCGTTCCAGACGGGAATACGTAGGCATAAAGTGTGATACTTTGCCAAGTCATTTTATTTTCTTTTTAACCCAGACCTTTAGAGTAGATAGAATAACAATCCGTACCAGAAAATAAGCGTGGATCCCGTCGAGTACGGCGGACGTGAGGGGTGCTAACACCTTCCCCTTGCGTAATCGACTCCCGAATCCAGGAATTTGGTTGCGACGACCATTCCTTTCCCGTTTTGTGTTAGGTTTACTCTGAGCGTTTCCTTTCCCTCCGTTGGCATAAATAACGCACGGTGGCGACTCTTCTGTCATAGCCGGCGCCGATTTTCGCAATAGCGACATATGTGACCAAATCCTTCACATCCACGACACTGAATCCCTTTGCTTTGAGTGGACTTTTCTTCAGACCTTGTTCTTCTACCAACATCATTAGACCTGCTGATGTCATATGAGTTGTTCTTGACATTTGGTCTTGACTTTATGTCCATCCTCTTCATTACCTTGTTACACTCTCTTCAAAGGAGCACTATAGCATTGGATAAGCTTTCATCAGTATCCATATCACATTCATCCTATCCATCTTCAGTATTTGACACAAAGGCTATGCTCTTTTTCTTATCAGATTTGTCACTTATCCTTACTTCAAAGGTTAAGAGAGATCCAATAAGTTGATCCACCCTCATCTTGATGATGTCTTGAGCTTCTTCTATGGCAGTTACTTTCATATTAAATCTCTTGGGAAGAGACCTGAGAATCTTTCTTACAAGCTTTTCTTCTGACAACATATGAAAATCATGTATGCTTTCATCATCTTTCATCCTTAAGTTTTCAAATTTGGTAGTTAGCAATTGAAGTCTTGACATCTTCACCTTAGAAGTACCTTCATGAGTAGTTTTGAGTATCTCCCAAGCATCTTTGGCAACTTCGCATTTGTTCACCAATCTAAATATACTTCTATCAATTCCATTGAACAAGGCATTCAAGGCTTTAGAATTTCCAAGAGCCAATTCATCCTCCTCCTTAGTCCATTCTTCCTCAGGCTTCAGGTCAAATGTAGCTTTTCCATCTTTCCCAACAGTGACAGAGTGTTCCATCCTTTTATGACAGCTTTCCAAGCCTTACTATCCAATGATTTCAAGAAAGCCATAATGCGAGGTTTCCAATAATTATAATTATTTCCATCTAGAACAGGTGGTCTGTTTACAAATCCTCCCTCTTTGTCCATAGTACCAGAAATTATTGTCCCTAGATCTCACCCAGAATCAGAGCAGGATGCCTGCTCTGATACCAATTGAAATTCTGGTATCAGATATGAGATGTCGAAAGAGATGTCACAACACTAATATCTGAACAATTACCAATGTATGAAAAAGATAAAATGCAATTAACAATTGTAAAGAGACACAAGCAATTGTTAACCCAATTTGGTGCAAACACACCTACGTCTGGGGGCTACCAAGCCAGGAAGGAAATCCATTAAACATAATTAGTTTGAAGACTCTCATCAAACTCTCTCTAGTTTACAATCTTCACACCTAATCTCTACCCGTGTAACTTCTATCTAAGACACTCTCAGATATGAGACACCTCTCACTCCCCCTCAATCACATGCAATGATAAAAACAGAAGATCAAAAAGTAGAAGAAACACTTCAAGGACAACACTTAATCTTGCTTAAAAGCTTCAATCAAGAACAATACACTCATGCTTAAAAGCTTAGAGTGGACAACTTACAACTCAAAGAACTCAGCCCAATTCACACATCAAAGTGATGAATGAATGGCTCACAAGAAACCAACTAACAAAATACTCAAACCCTAACCAAAGATAAAATGCAGCTTCCTCAAAATCTTCTCTCTACCTTACAAGTAGGGTTAACACGTCTTTAAATAGAAACCATTCTTCATGGGCTTGGGCAAAAGTAATCCATAATTAAAGCTAATTATTCTCCATATCTTTTTGCACAAAAATAGCAACAAACCATTATTCAAAAGGAAACAGAATATACTTGCTTCAAATAATGTCACGCCTTGATTTGTGCAAGCAATCACTTAACAAAGGCACACAAAAGATTGCAGAAAAAATGCAACAGACAAAATATAACATTCTGACTTAATGTTCTGTAAACATATGTCAGGACATCATACTTGACATCATGAACTAAACCCTGCAACAACAAAAAGAACCACCTGCAGAATGTTAAGATCACATGTCAAGACATCATATAGGACATCTTGTGATAACACCAAGTTTTACCAAAATTGTTTCCAATCACAGAACTAACAAATACAATGCAAATATCAACTTCCAAATCTATGTCTAGAGTTTGTTAGTTGATAGATGAAGAAATTAGGTCAAGACTTGAAAAGTTTATGTCTAAAGCAATCCAAACCATAAATACAACAAAATATAGCAAATAACTTGATCTATATTGATCAAAGCTTTATTCACATACAAAAGATTAAAAGAAATACATAAAATCAGAATTAGTTACCTATAATCTTGACACAAAAGGGGTTTAGCCACCCATTTCCATGGTAGCTTGAGAAACAAGTTTCAGAAGAAGGTTAATCAACATCCAAGTCGAAAAATCGAGATTAGATGGGAATCCACCTTATTTTTGTGAAAGATGGCTAAGAGATGATGAAAAAAATAGGAGAACTAGGGTTTTCTTGGTGAAAAATATAAAGTCATGAAAAGGTATCAAAAAGTGGTTTTGGCTAAAAAATGGTCTCAAGTACTTATAACCATGATGTTGTGCTGTCACATTCGCACTGCGAACCTTCTGTTTGCCTAGCGAACATCCAAATATGGCACTTAAAGTGCCAGTGTACAGTTAAACCGCCCTGAGACATTTCCTCATATTCGTTGTGCGAACAATCCTTCGCACTGCGAAACCTTTTCAAGCAACTTCGCACAACGAGTTCTTATCCAAATACCTATTGCCTTAAGTCTGGGACCATTTTCTAGCACTTTGCTACTTCTTCACTCCAGCGAACCATTCACTAGCTTCTTTGCACATCGAGTTTTAATCCCTTTCTTCTCTGAGTGAACAGTGCCAAGCTCCCAGGGATCTTCGCTGGAAAGTTCGCTATGCAAACTTGTTGATGAATATTTTGGGGAAGTTCGCTAGCACTTCGCAGGGTGAACTTCATGATGTTTTGTTGCTGTCTTGGTTTCCTTGTCAATGTTCTTGTGTCTTACTCTTCTTGTTTTGTGCCTAATTCCTACACAATAACACACAAATCAAAGCAACCAAGACATTTTGAAGCAATGAAGCATATCATTCAAAACATAAGTGATTCAAATTAATTTATCTACAAAAAGAATGAAAGATGCCAATATTTGATAGAGCAATAAAGCAAAGTTTGGCATCTAACATGTACTAGTGTAAAACCTAAACGGAACCAAAATTACAAAGTAAATCCATCATTTTCAACCTCTCTTCTATGCATACATATAATCAAACTACACATAATCATTTTTTGATTGGGTGACCATTTAGATTAGGGTCGATAACGTCTAATTAGGTTGGTGTAACTGAGAATATTGGGTTCGGTTCTTTGTGTGTTTCAAATAAGAAAACCAAGTTGGGGTTTTCCTTCAAGATTGTTGAGGATTTGAAGGTTTTGGACAAGATCACGTAAATACGGTTTCGATAGAGTGAAGGCCTTGGGACAAGGTAGGTGGTACCTTGCAAAGGAGTAGCGTGAAATGGTGAACCGTGTTCATGAATCTTGGGTTCAACAAGTGCGTTATAAGGATTAATGCTACCGAGCAAAAACCTTGAAGACGACGAGGTCTTGCAAGCTAGTAACAAGAACTGGTGGATTGTAGCAGCATTGTTGATTACTTGATTAATCTTTGATCAAGGGTTTTGGAGGTTGTAGAATCAACAATAAACCATAGGTTATATAAGGTTAGAATCAACAATAAATCGGTCACATAATTGACCCTTAGAAACACATGGTCGCCTTCACTAAATTTTAAGTCTTTCCTCCTATTATCATGATAACTTTTCTGCCTACTCTGGGATGCCTTCATCTTTTCCCTAATCATCTGAATTATATCTGTAGTTTGTTGCACTATCTCGGGTCCAAGCATAATGCTCTCACCCGACTCATACCAACATAGAGGTGTCCTACACCTACTACCATATAATGCTTCAAAAGGCGTCATTCCAATACTAGAATGATGACTATTATTATAAGTAAATTCAATCAACGGTGAATGGGTATCTGTTATACCCCAAATTTGTCCTACCTTGTACATGACCTTCATCTGTGCATTCACTCCCTATCACTTATTCATAAATTTCAAAAAAAAAGTGAGAGATGTTTTTCTTGCTTAGGGTGTTACTAGGCTAAACCAAATTTCAAGCAGGCAGTTAAGACAAACGTACGAGTGGTTTGAACTGAGGTTCAATGGTTTTAATTTGATTTGTCTATCAGGTGAAGTTTTATCTCAGGATGTGTCAAGTTTGAAGTGTTCCATGGTAAAGGATTATCAAGAATCAATTTATTGCATCAGGATTTTGTATAGTGCATGATGTTGATTGCAAGACAAGTTCGTTGCTCAAGAGGTTCTAGATTCAACATGATTAAAAATAACTAAAGCAAGGATGAATTATTTGCGGGTAATTCATATTCAGTCTTCAACAGCTGAATCACTAGCTTAATTCATTTCAAATTCTCATGATTTATTTGAGGGAAAATGGTTTGGAAGAAAGAGGGTGTGAACGGCAAATCCAAGGTCTTTTCTATTAGAAATCCCATCATATATTATTTGGTTCCTTTACATACAAATGGTTCAAATAAATATGATTCACACATACACCACAGTAGCAACAATTCTAATTATGCATCAAAATGTGTCAATAGTTACTACTTTATTTTAAAGTATGTAATACCATTTATTTGGTACAGAAACCATACAATAAGCAGCCTATTTTAATTTAAATTTAGACTTGGAGAAGTGATGATTAAAGTACGTGTATCAGCCAAGGTCTTAATACAGGCTGGTTTTACAAGGAAGCTGTCCATTTTATCCATGTTAGCAACCAAAAAAGATCAATCCACCTAGTCATACTGCAGAGAGCAACACGGTAACTGTTCCCACTGCTAAAGGTGGAATGAGAAGGAAACATTGTCGAGCATGGACCCTTGCCGAGGTAACGAAGTTGATTGAAAGCGTGTCACGTTGTGGACCAGGGAGGTGGTCTGAGATCAAACGGTAATCCTTTTCCTCATACTCACATCGTACATCTGTTGATCTCAAGGACAAGTAGAGGAATTTGCTCAAAGCTAGCTTCGCTCATACACCTGCAGATGAGGGGATGAATTCACGAAAACATGTTCAAGCAAGTTAACAACTGGTGCAGCTAGTGTGCGTGGAGATAGAGTTTAGAGTTGATTAGCGACATTGGTTTGATTCATTTTCACACGAACTCAGCAGCAGCTGTCTGTATTCAATGAAAACGTTGCCGAAATTCGATTACGCAAACTCAAGCCCTTCCAGCTACAGCCTTTGACACGAAGTTGCAAGCAAAGTTACAGCTGACGTTTGGTTCCGCACCAACTCATCGCAGGTTCAGATGTGTCCAAAGAACAGCAACAATATCACACCAGACCAACTCTGTTACAACCATCTAAAAACCCTCCAATAAACCAACACTTGCAAAACTTCCCAAACAATGCTAGCAAAACCTGCTCCAATTCTGCAGAGCTCTGTCCTGCAACACTCCATCAGAAAAGAAAGAGACAAAACCACTGCTGCAAGGACTGTACCGACCTGGACAAACCTGCAATGAAAAAGAAAACCCACACCAGACAAGCTTTGTTAAAAAACCAACAGACCTGCAAACACACAGCCACTACTGGTACGACAACTTGTACTACCCTTAGTCACTCACACACCAAAACTTGCACGCCAGACAATATAATGGTATGACCCTGCTGCTCCTGCTTTTGGGGGCTCCATATTAGAGCAAAAATCATCATAATACGGGAACACCGTTGAAAATCAAGAAAAAAAACCTACATTGTGAAACCACAACCTTTGAACTTCAACCAAACAGTGGTCTTAACTCTGGGAAAACCTTCACAACTCTATTGATCTTCATTCATCATCAGCTCCATCAGCTCACTATCATGATCTTTTTCAACTTGAATCTCCAACTCCAAGCAACGACTTCTCATACTTCCATTTTCAATCAACTGTGAACTCAGAACACTCCCATAACCAAACAAATCCTCAACAACCATCAACACCTCTCTCTGCGGTTCACGAACAAGACAACCTTCTGACAGAAACTCCCCCAGATACCTCCAACAGTCACCATTTTCGCAACCCAAACTTCAGACCACATTTTATCAACCTTCTTTCCCTCCGTGGTAAACCGCAACCCAGAAACTCACGTCAATCTCCTTTCTCTTTCGACATTCATTATCAATCCTCAAACCCACCAACCTCACCTTCCATCGACGGTTGTTTGCTGTCATATTCTTTTGGGCAAGGCTTTCGAAAACACCATAAACCCTGCTACCATAAATCCAAACCCTCTTCATCGCAACCTCACCAGAAATAACCTTCAAACGGACCAAATCTCTCACCATCTTCCGTTACCTCAAAACCCAGAGTTCAACAACAACCTATCGTCACCTTCTTCACCAAACAAACTTCAGAAACCGACGCCGCCATTAACACGCCCTCCAAACTTCTCCGACCAAAGCTTCTAAACTCAAACGGAAAAAGCTCCCTCAAATCTTCAATCAACGAACTTACCTGTTAACCTCCCAAACTCACCTTCCATTGAACCCGCTTTGAATCTCCATATCCTCTAACCAAAACAACCCAATCCGAAAATCTCACATGACAACAACCATTCTAACTATTCTCACTATAGATTTAACCCATTTCGAAGATACAAAAAAAAGATGAGAGAGTTGCGTTTGGATTCGAGCAAACTTAAGGTCTGAGTTTAGATCTCGCGAGGCAATTAACGGTGTGATTCGAAGCTGGTAGAGCGGATTGAAATCGAGCGAGTGGGTCTGTGCGTGAACAAGGTGGTGTTTCCATCGCATTCACCGTTTTCCTTCGTAAGGTTTGTGGAGTACTTCTGGGACTTTGGAGATGGATGTGTTGTTGGGATACATCGTCCGTTTCTGCTTTACACCATCCTTTTCTTTTCTTTTTTAAAACAAAAAAACAAAAAAACTTTGTGTTATATTTTATTATTTTTATTTTCTGTAAATATAATTATTTGTGTATTATACTATATTTAGATTTTATTATGTTTATTTTAGAGTTTTTATATATATAATATTCCATTACTTTATTTTCTTTTAAAATTTCTATTATATATTTTAGAGTTTATATGTATATTATCCTTTTTTTAATTTCAACTTTATTTAGAGGTCTTATTAATTCATCTTTTTGAATATTCATACTTTAGAGTTGAATTTTGTTTCTCATTTATTATTGGACATTTTGTCCCATTTTCATCTGTTTTGGTCGATGACGAGACCTCCGTAATTCATTACCAGTCAAATTATTGATGAGTAGTGTTGGATCTGAGACCACTTCTTTTCTATCCACATTACTTGTCCCGACTTGATTCAAAAACTTTGTCAAACAATTTTCACAATCAAATTATCTTTGTATTGAATTAAAAAGAGGGGATTAAGTGTAGACTTTCTTCCTCTCCGGGTGTTGGGATGCCCACTGTAGTGAGGGTGGTTCCGACACTCGTCTTTCATACGAAGACGCTTTCCGTCCCTTTTCAAATCTCATCTCCTTAAAATCGATTCTTTGTGTGGAGCTAAAGAGAGGATTGGGTGTAGACTTTCTTCCTCTCCGAGTATTGGGATGCCCACTGTAGTGAGGGTGGTCTCGATACTCGTATTTCGATACGAAGACATAACTTTATCCATCACATATCTCTTTATCCACCATCTCGCTTTCACATTCCTTCCGTAACCCTTTTCACCTAAAACCTCGGTCCTGCACCGAGTGCATTTTCAAATATTTTCACAACAAAAACTTGAATGGTCGTGGAGTGGTTAGGCGTAGGCCTTCTCCTATCCCGAGTGCTGACGTTTACCGTAGGGTTCTCTGTCGCAAGGCACTTACCATTCAAAACCAAAAACAATTAAATAAGAGAATGAAGTTCTCTTTGCATTGAATTAAAGAGAGCGGATTGGGTGTAGACCTCTTCTTCTCCGAGCGTTGGGATGCCCACTGTAGTGAGGGTGGCTTCGACGCTCGTCTTTCAATACAAAGACGCCTCGTTCGCGACACCTTTTTTATAACAAAAACTTTGAGATAACGAATTGGGTACTACCCGTAGGGGTTACTATCCGAGGACCTGTCTCGCCCCTAAAAACAATTCAACAAATCAAACGTGACTTCTTGCCCCGCGTGGCGAAAACTAATCAATCTTTCAAACAGGATATGTTACGTCCGTTCTACCGCAAACAGGTACGCATAAGTCTCCTCACATGCGAGCAGCAAAACACCTAAACTGCTAGAACGCGCACGATAACATCATCCCCAGACACACCGGTTATCTGCACCGTAGGCCGAACTACGGCTGCTCTGATTCTTTACTTCGTTCAAGTAAAGATACGTAGGCACAAGGGCCACAATCCTTGCCGAGCACATAATCCCCCATATATCTGTAGTTCTCCGAACTACGTCGACTCTGACTTTCTCACATCTAATGAGAATACGTAGGCATAGGACTGCGATGTCCTACCGAGTCTGTTCTTTCTCTTTTCTTCCCCGTTCTCTCTTTCCTCCCAACTTTCTTGTTTCTAACCTTTTCTTTTACTCCGTGGAACACTTCTTATAGCATAATGTTTAAGCAAATAAATTCACACATCGACAAACAAAAGGTTCCCATCGAGTACGATGGATGCGAGGGGTGCTAATACCTTCCCTTCGCATAACCGGCTTCCGAACCCGTTCATGGTTGCGAGACCATCTTATCCATTATTTTCTTAAGGTTTTCTCGATATTTTCCTTTCCCCTCATGGGATAAATAAAGTTCGGTGGCGACTCTTCTGTCTATCCTTCTCGCCTCCCCGTCGTTGCGCGACGCATTTTTCGAGTAGCGACAGCTGGCGACTCTGCTGGGGACACCTAGCAAGCCAAGCCTATCTTTGTTTATCGTATTTGTGTTTTATTTGCCTTATTTGTTTATGCTTTGATTCTCTAACCTGTTGGGTTTATTGGATGGTTTGTGAGATAAAGCTTTCTACCCGAGCTTTATAGTATACACTAAGATTAGGAGGTGGTTTCTTTCTGATTTGCGAGACTTAGGACTCGTTGAGTTGGATCGAATTCCACCGCTCAGATGAGACCCCTTTGGGATGATTATGTCTTACGTGTAGTCGTAATGGCGTTTTTACTTCCGACGTGGGAGTCCGTGACTCTGAGGACCTTTTAGAACCTTATTCTGAAGGGTGCTAGAACATGACTCTGTGTTCATCCTTTGAAGGGATTACCGTCTTACGAGTAGTCGTTATGATGGAAAACTTTTGAGGGTTAGGGCATGGAACTTTGTTTAAAAGCCTTTGGGATGCCCTCTTACAAACCAATAGATAACCCACCCGAGGGGAGAGATACCTTTTGTTGTTGTGCAGGATGTATGACTTAGATCCTTGATATGGATCTGTTCTCGTATGCGCTTATTACATTGCATTTGCATAAGCATCTCTGCATCATTTCTTGCATTCCTTACAGCCCGTTCTTACACGCCGCTTACCCTTTCAGAAAGAGTAAAGCAAGCTGACTTCACGACATCGGTATAATACAAGGAATAACCAGAGAAGAATCATGGATCAGATAGAACAAGACCAGGCTACTATGAGGAGCGAGATGCTGGGCATGAAGACGCAGATGAATCAACTCATGGAGATGATTCAGAACATGGCCAGGAGTCAAGAGGAGATGAGGCAAGCAGCAGAGAGGAGCGCTAATCAGACTTTGGCTGGTGCAATTCCTAATGCAAGCGGTGCAATTCCAATTCCCGCTGAAGCCACCCCAACCCCTGTTGGGGCAATTCCTACTTCTGCAGGTGCCATACCTGTCAACACCGCCCATCCACCAGTCGGTACGACTCATCCTCATGGTACTACGATCCCCACACAAGTCCAGTACGATGATCATGAAGGTTTCTATGAGAATTCAGGTGAAGCATATGGGCCACAGACCGCCGAGTTAGAGAAGAAGTTTATTGCTTTACAGGAGATGGTGAAGACATTGCAAGGCCCCAATGTTTTGGGACTGGATGCAGCTGAAATATGTCTTGTACCCGGAGTTAAGATACCTCCAAAGTTTGTAATTCCAACCTTTGAGAAGTACAAGGGTAACAGTTGTCCTAAGACCCACATAAGGTCTTACTGTAGGAAGATGGCCGCCTATTCTGATGACGAGAAGCTACTAATCCATTTCTTTCAAGATAGCTTAACAGAGGCATCCCTAGAATGGTATATGCACCTTGAACGATCCAACGTAAGAAGCTGGAAGGAGTTAGCAGACGCTTTCGTGAAACATTATCAGTATAATACTGACATGGCTCCGAATCGTATGCAGCTTCAGAATTTGACTCAGAAGCCGAATGAGTGTTTTAAGGACTTCGCGCAAAGATGGAGGGGAGTAGCTGCAAGGGTACAACCTCCGCTGATGGAGAAAGAACTGACAGATCTATTCATGGGCACGCTACAAGGACCGATCTTTGAGCGATTAGCATCCTCAACTTCCACAGTGTTTTCTGAACTTGTCATGGCTGGAGAAAGATTAGAGAATTTCATGAAGACGGGAAAAATTCAGAATGCAGGCGAATCTGCAAGCGGGGTCAAGAAGCCTTATCAGGGTTTCGTTAAGAAAAGGGAAGGCGAAGCTAGTGCAGTGTTCACCAACAGAGGAAGAACCCATCAGGGTTATCATCATGTTGCTGCTGTAGCTCCACAACAGCCGTTGTCCATTCCGGCAAATCAACCCGTGTTTCAACCAAACAGGCAACAACAATCCTATCAACCAAGACAAAATCAGTACCAGGGTCTACAAAGACAGAGGAGGCCAGAAAGAATATTTGATCCAATCCCGTCTACATACGCCAAGTTATTGCCATTCCTATTGAAGGGAGGTCTTGTTCAGCTTAGGGAGATGAAGGATCCTCCGGAGGTTCTTCCTTTTGGATTTGATGTCAATGCCAAATGTGAATTCCATTCTGGCTCCCCAGGCCATGACATTGAAAATTGCAAGACTCTGAAGCACCTTGTACAAGATCTCCTCGATTCGAAGGCAATAAACTTTACCCGAAACACCCCCAAACATCAAAACTAATCCAATGTCAGCTCATCACTCAACAAATATGATTGAAGAATCCTGTGGTCATCTCCAAAATCCAGTGGTCCAAGCTGGCAGACATCTTCAACATTAGCAGTCCTTAGATGCTTTTCTCATTTGCATTTGTAATTTATTTTCTGTCAATTGCTACTTGTTATTTAAACATTGTTATGTTGAATGGTAACATTAATGAAATGATTATGCGTTTTCCGAATTAATTATGTCGCATTCGCTCATTATTTCCACCTATCACAATCACAGACACATATATTTTTGTCCACTCCACTTTTTCACTGTTGTTTAGCAATATTGGAGGGAGGATGACGAAAACGAAATACCCATAATTGCAAACCGTATGTTTTCAGACAGAATCTCGTCAATGATGTACAGGCATTGTTTCAAACCCCTTAAAACACCGGAGATATAAGGAGTTAATCCCTAGTCAACCACTTCGAGCCTAGAAGTAGGAGTTTCCTTCGGATATTCAAACCCTTAACACTCAACCGGGGGCAGGGTAGTTATTCAGTTAATCTAACCTCACACTCAAAATCCAAAGACAAGACGGTTGTTCATCGATGACCTATGACGTGGCAGTCATAATCTTCCAACAAAATTCAAAAAAAAAATCAAAAGCCTGCTAAGTCAAGCATTTCAAAGGAGACTTAGGCAAAAATCAAGGCTATCCCGATGGATCTGACAAGCAAAATCAATCCATGCAAAAGTTAGGGATCAAAAACAAAATCAAAGAGGTTCTCAAACCCTCAATAAAAACAAAATAAGATTCAGTGGTCACCCAAAAGGGGTCACTGACATCCATCCATCAAAATAAGGTGACTGCCGTTTCAAGCAAACCTTGAACTATCAAGCTTACACCGTTAAGCGGGTGCAGAATTAACTGAACGTAGGTATGGAGATTATCAAGAAGAAGGGGTGGGTACAAATCAACTTTGAGCCTAATATCCTTTGTTTTACAACCATGAACCAGACCACGTTACAACCCTCGAAAGACCTAATTGAGGCGGGTTTTATTCTGAAAGAATACTATTGCGAGGTTGCGTAACCTGACTCCTTACAATTTTGCTAATCATCAACATTGGTGTCGGTATCCTTGCTATATCTTTCACGCCAATCCGGTTAGCACAACGTTTGGGCTAAATGGTCCATTCGTTTCACTCTCACGACACGTAATAAAAGACAATTCTTTCAAAAAAAAAACTTGCATGAACTTTGCATTGAGATTACCATTCGCGAACAAAAAATTTTTTTTTACAAGTTAGCAGTTGGCATTAAAGAAATTCCAACACAAAGCAATCGAGCATAACTGGATTATTCAGCGGTCTGGACAGGAACCAAGTATACCATATAACTTATCAAACCTGGGGCATTGACATCCGAGAGCAGGAAATCAGTCAGTCTGAGGCAAATCCCCAGGCGTCGGTCGACCATGGGGCAAATCATTCATGAAGCGGTTGATCAGAAGAGAATCATCTTGAGAATATTGATCAGGGGCAGGCCACCCAGAGTTTCTTTGACTTAAGAATAGGTCCCTCCGATGTTCAATCGAGGTAAGTTAAGTCGCTTCCACGCTCTTTCAGGGGAAAACTACTCCAAGAGTACATTGGAGCCAACTACCACAAGAATCGGCTAATCAATGATGAATCCATTTGTGGTACGAACTCTAGGGCAGACCATCTCGAGTTCGTCTCATGGCAAGCTGCTCAAGCAAGTTCATTCCCGTCAACAACTGTTAAGTTTAAAACGATGTCAGGAAGTCAGGCTTGCCCTCTACTCTCCCACATAACCCAGAGCCCAATCCGCATTGGCAACTACCAAAAGTCCGCCACGTCGGCACTTGCATTCCCAATTACCCGTCTGCATCATATGCATCATACGCATCGCGTTCGACTTCATAAGCATCTTGCATCACACGCATACCCGGAATTACATCATACTTTCCCCCAGCTTTTGCATCACCGCGTGTTAGCATTTGCATTTGCATCTCCATTCGGTATGGAATATCATTATCATCAAGCATTCACATATGCGAGCTCAGATTCAAGATCAAAATTTTGAAGATTTTCAAGATCATCATCAGCCCAGTCAGGGGCATCCCTTGCAATATCGTGGTTTTCTCCCACGAGAGTCAGAGGATATCAAGATCATAATCAGCCCAGTCAGGGGCATTCTCCGCAAGACCGTGGGCGTTCCCCACGAAGCTGTGCAATATTTGTTGGACAAATCCAAGAGCTTCAACGCAATCAGCAGCCCAGTCAGGGGCATTATCTGCAAAGGCCATGGGTCATCCAACGAATTTCAAGAAAATCAAAAGCAAAATCCAGCCCAGTCAAGGGCATCTTTTCAAGACCATGGGTGTCTTGCATGATGTATTGCAACCTCGTGGTTAATCAGATCTTCAAATCAACAATCAGCCCAGACAGGGGCATCTCCAGTAAATCCATGGGTGATCCCCAGTGAATTATCTCCAGCAGACTTCAACGATAAGTGGCAATCTCTTCAGAGAAGCTTATCCATCTTCAACGATAAGTGGCAATCTCTTCAGAGAAGCTTATCCATCTTCAGCGATAAGTGGCAATCTCTTCAGAGAAGCTTATCCATCTTCAACGATAAGTGGCAATCTCTTCAGAGAAGCTTATCCATCTTCAGCGATAAGTGGCAATCTCTTCAGAGAAGCTTATCCTCCTGTCATCCTTTTGGTGTTAGGGTTGATTTTGTTTCGCTCCATCATCCTTTTGATGGATCTGGCACCCTTTAGGTGTCATGACTAGCATTTTTTCCATTATCCTTTTGGTAATGAACTCCTTACATCCTTTTGGTGTCGGGTTTGCCATGTTTCGCTCCATCACCCTTTTGGTGATGGGTCTAGCATCCTTTTGGTGTTATGACTAGCGTCTCCGCTCCATCATCCTTTTGGTGATGGGTCTGGCATCCTTTCGGTGTCATGACTAGCGTGTTTTCCATTATCCTTTTGATAATGGACTCCTTACATCCTTTTGATGTTAGGGTCGATGTTGTCTCTCGCTCCATCATCCTTTTGGTGATGGGTCTAGCATCCTTTTGGTGTTATGACTAGCGTCTCCGCTCCATCATCCTTTTGGTGATGGGTCTGGCATCCTTTCGGTGTCATGACTAGCGTGTTTTCCATTATCCTTTTGGTACTAGACTCCTATCATCCTTTCGGTGATAGGTCTAGCATCCTTTTGATGTTATGACTAGCGTCTCCGCTCCATCATCCTTTTGGTGATGGGTCTGACATCCTTTTGGTGTCATGACTAGCGTGTTTTCCATTATCCTTTTGGTAATGGACTCCTTACATCCTTTTGATGTTAGGGTCGATGTTGTCTCCATCATCCTTTTGGTGATGGGTCTGACATCCTTTTGGTGTCATGACTAGCGTGTTTTCCATTATCCTTTTGGTAATAGACTCCTATCATCCTTTCGGTGATAGGTCTAGCATCCTGTTGGTGTCGTAACTAGCATATTTTCGGTCATCCTCTTGGTGGTAGGTCTGGCATTTCGTCGATGTCAGACTGTGCGATTGTGTTTTGCTCTACCGCCCTTTGGTAGTAATAGCTGTGTTCATTTTTTTTCCCATCACCCTTTTGGTGATGACGACCTTTCTCCTGTTATTTACAGTTTACTCGGAAGTACACCAACGTTTTCAATTCTTGAGCATTTCTTTTCTTCTCGGACAAATTCGGGGTCTTCTTTATATCTAATTGCCTTTTACCTTGAAAGAGTGAGCGTCAGAACCGTTCATCTTACTAGGTCAAAGTCAATTAAATAGGGGCATCTGTTATACCCCAAATTTGTCCTACCTTGTACATGACCTTCATCTGTGCATTCACTCCCTATCACTTATTCATAAATTTCAAAAAAAAAGTGAGAGATGTTTTTCTTGCTTAGGGTGTTACTAGGCTAAACCAAATTTCAAGCAGGCAGTTAAGACAAACGTACGAGTGGTTTGAACTGAGGTTCAATGGTTTTAATTTGATTTGTCTATCAGGTGAAGTTTTATCTCAGGATGTGTCAAGTTTGAAGTGTTCCATGGTAAAGGATTATCAAGAATCAATTTATTGCATCAGGATTTTGTATAGTGCATGATGTTGATTGCAAGACAAGTTCGTTGCTCAAGAGGTTCTAGATTCAACATGATTAAAAATAACTAAAGCAAGGATGAATTATTTGCGGGTAATTCATATTCAGTCTTCAACAGCTGAATCACTAGCTTAATTCATTTCAAATTCTCATGATTTATTTGAGGGAAAATGGTTTGGAAGAAAGAGGGTGTGAACGGCAAATCCAAGGTCTTTTCTATTAGAAATCCCATCATATATTATTTGGTTCCTTTACATACAAATGGTTCAAATAAATATGATTCACACATACACCACAGTAGCAACAATTCTAATTATGCATCAAAATGTGTCAATAGTTACTACTTTATTTTAAAGTATGTAATACCATTTATTTGGTACAGAAACCATACAATAAGCAGCCTATTTTAATTTAAATTTAGACTTGGAGAAGTGATGATTAAAGTACGTGTATCAGCCAAGGTCTTAATACAGGCTGGTTTTACAAGGAAGCTGTCCATTTTATCCATGTTAGCAACCAAAAAAGATCAATCCACCTAGTCATACTGCAGAGAGCAACACGGTAACTGTTCCCACTGCTAAAGGTGGAATGAGAAGGAAACATTGTCGAGCATGGACCCTTGCCGAGGTAACGAAGTTGATTGAAAGCGTGTCACGTTGTGGACCAGGGAGGTGGTCTGAGATCAAACGGTAATCCTTTTCCTCATACTCACATCGTACATCTGTTGATCTCAAGGACAAGTAGAGGAATTTGCTCAAAGCTAGCTTCGCTCATACACCTGCAGATGAGGGGATGAATTCACGAAAACATGTTCAAGCAAGTTAACAACTGGTGCAGCTAGTGTGCGTGGAGATAGAGTTTAGAGTTGATTAGCGACATTGGTTTGATTCATTTTCACACGAACTCAGCAGCAGCTGTCTGTATTCAATGAAAACGTTGCCGAAATTCGATTACGCAAACTCAAGCCCTTCCAGCTACAGCCTTTGACACGAAGTTGCAAGCAAAGTTACAGCTGACGTTTGGTTCCGCACCAACTCATCGCAGGTTCAGATGTGTCCAAAGAACAGCAACAATATCACACCAGACCAACTCTGTTACAACCATCTAAAAACCCTCCAATAAACCAACACTTGCAAAACTTCCCAAACAATGCTAGCAAAACCTGCTCCAATTCTGCAGAGCTCTGTCCTGCAACACTCCATCAGAAAAGAAAGAGACAAAACCACTGCTGCAAGGACTGTACCGACCTGGACAAACCTGCAATGAAAAAGAAAACCCACACCAGACAAGCTTTGTTAAAAAACCAACAGACCTGCAAACACACAGCCACTACTGGTACGACAACTTGTACTACCCTTAGTCACTCACACACCAAAACTTGCACGCCAGACAATATAATGGTATGACCCTGCTGCTCCTGCTTTTGGGGGCTCCATATTAGAGCAAAAATCATCATAATACGGGAACACCGTTGAAAATCAAGAAAAAAAACCTACATTGTGAAACCACAACCTTTGAACTTCAACCAAACAGTGGTCTTAACTCTGGGAAAACCTTCACAACTCTATTGATCTTCATTCATCATCAGCTCCATCAGCTCACTATCATGATCTTTTTCAACTTGAATCTCCAACTCCAAGCAACGACTTCTCATACTTCCATTTTCAATCAACTGTGAACTCAGAACACTCCCATAACCAAACAAATCCTCAACAACCATCAACACCTCTCTCTGCGGTTCACGAACAAGACAACCTTCTGACAGAAACTCCCCCAGATACCTCCAACAGTCACCATTTTCGCAACCCAAACTTCAGACCACATTTTATCAACCTTCTTTCCCTCCGTGGTAAACCGCAACCCAGAAACTCACGTCAATCTCCTTTCTCTTTCGACATTCATTATCAATCCTCAAACCCACCAACCTCACCTTCCATCGACGGTTGTTTGCTGTCATATTCTTTTGGGCAAGGCTTTCGAAAACACCATAAACCCTGCTACCATAAATCCAAACCCTCTTCATCGCAACCTCACCAGAAATAACCTTCAAACGGACCAAATCTCTCACCATCTTCCGTTACCTCAAAACCCAGAGTTCAACAACAACCTATCGTCACCTTCTTCACCAAACAAACTTCAGAAACCGACGCCGCCATTAACACGCCCTCCAAACTTCTCCGACCAAAGCTTCTAAACTCAAACGGAAAAAGCTCCCTCAAATCTTCAATCAACGAACTTACCTGTTAACCTCCCAAACTCACCTTCCATTGAACCCGCTTTGAATCTCCATATCCTCTAACCAAAACAACCCAATCCGAAAATCTCACATGACAACAACCATTCTAACTATTCTCACTATAGATTTAACCCATTTCGAAGATACAAAAAAAAGATGAGAGAGTTGCGTTTGGATTCGAGCAAACTTAAGGTCTGAGTTTAGATCTCGCGAGGCAATTAACGGTGTGATTCGAAGCTGGTAGAGCGGATTGAAATCGAGCGAGTGGGTCTGTGCGTGAACAAGGTGGTGTTTCCATCGCATTCACCGTTTTCCTTCGTAAGGTTTGTGGAGTACTTCTGGGACTTTGGAGATGGATGTGTTGTTGGGATACATCGTCCGTTTCTGCTTTACACCATCCTTTTCTTTTCTTTTTTAAAACAAAAAAACAAAAAAACTTTGTGTTATATTTTATTATTTTTATTTTCTGTAAATATAATTATTTGTGTATTATACTATATTTAGATTTTATTATGTTTATTTTAGAGTTTTTATATATATAATATTCCATTACTTTATTTTCTTTTAAAATTTCTATTATATATTTTAGAGTTTATATGTATATTATCCTTTTTTTAATTTCAACTTTATTTAGAGGTCTTATTAATTCATCTTTTTGAATATTCATACTTTAGAGTTGAATTTTGTTTCTCATTTATTATTGGACATTTTGTCCCATTTTCATCTGTTTTGGTCGATGACGAGACCTCCGTAATTCATTACCAGTCAAATTATTGATGAGTAGTGTTGGATCTGAGACCACTTCTTTTCTATCCACATTACTTGTCCCGACTTGATTCAAAAACTTTGTCAAACAATTTTCACAATCAAATTATCTTTGTATTGAATTAAAAAGAGGGGATTAAGTGTAGACTTTCTTCCTCTCCAGGTGTTGGGATGCCCACTGTAGTGAGGGTGGTTCCGACACTCGTCTTTCATACGAAGACGCTTTCCGTCCCTTTTCAAATCTCATCTCCTTAAAATCGATTCTTTGTGTGGAGCTAAAGAGAGGATTGGGTGTAGACTTTCTTCCTCTCCGAGTATTGGGATGCCCACTGTAGTGAGGGTGGTCTCGATACTCGTATTTCGATACGAAGACATAACTTTATCCATCACATATCTCTTTATCCACCATCTCGCTTTCACATTCCTTCCGTAACCCTTTTCACCTAAAACCTCGGTCCTGCACCGAGTGCATTTTCAAATATTTTCACAACAAAAACTTGAATGGTCGTGGAGTGGTTAGGCGTAGGCCTTCTCCTATCCCGAGTGCTGACGTTTACCGTAGGGTTCTCTGTCGCAAGGCACTTACCATTCAAAACCAAAAACAATTAAATAAGAGAATGAAGTTCTCTTTGCATTGAATTAAAGAGAGCGGATTGGGTGTAGACCTCTTCTTCTCCGAGCGTTGGGATGCCCACTGTAGTGAGGGTGGCTTCGACGCTCGTCTTTCAATACAAAGACGCCTCGTTCGCGACACCTTTTTTATAACAAAAACTTTGAGATAACGAATTGGGTACTACCCGTAGGGGTTACTATCCGAGGACCTGTCTCGCCCCTAAAAACAATTCAACAAATCAAACGTGACTTCTTGCCCCGCGTGGCGAAAACTAATCAATCTTTCAAACAGGATATGTTACGTCCGTTCTACCGCAAACAGGTACGCATAAGTCTCCTCACATGCGAGCAGCAAAACACCTAAACTGCTAGAACGCGCACGATAACATCATCCCCAGACACACCGGTTATCTGCACCGTAGGCCGAACTACGGCTGCTCTGATTCTTTACTTCGTTCAAGTAAAGATACGTAGGCACAAGGGCCACAATCCTTGCCGAGCACATAATCCCCCATATATCTGTAGTTCTCCGAACTACGTCGACTCTGACTTTCTCACATCTAATGAGAATACGTAGGCATAGGACTGCGATGTCCTACCGAGTCTGTTCTTTCTCTTTTCTTCCCCGTTCTCTCTTTCCTCCCAACTTTCTTGTTTCTAACCTTTTCTTTTACTCCGTGGAACACTTCTTATAGCATAATGTTTAAGCAAATAAATTCACACATCGACAAACAAAAGGTTCCCATCGAGTACGATGGATGCGAGGGGTGCTAATACCTTCCCTTCGCATAACCGGCTTCCGAACCCGTTCATGGTTGCGAGACCATCTTATCCATTATTTTCTTAAGGTTTTCTCGATATTTTCCTTTCCCCTCATGGGATAAATAAAGTTCGGTGGCGACTCTTCTGTCTATCCTTCTCGCCTCCCCGTCGTTGCGCGACGCATTTTTCGAGTAGCGACAGTATCCCAAGCACCTCTCTGCTTGAGTACACACGCTCTCAACAAGTCTTCTAGTGACTGAATGGTCCTATCAGATTATACATCTATTTGCGGGTGATAAGCAGAACTCAACTTCAAACTGGAATCCAAAGCTTCCTGCAAGCTCTTCCAAAATCCAGAAGTAAACCTTAGGCCTCTATCAGAAACTATGCTCGACGGAACCCCGTGCAACTTCACTATTATTCTAATATAAATCTCTGCTAACTTTGACAGAGGAAAACTGATGTTAATCAGTATAAAATGTGTCAATTTTGTCAGTCTATCCACAATTATCCAAATAGCATCAAAGTCACTCGCTGTATTCGGTAAACCAGTCACAAAATCCACTGCGATACCATCCCACTTCCACTATGGTATTTCCATTGGTTGCATCAAACCGAAAGGTTTCTGATGTTCCACTTTTGATTTCTGACAGGTCAAACAAGCATACATGAACCGAGCTACATCTTTCTTCATACCTGACCACCAAAACAATTTCTTAAGATCCTAATACATTTTCGTAGCTCCTGGGTGAATACTCAAGCTATTCCGGTGGCTCTCCTTTAAGATCATTTTTCTCAATTCAGGATTATCTGACACACAAATTCTTCCCCAAAATCTCAACACACCAAAATCGTCTACCTTAAAGTCACCTTCTGCATCTGACCCTCCCGCGGTCATCAAATCCACCAGCTTCAAGTCGAGTTTATGACTCTTTCTAACCTCATTAAGGAACTCATTATTAACCTTCAGCATATCCAACATCACACTCTTAGGAGTTATTTCACAAACCATGCTCAAGTCCCTAAACTATTCAATTAAATCCTACTCCATAATCATTAATGTCGACATGTGAATTGTCTTATGACTTAAAGCATCCGCCACGACATTAGCTTTATCGAGATGGTAACTCAAACTAAAATCATAGTTCTTCAAGAACTCCAACCATCTTCTCTGTCTCATATTCAATTCTTTCTGGTCATCGGATAATCAAGTCCATCAAACCTTTGATTTTCATCTTTATCTGCTTATTCGTTCATTGTTTGAGTTATCATATTAGTTCTAATCATCAAAAGTAAATGTACTTGTTAAAAGCATATCACTTGTAAAACAAGGTTCCACAACATGAAGTTCGACCTCAACCCCTTTTTTGAAAATCCAACATTTCAATTTCTCGTCCACTCCTCTAATTCTATAATAGACGCATGTTAGCATGCCAACCTTCTTTCTCCTTTCAAAATAAGACATATCTAAAAAGAGAGAAAATTGTGTACTTATTTGTGGCAAATATTTAAATAAGACAAATTACCTCGTTAAATTTTTATTTGCTTGAAAACAAGTAAAGTTATTTGTATACTTGCCGGTAGTGAATAATTGAAAATGACAAATCACCTTGAGGATTTTTTTTTATTTGCTTAAATATAAAGAGAGTTATTTTTGTACTTGTTAGTAGTGAATATCTTGAATAAGACAAATCACCTCGATTTTAGAGAATCTTTCAATTGAGAAGATGAGAAAGAAAGTATCTATTTAACTTATTTATTTAAATCGGACAAATCACCTTGATATTAGATAATTTTTCAATTGAGAAGATTTTTTGATAACGATACGAGAGACAAGAAATAAAGTGTCTATTTAACTAGTTATTTGTTAAACAAACTTTTGTAAGTGAAACATATGACAATCATCTCATTCGAGAATTTTGTTTTTTCTCAATAATGTCTTTTATGATTTGAGCTTGAAGATTGATTTTGTTCTAATTGACTTTAAGTCTCCTTATGGTTATGTGGTATTTATGTTTTGGGTGTGACAACACGACTTTGTTCTTTAAAAAAAAAGTGTTGAGGTATATGAGTATTATATATATAATATATGTGGTTGTGATTCATGAACTTCACTTAGTCAAACCACATTAATAGTTCAATTTTCAATAATCATTTTAATAAAAAAACTAATTAATCAATTAAGTGGTTTTAATACATATTAAAATCAGTTTAAAAGCAATTATATTTATTAATCGATGTATAATCAATTTGCATTCATAAACTAGTTTTACATTTTGAAGTCTTTTAAAATCAAATTTTTAACTTTTTGTTTTGTTTTAAGAAATAAAATAATAATTTTAAAAAAAATTTCATATATGGGTAAAAATATTTTTAAAAGAAGTTTTTTAATTTTCAAAGAAAATAATATATTGTTTTAGGAATTTTACTTTTATTTTCAAGAAAAGTTTTTTTTAAAAATTATTTTTATAGATACTTTTTATTTGCAAAAAAAAAAGTTAATAATGTTTTTTAAAACAATTAGTTAAACAATTTAAATTTGATTAACTGAATCTATTATAATATTTAAATCAATTTATTAATCATTAAAATAATCCAAAGTTTATTAGATTTAATATAATTTAATGGAATATTTAATTCAGTTAATCATATTTTCATACATTCTTAATATGTAAACTATTTTTAGTTTTGATTTTTAAAAAATATGAAATTATTTTGATCAACATATTATATATATATATGAAATGCTAACCAGTGCTCTCAGGGCACTTTTAAAACTTTAAATAGTAAGTTTTTATAAAAGTATGTGCAATAATGTGTAATAATGTGCATTAGAAATTGAAGTGTTTGAATTTTTTAAAAAATAATTTTTTAATATGAAATGTTTAAATAATGTCCTGAGGGCACTGGTTAGCAAGACTCATATATATATATATATATATATATATATATATATATATATATATATATATATATATATATATATATATATATATATATATATATATATATATATATATATATATATCAAAATCTCTCGTGTAAATCCGGTCCAATGTTAACAATTATGTGTTGTTAACATCATAATCACAAATAATACATTTGTTTCAAAAGACCCTTTCTAATAGAAAAATCTTAATCAATTGCATTATTAATATATAAAAAAAAACTAAATAATAGAGGCAAATCCCTATAAACCTACCAAACGTATTACTATATATATAACGGTCCAAATCTAGAAAGGAAACATTTTATTTTATTATTTACTATTATTTATTTGTTATTTATTTTAACTATTATAAAAATAAATAAATAAAAAACACTGAAATTAATCCAAAAGTAGCCGTTATGAAAATATAGCGCCTCTTTCTCTCTCATCATAAACAAAAAAAAAGTTCGTATTTTTTTTCTTTCAATTTCGTTTCATTTGTTTTTGTTTATCCCAATTCACTCTCACACACACTCAATTTTCAATCTTTCTTAATTTTCTGAATACCCTTTTAATTTCCGATCAAATTGGTGTAGTTTTTGGGGGCAAAATCAAACCTTTTCAATGACTCCAGAGAAACCCTCCCACACTGAAAATCTGAATCCCAACTTATCTAATCGTAGCGTTCTTCAAACATCATTGAACAAGAACATTAACGTAGTTTCGCATCAGAATATAATTCATCAGAGAAAGTTTGTTGTGGCCAAGAAGAAGAAGAATCGGTGTTGTGAGAAGAAAACGGTTTTGTGCAAGTGTAAGGAGAATAGTGATGGGGGTAAGTGTGTTTGTGAAGCGTATGAGAACTTGAGGGCTTCCCAACAAGGGTTTTTCGATAAAGAGAAGATTTTTGATGATGAGGGGGGAGTGAGAGAGGAAGAGACGGAAGAAGAGAAAGCTGAGAATGTTCTTGAAGAGGTTATTGAAGCAAATTTGATTATTCATGATGTTGGAAATGAGGAAAGGAAATTGGATGATGATGATGATGATGATGATGATGATGATGAAGATGAGGATGTGGAGGATGAAGAAAAGGGTTGTCATACTGCTATGGTGAAGCGAAGGAGGGAGAGAGTGTTGGAAGAGGCGAGGAATAGTGTTCCGGAGAACGGGAAGGTTAAGCATTTGGTGGAAGCTTTTGAGAGACTTTTGAGTATAAATATTAATAAGGAGAAAGAGAATGATGATGAGAAGAAGAAAGTGATGAAATGGGCATTACCTGGATTGCAATTTCAACCGGGTGTTACTGAATCTGAAACCGGAGAAGTTGATGGTGGTTGTGATGAAATGTTTAATTGCATTTTGACATCTGAACAGCTTGGATTGGATAAAAGGAGTTCAGTTTCGTCTTCTTGGGAATGCGGCAATGGAAGGTTTTTGTTTTTTCTTTTACTCTGATTTGATCCTCAAAAATTTGATTCATTTTGCTTGAAATTGTTGACTTCTGTCAATTGTTGTTTGTGCTTTTTCATGGTGCAGTGTTTGTGGCAGGAATTCTTCTGGTGGTAGAAGAAGTAGAAGAAGTGTAAGTAGTACTAATACTAATAAAGATTGATTAATGATTCACTGTTAATAAGATTGGTTTTTGAATTTTATTGAATTTGGTGTGTATTTTAGAGCTTGGAATCATCTAGTGATGTTAGAGGAAGGAGTTGGAAGAAGAAGCAGAAGCTAAAAATCACTAGTCAAAAACCTTTTAAGCTAAGAACCGAGGTAATTTTTTTTTACACTAATAATTGGTTTTCATTGAAAGTTGTGATGTGTTGATGATGATAATGCTATTGCAGCAAAGGGGAAAGATGAAAGAGGAACAGCTTATGAAGAAGGTACACGATATTTTGACAGAAGAAGAGAAATTGAGGATACCGATTGCACAAGGTCTTCCGTGGACCATAGATGAGCCTGAGGTAACGTCAATTTCTCGTGTAAATCGTTACTTTATAGTGTATATGCTTAGGAACAACTTGCTGAGTGTGTATATACTCATTCTATCACTTAATTATAGCGTTCTTAATGTATATGCTAGTAGTTACGATAAGTGGACTCATCGGGATAGTTGTTGTAATTTGGACCCTAGTATAGTAGTATTTTTAGATACAAGTTGTAGGCAAAATTGTGTTTAAGCTTGAAATTAGAGAAAGGAAATGACACCTTCTCTATGGTCAGAGTTGTAGGCAAAATTGGTCGAACTTCGCTACCAATGACAATGAAATGTAATTGCATAATATCATTGTTTTTGTTTTAGTGCTTGGTAAAACCTCCGGTGAAAGAAAGCACGAAGCCTATTGATGTAAAGCTTCATAGTGATATAAGGGCCATTGATCGCGCCGAGTTTGATCATCAGGTGCATCTTTCAATCAATTCCTTCTTCCCCTTTAGTTTTACACATCATGAAATGTGAAATTGATGGTTGTTTAAATGTGTAGGTGGCTGAGAAATTGAGTCTGATAGAACAACAGAAAATGGAAATGGAAAGACAGCAAAAGGTGCAATATCTATCAACTTTCACATCTCAAACGACGATTATAATTGACTGAAAGTGTATAAAATGAAACTGTTTAAATAAGATCTTTGTCTTGATGGCGTATTCCTTTACAGTTGGCTGAAGAGGAAGAGATTCGTAGATTGAGGAAGGAACTCATTCCTAAAGCACAGCCAATGCCTTATTTCGACCGACCTTTTATTCCAAGAAGGTATCATATGTTTTTAACAAACTTTTTGGCATTTCATTTTAGAATTTGGATTCAAATCGATGACTGAGATAAATTAACGCATGTGTTTAATTTGATTTATAGGTCGATGAAGCATCCAACGATACCAAGAGAACCAAAATTTCACATACCACACCATAAGAAGATCAAGTGTTTGTCATTGAATGAAATGAAATCATACTCTTCATACTTCAATTGAGATTTCATAAATCTTTTGCTGAAGAGAAGATCAAGTGTCTGTCATGGAATGAACAATATTCATTTTGTTGATGAAAAGGAAAATATTCATTTTGTATATGGGCAAGCAATATTAGTTTGCAAATTTTGGTTTTTGCTTTTGATCAATTGTAGTGCAATAATTCTTTGTACTGCTAGGCATCAGCAGTTGGATTGGAAACAAAGAGTGTTTTGTTGAAATGAAATGAAGTTGCTCTTTTTTATTCGAGAAATTATGACATTTATTTTTGGGACGGATAATTTTGCAAAAGAATATTTGTTTTAAAGGATGTTATTTTTATTAATATAATATATTAGGTTTTTTATAATTGTGCCCTCTATTTATTATGTTCATTGCCAGATTATTATTTTTTACTTGATAAAAGAAAATTTTCCATAGATCAAAATGTATTTAGTAAAATTGTTCATAATGTTATGAAATAAAAAAAAAAAGGGCAAGTAAGATCATCTTTCCCCTTTTCATTCCCTATCATGTGAATGAACTTTTTGATTTTATAATTTTGAGAAGTCACAATATTTATGAAGAGAGGGGGGATAGATATATGGAGAGATATATATCAAAATATAATAGTAATAACAACTAAATTATATCTCAGCCCATGCTTGTATTCAATAGTTTTTTTTAAGTCTTCGTTTTATATCATATTTTTTTTTATTATAGGTGTTAGTTCAATATTGCTTCTATTATTTTCATTTCTAATACTATTTTGTATAGTCTTATTACATATTCAATACAACACTTTATCTCTGTTATACTTAATTTATTCTCGTGTTGATTATTAACCGCTCAGGTCTTACTGCTATGATAAAAAATTTCATTAAGCTAAAGCCTCTGATGACAACACTTAAGGACCTTTGAAGACCTCATTCATTCAACCACCCAGATTGAATTTGATGGCTTACATTCTCTTTTATTTCTCCATCGATTTGTATTACAGACCTATGGTATTTAAACCGTATGACTTGTGGGATGATATGGTCTCTAACTTTCACACCGGTGTTAAAAACACTTTTTTTCGTTGAACTTACATTCCATATACTCCATCTTACTTGCATATGTGAAAGCCATTTGTTTCTAAGTTTCATCTCCAAGTTTTCTATCTCTCATTTAAGTCCTCATTTGACTCTCCATGCAGGATTATACCATCCGGGGAAAACATACATCTCAGTGTTATCTCTTGGATGTGTTATGTGAGTATTGTAATGGAGAAATCACTTGTCTCTCCACCATGTGTTAGCTCACTTTTCGATACCCCCTTCATACATATCTAGGATATCTTGAATATAGGCGATCTTAACCACTTTCTTCTCTAGGGTTTTCTACAAAATCTCTCTAGTCACTTTATCATAAGTTTTTTCCAAGTCAATAAAAAATAAGTACAAGTCTTGTTGGTTCATCCGATATCGCTTAATCACACATTGTAGTGGAAAGATTGCTTCCATAGTCGACCTCACAAGTATAAAAGAAAATTGATTCTAAGTAACTTGAGTCTCTTTTCTTAGTATATGTTCAATCATTATTTCATATAACTTTATAGTATGACTCAGATATTTAATCTCATATAATTTGCACAATTATATATATATATATATATATATATATATATATATATATATATATATATATATATATATATATATATATATATATATATATATATATATATATATATATATATATATATATATATATATATATATATATATATATATATATATATATATATATATATATATATATATATATATATATATATATATATATATATATATATATATATATATATATATATATATATATATATATATATATATATATATATATATATATATATATATATATATATATATATATATATATATATATATTGGAATTAGAGTGTTTCTTCTCCATTTATATGACATTTGATTTGACATTATAATTTTGTTTAAGAGTTTGGTGAGTCACACAATGCCTCTCTCTTCAAAAACATTCCACACTTTAATAGGTATGTTGTGTTGACCAAGTGACTCCAAACACAAAAGAGGAGGTGAATTGTGATGATTGACTCCAAACAAAAAAATCATTTATAAAAACGTTTAAGTTGATTTTATAAAACAAATAGAGATTAAGCAGCAAAATAAGAAAGTAGAAGAAAATCAGAGATATAAAGAGAAAGAAATGTGGTTGAAAGAAGCAAAGAACATAAAGATAAATAGATAAGGAAAAAGAGGAATGCACCTGAGATTTATGCGGATTGGGCCTAACCATTTGACCTACTCTTGTCCCTAAAAGTTTCTTCTTGAGAATGTCTATTAAAATGATTTTGAGATTTTGAGAGGATATGCCCACAAACCTTCTTAACACCAAATAAGATATTTTACACAGGCTAATCTCCAAACCAAACAAATGATTTTAACAGGCTAATCTCATGAACCAAACAGATTTTTTACCAGGCTGAGCTCAGGAATCAAACATAGTTTTTCACAGGCTAAACTGAATAACCAAACATTGATTTTACTAGACTAATCTCAAGAACCAAACCAAAATTTTTCGTGCTAATCTTAAGAAACAAACGAAGATTATGCATGATAATCTAAAAGAACCAAACAATGCTTTTAATAGGTTAATCTCAACAACCAACCAATAATTCTTACAAAGATATTACACAAGAGAAAACACCCTCTTGAAAAAATACAATCTAAGCACATCATGAGTACAACAAAATTCTCACTAGTATTTTTCACTCTCTCGGCATTAAGGCAACTTCACTGGAAGAATATAAAAGTAGAAGAAGAGGATAAAAAATGAGAAATAGATATTTCAAATTCAAACTCTGGTGTTAAATGAAATGAGAAGAAACATCTTTTATATAGGAAAATATTGGTCTTAAGAGGGAAATGATCCATGAGCATTTTTAATGTTCTAATCCAATAACCCTAAATGGTAATTGAATACACAAGCCAAGTATGAAAAGTTTTTAAATTCCGACATTATTAATCGATTAAAGGTTTCTCTAATTGATTTGGATCAAAACAAATGGGTTAATCGATTAACCATAATCTGGTAATTAATTAACTAATGTGTAAAGCACTCATAATTAATTAAAGAAGTTCTTAATCAATTAATTACGCTTATAAAAAGGTTTTCATGTGTTTTTATAAAATAAGATAGACTTTAAAATGTGTGTGTGTGTGTGGGTGGGTGGGAGGGGGGGGGGGGGGGGGGGGGACAGGGGCGCTAGATCATGTGAGCTTTCACACTTCCTTTTATTCATAACCTTGGAAGCTTCAAGTCCCTCTGCTAGATTTATAATTGACTTAACACTTCACGCTACAACAAATAACGCTTTTCATGACGAAACTTTCACCTCAAACAATAGAAAATCGAGGTATAAAGTCAAGGCGCGTTATTTGTATTATTTAAAAATAAAAAATCGTAAATTTTCTTGGTTTTTCATAACACCGGGGGTGAAAAAACAACTCAGTACAAGCTTCAATTCCTATGATTTTATTTGTTTATAAGTGTAAATAAAAATGTTCTAACCCTTCAGTTTTCTATTTAACCAAGACAAAAAAAATAAGATTTTACTATAAAAACACTCGTTAAACAGATTTTACCCTAATCTTTACTAATATGAAGCCGCCCCAAACTCGCAAGCATCATTATCTAGGATGAATTGCAAGACAGAAAAATCTTCAATATTTTTCTATCTTAAACAATATATTGTTTTGCCCTTACAATCTATCTCACATAATGGTGGTGTTGTTGTTGTATTTTTAGAATAACCCTCAGTTAAAGAAGGGAGCTCAATCTTTGAAGAGTACTCAGTTGATAGATTGCAAGTGCAAAAAATCATTCTTGCTTCAAGTTACATAAAGAATGAAGGTTAACCAACAAAGAAGGGAGCTTAACCAACAAGGAAGGGAGCTTAACCTTTGAACAAAAGAAGGGAATGCAACTAAATCTGGATATCAGCGAAGATAATCAGTAGTAAGAGCAAAGATTTATTGTAGACAATTTATTTTAATGTTCTGTGTAAACAATATAATTAAAAAAAAAAGAACTTTTCACCTCGATTTTTGTCATCACCGAGGTGATAGTTAAAAGGAAAAGATATAAAACCTTGGTTTTATAATAAAATCGAGTATTTAATAATCATATTTGACTATAGAAACACTCGTTAAACAGATTTTATCCTAAAACTAACTTATATGTAGTCGTTCCAAAGAGAGCAAATATTCACCATCGTCCATTTGATCATGAGTTTCCACTACATATCTCTGGAATGAATTGCAAGTGGAGAAAATAAATAAATCTCATTGGGAAACAAATCTCTAGCATCTTCCATGGGACCTGGACATGGAAAATAAAAATTCTCATTGCGAAACAGATTTTACAATGAATTTTTTATATTTTGTGTAAACAATGTAATTTAAAAAAAAACAGCTTATTCACCTCAGTTTTCTTGGTGATCGAGGGGATAACTAAGCGTTTTTTTCTATATTCAACACCCTTAAACAAATCATTTTCATCCATTTTAGGTTTATCAACGCTCAAGAATATGTCATTAGTGATTCACGTGAAACCTAAGAGACATCTATTGTAAAAAACATGTTAAATATTAGCATTTCTAACCTAAATGAAATATGAAGTGCTTGAAACCTAAACATGTTTGAAAAAGTTCTCTATGATGGATTGTAAGAGCAGAAAATTATATAGGTTGAAGGTTTGTTTTCTTAAATATTTACTTGAGCCTAAAGTCATATATTTGAATATTGATTTTAATTATCTTACCGTTTTTTTTATCAGAAACAAATGCATGCAAAACCCATAGAGAAAATTTGCACCAAAAATTCGATCTTCCCAAAGATTCAATAATTCAAAGATCTAAAATATAAATCTTCAGGGAATTTGATTTTTATTTAGATCTCTAAGGAATTTTATTTTTATTTTAATATTCCGTGTAAACAATGTAATATGTTGGGTAAACAATGTAACAATGTTCTTTAAAAAAATAAATAATCTTACCCCTTGGTTTACAAGATAAACTGAAACATAAGATACGCTAGTTTTAAAAATAATAAAAGTGCTGCCACTGGGGATCAAACCCATGTGCATATAATTTTACCACTTGGTGTTTAAATCACCGAGGTGTTAAGTGATAACTTTTCGTGACGTCTTTCATTACCTCGCTACTGTAGGTGAGGTAAAATGCATTTTGCGTCTGACATTAAAATCACTTTTTGTAGTAGTGTCAACTGGAACTTGAATCTTTTTACTAATGAGACTTTAAATAAATTATTAATAATATGTCACCATCAGACATTGCTAGAGAGATGTCACTAAATGACTTCACCGAACACTGTATGACCTAGGATGTTATCATCATTAACGTGGCTTAACATTTTACCTCACAAAGATTTTATTGATCGTTGAATTATTCTTTGATAGATAAAGTCTTCATTAAGTATCAAGTAAGATAATATGTTGTTATCATCAAAATCAATAAGATCGTCTAATAGTTGCAGACAATTGTGTCTGTTGTCGCAACGCGAAAAATTATAGAGTCGCCATCGAACTTTATTTATCCCAAAGGGAAGGAAAATATTAAAAAAAAACCCAAAAAGAAGGATAAGATGGTCTCGCAACAAAGAGATGGATTCAGAAGTCGGTTATGCAAGGGGAAGATATTAGCACCCCTCACATCCATCGTACTCGATGAGAACCATTCATTTGTCTTATGTGTTAGGATATTGCTAAGGTATTGTGCTTTCTAAGAATGCTTCAAAAGGGAAAGAAAAAGTTAGAAGCAAAGTGCTCGCGGAGGATTGGGACCCTAGTGCCTACGTACTCTCATGGTGCAATGAGGAAGTCATAGCCTCGTAGTTTGCAGAACTAAAGGCGAAAGGAAAAAAAGAGATTGTGGAAGAAGGTTGCTTGCCAAGATCTCGCGACCTCGTGTCTACGTATCTTCAAACACTCATATTATGATAATGCAACATGGATAAAGTTAAGTTTGAGGTTGTTTGCAACGCGTCAACACAAGATTTTTTTTCCGGAGACGCATCTTCCAAATTCAATACCAAGAATAATGGAGAGTTAAGTGATGATTAATGACATTCTCTTTGTTGTTCAAGAGCCACAAGTAGCCACTTTTAATAATGTAGTTTCCATTTATGTTATCATAAAAACAAAGACATCTTCAATGTGATTGTTGAAACTAAGGATTTTGGTGTTGACCTCTAATAAGAAAGCTTTGTGAACAAATATTTGAGTTGATGATATATTGTTTCACTATTAGAGTGAGATCATAAATAGACACGTTAGGCTCCTATAGAAAAATCGAACTAAAGAATGAACTATATTCACAGGTACGATGCCCGTTGTTAAAATGAGGCATGCCTCCATAGGACTAGAGAATGGTACCCATTCATAATGATCAAATCCAAATCAAGATTCAATTAATGAAGTAAATTTAATGAACTAATTCGAAAGATCACTTAATATAAGGAGATTTATTTTTGTACTTGTTGGTAATGAATATCTGAATAGGACAAATCACCTCGATATTAGAGAATCTTTCAATTGAGAAGATCTTCTGATATCGACTTGCGAGACGAGAAAGAAAATATCTATTTAACTTATTTATTCAAGGAGAGTTATTTTTATACTTGTTGGTAGTGAATATTTGAATCGGACAAATCACCTTGATATTAGGGAATTTTTCAATTGAGAAGATCTCTTGATAACGGTATGAGAGACAAGAAAAATAGTGTCTATTTAACTTAGTTATTTAGTTTAACAAACCTTTGTTAGTGGAACATATAGTGACAATCATCTCGCCCGAGAAAAAACTTTTTTTCTCAACAATGTCTTGTATGATTTAAGCTTGAGGATTGATTTTGTTCCGACTGATTTCAAGTCTATGTCACTATCGTTATGAGGTAATGTCCCTTTTGGGTGTGATAACACGACTTTGTTCTTTAGAAAATGTGTTGAGGTGTATGAGTATTATATATAATATATGTGATTGTGGTTCATGAACTACACTGAATCAAACCACATTAATAGTTCAATTCAGTTTTCAATAATTATTTCAATGAAAAATAGTTAACAAATTAAGTGGTTTTAGTACATATCAAAATCACTTAAAAACCAATTATATTTATAAATCGACTTATAATCAGTTTCGATTTATAAACCAATTTTATATTTTCAAGTCTTTTAAAATCAATTTTTCAACTTTTTTTTAAAGAAATAAAACAAATTAAAAAAAACATATATAGGGAAAAATATTTTTAAAAGAACTTTTCTTTTTATTTTCATAGAAAATAATAATTTTTTTTAGGAATTTTACTTATTTTCAAGGAAGTTTTTTTTTTATTTCTCTAGATTTTTTATATTTTTTTTTTTGCAAAAAAAATGAAAAAAGATTAAATAATGTTTTTTTAAAACAATTAGTTAAACAATTTAAATTTGATTAATTGAATTGTTTATAATATGTAAATCAATTTATTAATGATTTAAATAATTCAAATTTTATTATATGTAACTAATTTAATTGAGTATCTAATTCAGTTAATCATATTTTTATACATTCTTAATATACAAACTATCTTTAGTTTTAATTTTTTTAAAATGTAAAACTATTTTGACCAACTTAAAACATATATGATTATCTCAAAATCTCTCATGTAAATCCAGTCCGATGTTAACAATTATGTGTTATGTGTTACCCTCTTCATCATAATCACAAATAATATATTTGTCCCATAATGACCCTTTCTAATAGAAATATCTTAATTTATTGAACACCCACTTACTATTTTACATAATTGGTAAATAGATTAAACTTAGAAAAGAATATAAATTGTAGAACAAAAATGCATATTCTCCCCCTTAAAAAGTTTTTGTTGAATCCACTTAAATTAAATTTCAATTTCTTTCTAATTTTCTATTGAGTAAATAACTGAATTATAATCTCTTAAAAAATATATATTTTTTAAATTTTAATATTCAACCGACTAATTCAAAAGATTAATTCTACTACTTCAACACAGAAATTATAAATACGTAATAAAATTAATTTTAATAAGAGCACTCTCTCAAAAACTCAAATATCCATTAATATTTAACATACTATCAAACCAAGATTTGACTTGAATTATTAATATTTATAATATAAAAAACCTATAAAATAGAGGCAAATCTCTAGAAACCTACTTAACCTATATAATATATAACGGTCCAAATCTAGAAAGGAAACAATTTGTTTAATTATTTACTATTATATTTATGTTATTTATTTTAATTATTATAAAAACACTGAAATTAATCTAAAAGTAGTCATTAAGAAAATATAGCGTCTCTTTTTTTTTTCATTCATTTTTTTTTTTTTAATTTTTTATTTATTAGAACTCAGTCTTATACACTTAAATGTCAATCTTTCTCATATTTTAGAATACCTTTTTAATTTTCGATTAAGTTAGTATATATCTTTTAAAGCAAAACTAAACATTTTCAATGACTTCAAAGAAACTCTCGCACACTGAAAATGTGAATCCCAACTTGTCTAATCGTATCGTTCTTCAAACACCATTGAACAAGAATATTAACGTTGTTTCGCATCATAATAGAATTCGTCTGAGGAAGTTTGTTGTGGCGAAGAAGAAGAAGAAGAATCGGTGTTGTAAGATGAAAACAATTTTGTGCAAGTGTAAGGAAAATAGTGATGGGGTAAGTGTGTTTGTGAAACGTATGAGAATTTGAGGCTTCCCAAGAAGTGTTTTTCGATAAAGGGAAGATTTTTGATGATGAAGGGCGAGTGAGAAAACGGTTTTTGGTATTTCATTTTAGAATTCGGATTCTAAACAGTTACTCAGCATGTATTAGTTTTGGTATCATGTATCTTTAACAATCTTGGTCATTTAATTTGAAAACACTGTAGTGGTTGAACTACCTCAATGAACAATCATGTATTTTTAACAAATTTTTTTGTCATTCGATTTGGTTCAATGAAGGGTTTAATGTGTACCAATTAATCTTAAATCGATGAATGAGACTAATAACATGTGTTTTTAAGGCCAGTTTGTTTTAGCTTTAAAAAAATAGATTTGATCTTTCTGGTTGATCAGAACTTGAAGTGGGTCAGAGACTTCGTCTACGATATTGGAATCCAAGGAGGGTGGGTGTACCTGCAAGGCACTCTGATGCTAAAGTAAGAATCGGAGGATGAGAAGACAAGTACAAAGTAAGTATTTCTTAGAGCGATTATTGAATACCTGACCCTCTCAAAGGAGAGGGTTTTTATAATGTCCCAGCGCTTGGACATTGGTCCCTCTTTTCAGGCCGAGATATTCGTTCCCCAAAAATAGATAACTTCCAAACACTAGCCGTTGAGACTGGAAAACATGCTCGAAACTAGCCGTTGCTTTGAGCAGGGGCGTGGTCATGGGAAAGAACGCCATGGTCGTTTCTGGATGGTTGAATCGTGCGTGACGGCAGAGATGTGACGAAGGGCAGCTGATCCCGGGGGTCAGCTGTCCGGCCCTCCTCGGATGAGGGGCAAAGTAGAAAATGCTTTCCTTTGCCATTAAGTGGCAGCACTTAGGTTGTTTGGCCGTTCTGGGGTGCAGAAGTGGATTAGACCATGCCTAGCCATTGGGGCAGTCCGAAATAGGAGCCCCCTAAGTTGTTTCTCCTGAGTATAGGAGTAATGACTTAAAGGCAACCCGTGGTCCTGAGAAGGAGTAGGCGTGGTCGGTGTCTGTTACTAAGACGGGGTCGTTTTGTGGTGCTCGAGGATACATGTGTTGGTGTAAGCCCTAGAGGCCAATACTTTTTGGTACTTGTATCGGATTATTCGTTTAATAATAAAAGACATTTCTTTATTATGTTTGTCTTTCAGAATAATAAAGTCCCTAGAATAGTTAGTCTGTTTAATGAAATGTTAAGTGTGACTTAATCATGAGATCCCATTAAACATAAAGACATTATTCTTAAAATATCCGTAGTCAAGCTTTATTGCAAAGTGGGATAACATTAAAAGCATTGAGACTATTATGAAGATAGACTGATGATCACATCTCATGGATCATGGATAAAGAGTTATCAAGTCTTGACATAGGTATAAATATTAGGAGTAATATTTATACCGGATTGACCCGCTATGAGAATACTACATAGTATGTTATGCAAAGTGTCATAAGTTATTCTCATGGTGATAATGGTGTATTGCCACCCTTCGACCTGAAACCACTATGGACCCTAGATGTAGAGTCGGGTGCTTTATTGCTGATCAAACATTATCCGTAACTGGATGATTATAAAGACAGTTGATGGGCACTCCACGAAGCATGCTGAGGGACATGAGTGTCCTAGATGGAATTTGCCAATCCTGCATAACAGGAGAAATGTCTAAGGGCCCAATATTGAACTGGACAAGGATGACACAGTGTATGCCTTGTGTTCAATATAGACATAGGGGCAAAAGGGTAATTGTACAAACATATATTATCACGAAAAAGGTTTTGTCAGATCACATGACATTTTCGTGACTTGGGTAGCAGTGATGTGTTGCTAGATACCGCTTACTGTTTATTATGTTAAATATATAATTTAATATAATTACCAACGTTACGAAATCCTACAGGGTCACACACATAAGGACAGTTTGATGAGAGATAGAGAAATCAAAGGAACACCGTAAGATACGGTGCACTTAAGTGAAAATAGAAATTCGGATAATATAATAATAATCATTGTTATTTTATAATGGTTATAAAATAATAATAAAATAAATATATTTATTATAATAATAGTTATTATAATAATATATAATATTATTATGGATCATGTGAATTGGGTTTTTAGCCCGCAGCCCACAAGAGAGTCTATAAAAGGAACCCTTGTGATGAAGCTTTCACTTGATGCAATTTCGTTTTTGATTCTCTTTTCTCACTCAAATAATTCTGTTCGTAAGCAGCTAGCACTGTGACCGGAAGCTGTTCGTGTGGACTGAGTAGAGGCGTTGCACTTCATCAACGCTTGTGATCGCTGCATCAAAGATCTGAATCGCCACAAAGAGGTAACGATTCTATCACTGACCATGCTCATTCGTAAGGATCACTAAAGGAAATTTTTTGTTTTCCGCTGCGTTTAGATCGCATTTTTCCATCAGTGGTATCAGAGCCACTTATGAAACCATGGATCTGATAGCTGTTAAATTTCCGTCTTTTCTGTATTTGATTCGATTAAAACACAGAATGAATTTAACAATAAACGATTAATTAAATTTGGCATATGTTGTGTACGATTTGGATGATTGATGTTGATTATGCTTCAGAAACCGATATTAGTATGGTGAAGTTGTGCGATACATTGATCATCCATAGGTTACACAATTAGATCGATCACTTTTATATAAGATATAAGAAATTCTGATGCAAAGATGGTATATGGGATATACTGTTTTGATTTCATCCATTCAATCACATAAGGATTGTAATTCTTTTGAAAGATCATCATTTTCATTCGCTTTGGAATCCGACGTTAGTATGGTGAAGCAATGACATGTTGATCTATCATATTGAGTTATCAATCGAGTTGTGTTTGACGGCATGAAATTGTTGCATTAGGATTAATGGCAGTACAAATGTTGTATTGCCGCAGACTTTTCCGGTTGGGGTTGTAAATGCACAAAAGTTGTGCAGGAAACGACGTGAAATACAATGAAGTGTTCATAAAATTTTTCGTCGGGGCGCTGCCCCCTTGACCCCCGTCCGCTGAACGGTCAGCGGAACCACCGTCCGCTGATCGGGCAGCGGAACCCCCGGCTAAGTCTGCAAAGTGTGATCAATCAGCCGAAATTTAATTTAGTTTATTTAATTATCGGAATTTTAAACTAATAATAAAAGTGTGTTTATTATTATTTATTTGTGGTGATCAGTTATGGCCTTAGTTTATCCTTTATTATTGTTTTGGGATTTTTGAATACGGCCTGCGTGTCGTGCCTCTCTCTCAATCTCTTTATGTAACTTCTTTTCTCATCTCACTCCCTCGTATGTAAAACGAGTTTTCTTATATGTAATGTAATATTATGTTATGAAAAAAAAAGGAAGTATTCAATATTAAAGGAGGATAACCTTGGAGATCATGCTTGGAGAAGCTTAGATCGTTATTAGGTTAGCTTAGGTTCTCTCATTGGCTTGAGAGAACAATTGCGTTAGGGGCCATAATTATATCTTTTTTATATGTATGTTGATGCATGTAATTGTATGTTGATGCATGTGAGAGACGTTTTGCATGTTAAGCCGGTGAGATCAAACTAATAACAAATTCCCTCAAAATTAAATATTAAGTTTATGCTTTCCAATTTTTAGCACTCATCAAGACTAGTATCGAGCATTGTAGGTTTCGCCTACGCGAGGTGCATGTTCTATATTAGTAAGGTGTGATGGGATAATTGTAATATCCAATTGCTAAAACAATGGGTCAAACTTAACTAAACAAATTATAATAAGATTTATATGTTTAGAAGCAAGAATTGGGAATGATTCATGTGATGGATCAGAATAAGGAGTTATTCACCCAATTGAAAATATTCGAGAGTTGTATGAGATACAATTGGAAGGAGTTCCTACCTAAATAACTTAGTTTTGTGTAATCAGCCTAACGCTGACTTAAAACAAAGTGAAACATGGATCTCGACCCACTAGAAAGTCTTCCAACGGGATTTTCCGAATCAAATGATGAGGGTCATTTGTTTTGAATAAAATAGTGGGAGCATATTTGATTAAAGGCCTAATTAAATATGTTGTTTTAATGATACTTATATTTTCATATTTCTCTTGTAGATTACCATGACAACAAACACATCGAACAATATTTTGCGATCCATCCTAGATAAGGAAAAATTGTCTGGGACAAATTTCCTGGATTGGCACCGTAATCTGAGGATTGTCCTCAAGCACGATAAGAAGCTATATGTCTTGGAGACACCAGTTCCTGAGGAGGAACCTCCTAGTTTTGCACCAAAGGCAGAAAGAGATGCTTATAAGAAGCATTTCGATTATGCCAATGAAACCGCTTGCCTCATGCTTGCTACCATGAACTCTGAGTTGTAAAAGCAACACGAGAACATGTCTGCGTTCGATATGATCGGACATCTGAAAATGCTTTATCAAGAGCAAGCAAGAAATGAGAGGTTTCAGGTTTCAAAGTCCCTTTTTAACAACAAGTTAGCTGAGGGAGCCCCTGTAAGTCCCCATGTACTCAAGATGATTGGGTATGTGGAGAACCTTGACAGATTAGGGCTTCCCCTTGGAAAAGAACTTGCGATTGATCTGATCTTGCAATCGTTGCCAGAGAGCTTCAGTCAGTTTATCCTGAATTTCAATATGAATGACTTGGACAAAAGTCTTCCAGAACTGCTAGGCATGTTGAGAACTGCTGAGCAGAATATGAAGACAAAAGGGAAATCCATTCTGATGGTCAGTAATGGAAAGAAACAGAACAAGAGGCCCATCAAACAGGGTGGTAGAGGGAAAGGAAAGGAAGTTGCCAAACCCAAACCCACTCCTCCTGTTTTGAAGCCTAGTGGAGGAATAGCAAAGGAGGGCACTTGCTTCCATTGCGGTAAGACCGGACATTGGAAGAGAAATTGCCCAAAGTACCTGGAAGATAAGAATAATGGAGTAGAGACTTCAAATTCAGGTATTTTTGTTATTGAAATTAATTTATCTACTTCTGCATCATGGGTATTAGATACTGCATGCGGTTCTCACATTTGTACTAATGTGCAGGGGCTAAAAAGGAGTAGAGATTTGGCAAAAGGTGAAGTTGACCTACGAGTTGGCAATGGAGCAAAGGTTGATGCTTTAGCTGTAGGAACTTATGTTTTAACTTTACCTAGTGGTTTAATAATTCAGTTAGAGAACTGTTATTATGTACCTGCAATTAGCAGGAATATTATTTCCGTTTCTTGTTTGGACAAGTTTGGTTTTTCATTCATAATAAGGAACAATTGTTGCTCCATTTATTTGAATGATATATTCTATGCTACTGCAAAAATGAATAATGGACTATATGTCCTTGATCTTGAAATGCCAATTTATAACATTAATACTAAAAGGTTGAAACCTAATGAGTTGAATCCAACTTACCTTTGGCACTGTCGATTAGGCCACATAAATGAGAAACGCATTTCCAAACTCCATAAAGATGGACTCTTGGACTCTTTTGATTATGAATCATATGAGACATGCAGATCTTGTTTAATTGGAAAGATGACAAAGTCCCCATTCACAGGAAAAGGTGAAAGGGCTAATGATCTTTTGGCACTCATACATACTGATGTATGTGGACCACTGAACATACCAGCCAGAGGAGGTTTTCAGTACTTCATCACTTTTACTGATGACTTCAGTAGATACGGATATGTGTATTTAATGAAACACAAATCTGAGTCCTTTGAAAAGTTCAAGGAATTCAAGAATGAAGTACAAAACCAACTAGGTAAGAATATTAAAGTTCTTCGATCAGATCGAGGTGGTGAATATTTAAGCCTAGAATTTGATGACCATCTAAAAGAGTATGGGGTTCTATCCCAACTTACTCCTCCTGGAACACCACAATGGAATGGTGTATCTGAGAGAAGAAATCGAACCTTGTTAGACATGGTCCGATCCATGATGAGTCACGTCGATCTTCCAAACTCCTTTTGGGGACATGCATTATTAACAGCAGCTTACACACTTAACCGTGTTCCATCCAAAAAGGTTGATAAGACACCATATGAGATATGGAGTGGTAAGAAACCACATATGTCTTACATGAAGATTTGGGGTTGCGAAGTTTACGTCAAACGACAAATTTCAACCAAGCTTGAGCCCAAATCTGACAAATGCTTATTTGTGGGGTATCCTAAAGAAACAAGAGGATATTACTTCTACAATCCTTCTGAGGGCAAAGTGTTTGTCGCTCGAACTGGAGTCTTTCTGGAAAGGGATTTTATTTCCAAAGGAAACAGTGGGAGGAAAATAGAGCTTGAAGAAATTCAAGAATCACAAAACATTGAAACACCTATGGAGGAACTAGAGCGGGAAACACAAGTAGTTGTGGAAGAGCAACCTGCTCAAGTAGAACAAGACCAGCGTAGGTCAAGCAGGATATGTCACCAACCTGAGAGATATGGATATCTCATAAGTGATCAGGGTGATGTATTACTCATGGATCAAGATGAGCCTGTGACCTACAAAGAGGCCATAACTGGTCCTGAGTCTGAGAAGTGGCTAGAAGCCATGAAATCTGAAATGGATTCCATGTACACAAACCAGGTTTGGACCTTGGTAGAACCTCCTATAGGAGTTAACCCTATAGGATGCAAGTGGGTCTTCAAGAAGAAGACTGACATGGATGGTAAGGTGCATACCTATAAAGCAAGACTGGTTGCAAAAGGCTATAAACAAATTCATGGGGTTGACTATGATGAAACCTTTTCACCAGTTGCAATGCTTAAATCTGTTCGGATTTTACTTGCCATCGCTGCATATCATGATTATGAAATATGGCAGATGGATGTCAAAACTGCTTTCCTTAATGGGAATCTTCTTGAGGATGTGTACATGACACAACCTGAAGGATTTGACATACCACAAGATGCCCAAAAGATATGCAAGTTACAGCGATCAATCTATGGATTGAAGCAAGCTTCCAGAAGCTGGAATCTTCGTTTTGATGAAACCGTAAAACAATATGGATTCATCAAAAATGAAGATGAACCTTGTGTCTACAAGAAGGTTAGTGGGAGCATGATCGTGTTTCTGGTATTATATGTAGATGACATATTACTCATTGGAAACGATGTCCCTACCTTGCAACAAGTGAAGACTTGGTTAGGGAATTGTTTTTCTATGAAAGACCTAGGTGAAACAGCCTATATATTAGGAATTAGGATCTATAGAGATAGATCACAAAAACTGCTTGGCCTAAGTCAGAGTACATACATAGATAAAGTGTTGAGACGCTTTAATATGCATGATTCCAAAAAAGGATTCATACCTATGCAACATGGTCTGTGTTTATCAAAAACACAATCCCCTTCAACTAAGGAAGAAAGGGATCGCATGAATAAGATTCCATATGCATCTGCAATAGGATCTATCATGTATGCCATGTTATGTACTCGACCAGATGTCTCGTATGCATTAAGTGCAACGAGTAGGTACCAATCTGATCCCGGTGATGCTCACTGGGTAGCTGTCAAGAATATCCTTAAGTACTTGAGAAGGACTAAGGATTCATTCTTAATATATGGAGGTCAGGAAGAGCTTGATGTAATTGGTTACACTGATGCTAGCTTCCAGACAGATAAGGATGATTTTAGATCACAATCTGGTTATGTGTTCTGTCTCAATGGTGGCGCTGTGAGCTGGAAAAGTTCAAAGCAAGAAACAGTTGTTGATTCTACAACTGAGGCCGAGTATATTGCTGCCTCAAATGCAGCAAAGGAAGCTGTTTGGATCAAGAAGTTCATTAGTGAACTTGGCATAGTCCCTAGCATTGTGGATCCCATTGGTTTATATTGTGATAAAAATGGTGCTATCGCACAAGCTAAGGAGCCTAGATCTCACCAACGATCCAAACACATACTTAGGCGTTATCACCTCATTCGAGAGATAATCGATCGGGGAGATGTGAAGATATGCAGAGTACCTACACTTGACAATATCGCTGACCCATTAACAAAGCCTCTTGCGCAACAAAAGCATGATGGTCATACTAGATCTATGGGTATTAAGGGTATGCCTAATTGGCTCTAGTGCTAGTGGGAGATTGTTGGTGTAAGCCCTAGAGGCCAATACTTTTTGGTACTTGTATCGGATTATTCGTTTAATAATAAAAGGCATTTCTTTATTATGTTTATCTTTCAGAATAATAAAGTCCCTAGAATAGTTAGTCTGTTTAATGAAATGTTAAGTGTGACTTAATCATGAGATCCCATTAAACATAAAGACATTATTCTTAAAATATCCGTAGTCAAGCTTTATTGCAAAGTGGGATAACATTAAAAGCATTGAGACTATTATGAAGATAGACTGATGATCACATCTCATGGATCATGGATAAAGAGTTATCAAGTCTTGACATAGGTATAAATATTAGGAGTAATATTTATACCGGATTGACCCGCTATGAGAATACTACATAGTATGTTATGCAAAGTGTCATAAGTTATTCTCATGGTGATAATGGTGTATTACCACCCTTCGACCTGAAACCACTATGGACCCTAGATGTAGAGTCGGGTGCTTTATTGCTGATCAAACATTATCCGTAACTGGATGATTATAAAGACAGTTGATGGGCACTCCACGAAGCATGCTGAGGGACATGAGTGTCCTAGATGGAATTTGCCAATCCTGCATAACAGGAGAAATGTCTAAGGGCCCAATATTGAACTGGACAAGGATGACACAGTGTATGCCTTGTGTTCAATATAGACATAGGGGCAAAAGGGTAATTGTACAAACATATATTATCACGAAAAAGGTTTTGTCAGATCACATGACATTTTCGTGACTTGGGTAGCAGTGATGTGTTGCTAGATACCGCTTACTGTTTATTATGTTAAATATATAATTTAATATAATTACCAACGTTACGAAATCCTACAGGATCACACACATAAGGACAGTTTGATGAGAGATAGAGAAATCAAAGGAACACCGTAAGGTACGGTGCACTTAAGTGAAAATAGAAATTCGGATAATATAATAATAATCATTGTTATTTTATAATGGTTATAAAATAATAATAAAATAAATATATTTATTATAATAATAGTTATTATAATAATATATAATATTATTATGGATCATGTGAATTGGGTTTTTAGCCCGCAGCCCACAAGAGAGTCTATAAAAGGAACCCTTGTGATGAAGCTTTCACTTGATGCAATTTCGTTTTTGATTCTCTTTTCTCACTCAAATAATTCCGTTCGTAAGCAGCTAGCACTGTGACCGGAAGCTGTTCGTGTGGACTGAGTAGAGGCGTTGCACTTCATCAACGCTTGTGATCGCTGCATCAAAGATCTGAATCGCCACAAAGAGGTAACGATTCTATCACTGACCATGCTCATTCGTAAGGATCACTAAAGGAAATTTTTTGTTTTCCGCTGCGTTTAGATCTCATTTTTCCATCAACATGTGCCTGAGGAATCTGAAACATTGTCTCGCGTGTCTGGCGAGCGGGGAGCCCAACTGTTGATGGGACTTAAAGGGGTGGAGTGTCACGCCTGCATCGAGCCACGTGTGTAATGATGGCTATGCTAGGGTCATGATGATGCCCCTACGTTGCGCGTGCTCGTGCACATGCTTTGGACTCATCTATAAATAGAGGGAGGAAGCGTTCATTTTATCTTTTCGCTTCTCTCTCTTCTTCTGCTGCTGTTGCCATTTCCGTCGTCCACCATCGCACGAGCACCACTCGAGCTTCATTGACCACCATTTTTCTCTCTTCGACCACGTAAGATTTTGATTCTTCTTTGTTTTACGCCATTTTTAGTCCTATTTTGCTTAGGTTTGCATGCAGTTAGGAAGAAAAACTGGGTAGAGTAGGAGCATTCTGGCCGATATTAGTGTCTGGCGGTGGTTGAGCCATTTTCTGCCGCCGGCCCCGTCGTCAGAGTGTTAGGCATTTAGGCTTTTGTGTTGGTTCTGGCATCGTAGCGACGACAATTATTTTTGTCTGCCGTGGAACTTATGAAGCTTCCAGTGTACCCGTGAGTTTTCCGGTGGGTCTTCAACGGATTTCTGGGTAAAGTGTCTAAGAGGATCTCCCCATGAGGGTTTAAGGTATTTCCATGGAGAATCCCCTTGCACCTTTGTTGCACTGTTTGAGTAAGGGTTTAGGTCGAGGACGTTGTCCTCGGGCCTTCACGCGCCTTTTCACTTGACTAGTTGTGGAAGAGTGAATTTGATTTTGCCATCGAATTCACTTTTGTCCTCTGTTTTTCAGATAAAGGAGATGTCTCGCAATCCTGAGGATGAAATTATGCTCGAGCAGGAGCTGTCCAAGGAGAGTTCTTCAGGCGATAGCAGTTCTGAAGAAACAACTCCTGGGAGTCCCGAGGAAGAATGGATTGCTGCTGAGACTCAGAAGCATGCCTCCCTCTTCGCCTTCAATACTCAGGATGCCTTCACGACGGTGGGGGACGAGTAAGACTGAAGGGTGCACTTTCCCGAGGAAGATGACCAGATATGCTCGGATTATGACGCCAAGCATTTTTCCATGTACGAATATGTTTTTAAGGAGATTGGATTGAGGCTTCCCTTCACAAACTTTTAAGTGGCAGTTTTTGGTCATTTGGACTTGGCGCTCTTTCAAATCCATCCAAACTCAATTTCCTTCATCCGGGAATTCAAGATTACGTGCAAGTACTTGAAGATTGGAGTCACTCTCCCTCTCTTCTTCACTATCTTCCACCTCCAATGATAGGTAGTGCGAGGGAAGTTTGGATGGGTTTTCCTGAAGCAGGGGAGGAAGATGTTCAAGGCCTTTTCGGAGTCCATCAGGACGTTCAAGGAAAGGTATTATGTCGTGGAGCCTGTTTCAGCGAGGGCCAAAGAATTTTTGTTTCTCTAGGAGATTTTCACAGATGAAAACGGGGAGCCCCTTCGGGAAGAGCAGGGAAAGATGAGGGGCGTCGGGCGCTGAAATTCCGTTTTTCATGGAGCAAGGATCACTTCACCAGGGAAACTAAGGAGTACATAGCTAAGCCGACCATGTTGGAGGAGGATGACCTGGCCAGCTATAACAAGCTGGTGGCTTTTTTTAATGGTTTCCGCCCTTCCTAATGCATGACCAGGGGAAGGGATATTATTTTTGAAGATGATGGAGGGCCCAAGGTGGAGGCTCAATATATTAACACTAAGGAGCTCCTCAAATGCGGCACGCGCGAAGAGGCTCTGGAAATTTTTGGGTAGCCATTTTACTTCTTAGCTTGTCCCGTGTTATTGTTTTTTGTTTACTAATATGTTTCAGTTGTTTTGCGGCAAAATGTCTAGCGCTCAGAAACGCTTAGTGAAAAGTGCGACGACCAAACTCAAGCTAGGGAAAAAAAGTTAGCAAAAGTCGCCTTGGCGAGCAGGCAGTCCATTCGGCAACGTGTTCAGGGACCTCTTTTTCTACAGCAGTTGTCGTCCACACTTCCTCGTTACCTATGACTTTGAGGCCCAAGCGCCTACGGACGAAAGATGTCCTTGACCTGACCGGCGAATAGGAGAAAAGCAAGTATGAGCTCATCTCGTGCTTCCACAAGAGGGATTTCTTCGAAGATTCCTTCCTGGCACTCCATCGGGCAGAACCTTTGGCGCTTGAGGGGCTCGATCATCTTAGAAAAAGAGCGTTGCTGGCCTAGGACGCCGCTGCCCTAATGAGGGTCTTGAGCATGGCAGTGGTGTATAAGAGGAAGAGGCACTACAAGAAGCGGAGCTGAAAAAGGCCCAGGCTGTCAATGCGGTTCTGAAGGAGAAACTGAAAGTTACGGAGGAGGCGGCAAAGAAGTCGTAGGAGCTGAAACAAACCCTGGTCAAGGTGCCGCTACTGCGAAAAAAGGTTCCGGCAATGACAGAAGAGTCGCCACCGTTCGTTATTTCTCCCAAAGGAGGGAAAGGAAACGATCAGAGAAAACCTGACGAAAATGGGAGAAGACAGGTCATCGCAACCAAATCTCGGGTTCGGGAGTCGGTTACGCAAGGGGAAGGTATTAGCAGCCCTCACGTCCGTCGTACTCGACGGGATCCATGCTTAGTTGTCTATCTAAAAGGGTGATTGAAACTATCTAACTGAAGGTATCAGGGACAAAAGAAAAGAAAAGTGACTCGGCAGAGCACCGCCGCTCTGTGCCTACGTATTCCCTTGTGCAATGGGAAAGTCAGAGTTAACGTAGTTCGGCTAACTACGGGTGAAAGGTGGGGAAAGGTTGCTCGCTGAGACATCGTTGTCTCGTGCCTACGTATTCTCATCTGGTATGAGAAATTAGAGCAAACGTAGTTCGGGAAATAAAAATACCGGTTGGTTCAAATGTTTTACCCGAGTAGGGTTAACAAACAGTTCTAGCAGTTAGGTGTATGCAGCTTGACCATTTGAGACTTAAGCATTACCTGTTTGCGGTAGAACTAAGAGTTAACGAAACTCTTTTTTTATGAAAAGGTTTTCCATTATTAAGGGGTCACAAAGGACAAAATGAAGTTTGATCATTTGTTTTTGAAGTCTTTTAAGGAGAAGTGTTTTGAATTGTTTGTAATTCATGTTGCACTAAAGACTATGACTTAGGAGTGAATGCGTCGCATATCATCCTAAGGACGTATACTATACACTCTAAGAAATTGAGAGGTAGCCCCCAATCACCATTTCCCAAGTACTTAAGGCTCGTAGCATACAACATTCATTAGCTTTTATTAAGTGTTTTAGCTTTTTTTTTAGATGAGAAGAGAGAGGACAAACTAAAGGGAAACTAGTTCAAAACCTAGTAGTTGTCATGCAAGATGAACCTATAGTTGAGGTTAAAGGGAAATCCTACTTAATGTTCTCATACATGGTTTGAATACTAGAGTCTATCATAATCATCCTTAAACAAGGAGATTAGAAATCCTAATGGAGCATGGTAATGAAAAGAGAAGAAGAGAGCATGAAATAAGACATGAAATAGGAATGAATGAATGCATATGCAATGCACCACACAAGCAAAGGGATGAAAAAGTGTGGGGTGAAAACCTCCACAAGCACATCTCAACCTTTATTAATGCAAGTAAGAAAAGAAAGATAAAAGCTTACAACATTCACACATCAATCCTAATGCACAAAAACACACCAAATGAAAAGGAAAGGAGGAAAATGATTAAATGAAATGATGGGAGGCAAAGTGGGAACCTAAGGAACTCACAAGGGCACTCAACCAATCATACCACATTCAAAATGCAAACAAAGCACACCAAGAGCCATCAAAGGCTCACTACTTATGGCCTGCTTCAAGTTCTTCCTAAGGAGGGACTAAGCTTCCATAAATAGGATCCTAAACTCCTACTACTAGGCTCAAAGGGGTTGACAAGGGATTATCTTCCTTATAACTCCGGTGTTTGGGAATTTGAAACAATGCCTGTACATCATCAACAGGTTTTATTCAAAAGCATACAATCAGAAGTTCGTCTTTCAATTTCGTCGTCCTCCCCGGATTCCGCTTAAACAAGCGTTAGACATCAATTAAAAACATAAGTGAACACAAATGGATTAAATCAAAACATGCATATTTATTTCATTATGATTATCAATTGAAAACAATACAGTTTTACAAGGGCGATTTGCATTTAAACAGGAAAGAAACTACAAATGCAAAGAAAATGACAAGATAAAACAAAGATTTCCATCTTCGGGGAACCAGGCTTCTAGATCTTTGACTTGCTGCTGAGCCAGCCATCTTCAAACTCAATCGGATGAAAGGTCGACATGCATCCTCAATCTTCCTCTCGGAAAGGAAATGTACCTTTTGTTGATCAACTGTTGCACCCTGGCTTGAAAGGCCTGGCAATCTTCAGTTGAGTGCCCCTTGGATCCTCCATGATATCCACATTGAGCATGGGGATTATACCCAGGAGGGTATGGTTCTGGCACCGGCTTGAGAGTCTTAGGCTCCACTAGTGAGTTCTGAATCAGATGCGGCAACAACTGACTGTATGCCATCGGAACTGGATGAAGAGGAGCATTCCTCCTTTCCAGATTGTTGCGAGGCCCATTCCGATTCTGGCGCCGAGGGTTTTGCTGCCGAGGAGCATGAGGTTGTTGGCGCTGGTTAGGGCATCCTTTATGCTCAGGTGCTTTCATTCTCAAATTTATCCCCGGAATCGACAATAGCTGTGGAAGCGGAGATTCTACAGTCATAAATTGCGAGGCACGCTCTTGACCTAATACAGCTTTAGAAGAAACAAGAGGGACAACCACCTCTTTGGCATTGAATGGACCAAGACTACCTGATACACTTACGCCGCCCGACGCGAATTTGACTGCCTTTGAATCGATTAAATCCTAAACTATGTGCTTAAAAACTTTGCAGTTCTCGACGTTATGCCCCGGTGCCCCATAATGAAAATCACAGTGAGCACTTACATCCCAACCCAGTGGTAACTCACCCGTAAGTGGAGACATAGTCCGAAGTTTAACCAATTGAAGTTGAAGCAAGAGTTGCAACAACTGCGCATACGTCGTAGGGATCTGATCAAATATTCTCTCGAGTTGCTTCGTCCTTTGACCATACCTCCTAATCTTAGGATTGCCTTGGGGAGCAAGAGGTAGCTGCTGACGTGGCAAATTTGGGATCTCAGGTTGTGCAGCGGATCTTTGAGGCACATCACGCTTTGGGAGAGACTCCACAAATAGGGGTGGAATAACCATTTTTGCAGCGGCTTCAGGAACCTGATCACCCTTTTTTCTTAGCACATTCCTTATTACTTCTGTGACCAGGCCTATCCGAGCCTTTAGTTGCTGAACCTCCTCCTTAAGCACTTTCTGCTCCAGACATAAGGCCTGCATACCTGCCATGAACTGCCCCATCTGGCTTCGAACTTCCTTCAATTCAGCCTGAATTTGTTCCATTACTGTTTGCTGATTCCCTCGAGTTGGATATCTGTGGAAACTGAACTGCTCAATCCTATTGCTGAAGAACACAAAGCGGATATAAGAACACGAGGCCACCGAGAACAACCTGCGATGCAAATGAGAATGCAAGATGCAAAATGCAAACATGTCTATGTGTTTACAGGGAGATCTCCCCCTTGATCCCAGTTTCAATAAACAGGAGCAACAGAGATGTACACCATGACAACTCTCTCATATATCAGGCAAGATCCTTCCTGAAGGTTTCAAAGACGCCAGGCTCAGCCATAGAAATCAGACCAAATAAAGGTCCTAGCTTAAGTATCGGAAACTTGTGTACAACAATCATCTTTCTGTCTACTTCCTTCTTTACAACAAATCAGTACCAGGATCAAGGGAAAGATGAGAACCTTTCAAACACATATACCTGCAATGTAAAATGCAGGATGATTATGCAAATGTGAATGCAACAGGGGATCAAGATTGATGTGTTGTAGCTTGAGAAGAACCGGCGCTTCGCTTTGACAAGAACAATAGCACAACTCTAACAATAGGAACCACTGATATCAATAACTCAGATTCATACTGTAAAGAAAATCGGGTAATCTGAAAGTCAATGTTTCCTGCATAACCCAATCCCTCTCACAGGTATGGACCTATCCACTGATAAGGTTCGACATCTTATGCGTTCATCAGCGTCACAGACTTTCAAGAACTGATGATACGTTCACCATTTTTGGTTTGGCATCATCATCTCCTGAAGAGGCCTCACTTAGTTGAATCACAAATGATCGGTCCCCAGAGTCGACAACTCTCAAATCCAAAATCCCGACAGATCCTAAGGATCGGAAGGGAAATCATCAAAGAGGATCTCGTATGAGCGCGAATTTCATGGGGAACTGTGTCTGCTAAGCAAACAGGCCCCCACTAGTCTCCACTACTAATGCTAGGTTTGTACTCAAGCCTGGGTCTAACTTATCACTCAATAGAACATCCCTCCCCCAAAACACAGCAATAATGATATATAATGCTAAAAATAAATGCGGGAAAAATAAAGTATAACACGTATATACATACACCTAAAGATAAACAAACAAACGCTAGGATTGACTCGCATAGGGAACCGTTGGAGTCCCCAGCAGCGTCGCCAGCTACTGGGGAGCCCAGACAGGCAGGAAACAAAACAAGGCGAGACTGCAAAAGAAGTCCCCAACAGATTCGCCAGCTGCTGGGGAGCCCAGACAGCCAGGAAACAAAACAAGGCAAGACTGCAAAAGAAGTCCCCAGCAGAGTCTCCAGCTGACGCTACTGCGAAAAAATGTGCCGACAATGACAGAAGAGTCGCCACCGTTCGTTATTTATCCCAAAGGAGGGAAAGAAAAAGGTCAGAGAAAACCTGACGAAAATGGGAGAAGACAGGTCATCGCAACCAAATCTCGGGTTCGGGAGTCGGTTACGCAAGGGGAAGGTATTAGCACCCCTCACGTCCGTCGTACTCGACAGGATCCACACTTAGTTGTCTATCTAAAATGGTGATTGAAACTATCTAATTGAAGGTCTCAGGGACAAAAGAAAAGAAAAGTGACTCAGCAGAGCATCACCGCTCTGTGTCTACGTATTCCCTCGTGCAATGGGAAAGTCAGAGTCAACGTAGTTCAGCTAACTACAGGTGAAAGGCGGAGAGAGGTTGCTCCCCGAGACATCGCTGTATCGTGCCTACATATTCTCATCTGGTACGAGAAATCAGAGCAAACATAGTTCGGGCAATAAGAACACCGATTGTTTCAAATGTTTTACCCGAGTAGGGTTAACAAACAGATCTAGCAGTTAGGTGTATGCAGCTCGACCATTGGAGACTTATGCGTTACCTGTTTGCGGTAGAACTAAGAGTTAACAAAACTCTTTTTTTATGAAAAGGTTTTCCATTATTAATGGGTCCTAAAGGACAAAATGAAGTTTGATCATTTGTTTTTGAAGTCTTTTAAGGAGAAGTGTTTTGAATTGTTTGTAATAGGAGCGAATGTGTCGCATATCATCCTAAGGACGTATACGAAACACTCTAAGCAATTGAGAGGTAGCCCCCAAATCACCATTTCCCAAGTACTTAAGGCTCGTAGTGTACAACATTCATTAGCCTTTATTAAGTGTTTTAGCTTTGGTTTGAGTTGAGAAGAGAGAGGACAAACTAAAGGAAAACTAGTTCAAAACCTAGTAGTTGTCATGCAATATGACCCAATAGTTGAGGTTAAAAGGAAATCCTACTTAATATTCTCATACATGATTTGAATCCTAGAGTCTATCATAATCATCCTTAAACAAGGAGATTATAAATCCTAAGGGAGCATGGTAATGAAAAGAGAAGAAGAGAGCATGAAATAAGACATGAAATAGGAATGAATGAATGCATATGCAATGCACCACACAAGCAAAGGGAGGAAAAAGTGTGGGGTGAAAACCTCCACAAGCACATCTCCACCTTTATTAATGCAAGTAACAAAAGAAGGATAAAAGCTTACAACATTCACACATCAATCCTAATGCACAAAAACACACCAAATGAAAAGGAAAAGAGGAAAATGATTGAATGAAATGATGGGAGGCAAAGTGGGAATCTAAGGAACTCAAAAGGGCACTCAACCAATCATACCACACTCAAAATGCAAACAAAACACACCAAGAGTCATCAAAGGCACACTACTTATGGCCTGCTTCAAGTTCTTCCTAAGGAGGGACTAAGCTTACATAAATAGGATCCTAAAGTCCTAGGACAGAAGTATAGATGAGGGTAGAATGTACACCAAGTAAATAAAAATAAATGCACAAAAAGATTGCAAAGGAATCATGTAAAAGATAAGAAATATTCAACATGTGCACAAGCAAAACCCTAAAAGAAAGTTCTAAAAGAAAGGCAAGTATCAACAAGTTACAAACCACATTAGGACCTATAACTGAACCTACACATGCTTCAACATCTTAGGGGTGTAAAACAACAATAGTTGGTGCTCAAAAGTTTGCACAAATATCATTTTCAAGGCCTATTAGCTCAAGCATGTGTGTGAGCTTCAATTACAGGACACCTAACTTGTGAAATACCTTAAAAATAGCAAACAAACTCAAAAGTTGCCAAATAAAATCCTAGATGGACCCTATGGTGTTAGGAACCAGGGGTCAGAAGTGTGGAAACAAAGTCCAAACACAACTATGCAAACAGAGATGAAATCCAAATGGATACCCTAAAAGCAAGGGTGAATCGAGGGTCCTAAAAAACAGACTAAAACCCTAACCAAATTGCCCCAAACCAGGGGAAAAATTGTCCAAGAAAATCTCTTAACATGTCAAGAATATGCTAAAGAAAAATCAGCCATTAACATGAAGAATTCATCACAAAATAAAATCAAAAACATGGAATATGCATTTTTAATCCATATAAAACACCTCAAAAGTGAAAAAACAAATTTAATTGGAAAATGGCTTTAAAAAATAAGTGAAAAATTTGTAAAATCAATTAACATCCTAAACTATGACAAAATATATTTCCCAAGATTTTTAGATGCATTGAGGTATTTTTAATGGATTGAAATCTCAACTGAAAATAAAATGGAAAAAGAAAGAAAAAGAAAAGAAAATGACAAAGTTGCGTGTTAAATAGCAAATAAGATCAGTTTAAGCGTTGTGCTATGAATTGAGGGGGGTGTGAATAAGAAAGAAGGCCTAAGATCCAAATGAATCAGCCTGGGGGCAAAACGCTTTGTTTCATTAACCATGCTGGCAAGGTCAATTGGTCAAACGCATCAAGAATGAATCACAGCCGTTGGATTCAGATAAGTCAAAAGGTCCAAGCCTGATGTGGCATGTACACGCAAGCACGCTTGAACTGAAACCAGACGCCGGAGCCACTGTGCTCCGATCGTCTTCTCCGGTTAACCTCCGGTGAAGGGAGTTCAAAACTCCACCAAAATGCCTAATTTTTTAGCCTAAACTCAACCTCTCAACACGTAGGTCAAGAATCTAGGGTTCATATCCATTTTTCTCTCATAATTAGGGCAAAATGAATCAATTAAAATTTAAGAAATATTCAAGAATCATTAAGAACAACAACCAAACCAATCCAGAAATGATCTATGATGTTAGGGATTCAAGAATCCATGAAAATGGCATGTGATTGATGCATGAACAGAGAGAAATCGTGAATGATAACTTACCTAACGGAGTGCCTCCGTTGGGCCTTGATTTGTTGATGAAACTCGTGCAAAACCAACCAGAAAGCTTCAAGGAACTTCAATAGAGCTTGCTATCACCTTGAATTGGATTGAATTTCCTTGGATTGTGATTTCACTCTTTCACTTTTTCCTCCAAAAATCTCAACTGAATTCTGTTAGAACTCCACCAATCTTCACCTCTCATCATTTGTGAATCATTTGAGGATTATATTCAATGGATCTGAGCACAATCGGAGGCCTAATTGTGGCATGTTAGTAGGAATTTAGAAATCCAATTTTGAAGTTCAAAGCTTGAAATTTCACGTGTGAAAATGGCTCTAATGGCTCTGCTTTTAGTTCAAATTCCTTGCTTGTGGTGTGTAGTGATCTAATGGACAGAATTAGCTCCTTGAAATAATCTTGTGGTGACTTTTGGATGTGTTCCTTATACATGAAGCAACCATGAAATTACACATGAAAGTGACCTCAAAACTCAATTCTGATTTTGGCATTGTGTTTAGTATATTCAAGGCACTCAAAACATGCACAAACTTGTCATTATATTGTGCAAAATGAATTTAATCCAACTATGGCTTTTAAGTACTTTTTCCATGAGATTTCCTTCACCAATCCTCAAATTCAAACCAAACCCATGATAAGTTGATGTTTGATGATGGAAAGGATGTCATTTTAAGCAAGTTTGATGTTGGAGAAATTCCCATTTGAAGTGTGCAAAGTCATGAAAATGACCTATAACCAAAATGACCTATAATCAAAGTTTCCCAAAATACCCCTGCCTTGCAAGCTTCATATCTTGAGCTCTACAAATCAGATGAAGGACTTCTAGTACTTTTTGGAAAGCTAAGATCATAAGTAAAAACTTTCGTGTTTGGGTCAAAGTGAGGAGAAACATCCTTCTAGGTCAAAAATGTCTTGGAAGTTGGTTGACTTTTGTTGACCAAAATCACATTCATCTGAGGACCGATAACTTGTCAGCCTCATAACTTGAGTTATAGGAACCCAATGGATGAGTTCTAGTACTAAATATAAATCTAGAAACATGCTCTACAAATTTCATGTTGGAGTCAAGATGAGGTGGAACTTGTATCTTGAGATATGTGGTCTTGAAGTTAGGCACTGAACAGGGGATTTTACACTGACAAGCTTAGAAACCCTAGCTTAGCAACTTCTCACACCCTTGATTATTCTTGATTTGATCTTGGAATAAAATCTCAGATATCTCAACACAAATCACCATGATCACAAAGACTTGGAATTGAGTCTTAATCTCCTTCAACTTCCCAGTTGACTTAGGGTTGACCAGATGAAAACCCTAGATGCAACACTCTTGATTGTGGGTTCTTGCACATGATATGATGACTTGGATGAGCTCCTCAATGACCCTTAAGGCCCTTAATGAGATCCCACAATACTCCACATCCATAACCATGGACTCAATATCCTCTGATGACCTTCACATGGCCTCCCAGATAGAAGGTGAACCATATTCATTCATTTGCTCATTCAAAGAACTTTGACTTTCTTCTGATGATAATAAGCACTTGATCAATTGAACAAGACCTCTTGATTAGGCTTGGAAACTTTGGGTAATATCCTCTTGCTAGGCACACCTCTCTCAATCCCTTGTAAATGAACAATGGTATGCAAATGCTAATGCTATGAAAATGCAATGAAACAAACCAAGTTAAAAAAAAGGTTCGGCAAATTTTGGGGTACAACACAAGGTTACTGAGATGTGGGACACCTTATCTATGGAGAGGAAAGCCGCAGAGGATGTGGTTGTTGCTCTACTAGCTGTCACGGCTCCTGCCGAGGACGAGAGCGATGAGGTGAGATTCTGAAGACTCGTGCCGAGCTCGTTTCCCGAATGAACCAACTTGAGGAGGACTACTCGAGGGCTGTTGAGGATAGAAATGGAGCAAACCAAAGGAGCAAAGGAGAAAACTAATAAATTAATTCAAAATGGCATTTCGATGGGGAAATGGAGAGATTACACATCAAGGCTTTTGCCACCTTAAGAATTCCTGGGGAATATATGATTTTCACTGAATCTTTCCACGAGCCAAAGCAACTTTATATTTTGTTAAGTTTTCAAAAACTGTTTTTGAATTTCAAAACCTTTTGATTTCAAAATTATTATTAACTAATAAACGATGTTTTGCATAACAAAGGAAAATACGGAAAAGAGTAAATTGCAAACAATTGAATGGCCTAAAAATCTAATTTTATTCAAGAATGGAAGCTTGCAATTGGCAAAGCTCCATGGGAAATGTACAATTGAAAATGGCAATAGGGAAAAGTTACATTGAATCCGATGACAACATATCCTTAATAACTAAGAGTTTTCCAATACCTCACTTCTGACAAGAGCGGTTGAAATGAACTTCTCGTGTAATCTTTGACTGAGGTGACAACCATCTGATGCAGTGAAATGCCTTTGCCCCTGACTTTTGCCTGAATCTCTCTTTCGGGTTTTCAATCCACCAGGACGCTCATTTTTTCCTAAGCCTCCCCTTCGAATTTTCAACTTAAACAAATCATTTTTCATTTCATCTCTAACTTTTGCTTGGATCTCCTTAATAGGTTATGATCCAATGGGATACTCATTGTTGCCTAAGCCGCCTTTGTGGGTTTTCAACTTATCGGGTTCTTAGGCATAATATTTCCGTACTACATTAGAATTCACCGGGTGGGTAAGTTATTCTCCATCCATCATTGTGAGAATTAATGAGCCTCTTGAGAAGACTATTTTTACAAAAAAATAGGCCATCATAGTTAGGCATCCATTTTCCCCGCGCATCCTTGTGAATTGGCAAGATTTTCTTGAGTACAAGCTCTCCTTCTTGGAAATCTCAGACACGAACCTTCTTGTCAAAAGCTCTTTTAATCCTCTTTTGATATAACTGACCGTGACACATCGCAGTCAGACGCTTCTCATCAATAAGGTTCAATTGGTCAAGTCTTTCCCTCACCCATTCCGCTTCATCAAGTTTGGCTTCCATTATGACTCTTAAAGAAGGCATCTCAACCTCAATGGTAAGTATTGCATCCATCCCATACACCAATGAAAAGGGGTTTCCCTTGTCGAAGTGCGAAAAGACATTCTATACCCATGTAAGGCAAATGGCAGCATCTCATGTCAGTCCTTATAGGTCTTCACCATTTTCTGCAAAATCTTCTTAATGTTTTTGTTAGCCGCTTTGACAGCTCCATTCATCTTAGGACGATAAGGAGAAGAGTTATGATGTTCAATTTTGAAGTCATTGCACATCTCTTTCATTGTCTTGTTATTCAAATTTGGTTCCATTATCTGTTATGATTCAACTTGGGATTCCGTACCGGCAGATAATCTTTCTCTTGATAAAACGGGCCACCACTTGTCTAGTAACATTGGCATAAGATGCAACTTCAACCCACTATGTAAAGTAATCAATAGTGACTAGGACGAATCGATGTCCATTGGAATCTTTCGGCTCGAATGCCCCAATCATGTCAATACCCCACATAGAGAAAGAACACGAGGATGATAAAACATTTAGTAATGTCGGAGGCACGTGCACCTTGTCTACATAAATTTGGCATTTGTGGCATTTTCTAGCATATTGGATACAATCGGTTTCCAAAGTCAACCAGTAGTACCTGTCGCTACTGCGAAAATCGGCGCCGGCTGAACAGAAGAGTCGCCACCGTGCGTTATTTATCCCAAAGGAGGGAAAGGAAACGCTAAGAGTAAACCTACCGCAAAGACGGGAAAGGAATGGTCATCGCAACCAAATCCTGGATTCGGGAGTCGGTTACGCAAGGGGAAGGTATTAGCACCCCTCACGTCCGTCGTACTCGACGGGATCCACGCTTGTTTTCTGGTACGGATTGTTATTCTATCTATCCTACAGGTCTGGGGTTAAAAGAAAATAAAATGACTCGGCAAAGTATCGCACTTTATGCCTACGTATTCCCGTCTAGAATGAGAAATCAGAGTCAACGTAGTTCGCCTACCTACTGGAAAGGAGGGGAAGGTTGCTCGCTAGGATATCGCATCCTATGCCTACGTACTTTCATACAACATGAAAGATCAGAGCAAACGTAGTTCGGGCCACGTACGACACAAGTCTGTCTTGATTGTTTTTATCTCCTTCTGAAAAGGGTTTTCTCCTGATTACGCGTCCAAGCGGACAAAAATGACGTTTTTTGATTGGTTTACAGTCTTTTACGCAAGAACTGTTTTTTATTGATGTTTATCCTTTTTATTGTATTTTTCTGATTGTTTTGAGAAAGAAGAGAGACAACAACTCTAAAACCTATGGTTGAAAAGGGAATCAAATCTATCCTAATGTTGTCATGCATGGATGAGAACCTAATGTCTGTCATATTTCTCTCCTGCGCAGAGAGAAACAGAGATCCTAAGGGGATAAACCGAAGAGCAACAACATATATACAGTAAAGCGGTAAAATGCATGAATGCAGCAATACAAGCGAGGCAAGGGAGTCCCACTCAACCTCGAACCTAGAAAACAATGGGCAAAGTGAAACAACTTCACTTCAACCTCCAGAGGAAAATTATCAAACAATACAGTCAAGAAACTCAAACAATACATCAACAGCTCTAAACAGCACCAACAGCTCTAAACAGCAAAAACCTGACAGCACAAGCTCCTGCTTCCATCAGTCTTCAAGGCAATGAACTCTATCCTCAATCTTCAAGGGGTTCTTCAAAGCAAACTCTCCTAGATGATAAACAGTTCACAAAATGGGTTTGGATGTTAAACAGTCTGCTGAGCACCAAAGGTGGCCTACAGAAAGTTAACATAATACAGACTGTTTCTCTCAAAGTTCTATCTCCTAGATACAGTCACTAATCCTTCCAAAGGAGGGAGGTGAGTATCAAGGAGAGACTTTTAGTCATTGAGAAGAATGGAGGCAAAAGAGGCCATCCATATTTGTGAAGAAATTTTCTATTCTAAGGTTCTCTCTAACTCCTATGTCCTAGGTCTTCAAACAGCTTCAAGCAAGCCAGGAATCTTCATCAAGCTTTGATCTTCAGCTTCAACTTTGTCTTCAATATGCTTCATCATCATGCTCTTCACACCAAGCCCACACCCCAAGCAAAACCCAATAAGCCCACACAAACAATATAAACCCCAAAAGAGCACCCCAAACAAGCATACAATTGCAAAATATACTAAAAATATTAATATAGTAGGGAAAATTCTAATATTATTTCTAGGGGATCTACTATACCTACCCTTAATACCCTATATGCCCCAAGTCCTAATTCAATCTAAAAAACCCAAAAGAAATTGTTTTAATGCACCTAAGTTATGTATAAACCCTAATTTCACCATCCTAATATCCACTAATCAAAATTATCTAAAAATAATCCTAAAATTATGGAATAAACCCAGGGGGAAGCTAAAACATATATCTAACCACCCTAAAATGTTTGACCTAAAAATATAAAGGGAGCTACCTAAACTAAATTCTACAAAATCATGTATCAACATAAAAGAAATAAAAATGCAATAAAAGAAGAAAATATGCAAAAAATACTAAAATGCATGATATGAAAAATATTTTTATTTTATATTTTTCTTGACAAAAATATGAAATGAGAGAAAAAACTCCCATTAAAAAATCATTATTTTTCAATTTGATATGATTTTCCAAAGTTTAAAATAAAATGGAGGAAAAATAAAAGGAAAATATGAGATGGGGTGCAAGAAGTAAACAGACGCAGTTCATTTCACGCTTGGGCCCATAATGGGGGGTTCAGATAGCAATGCGCCTGGGCCCAATTCATTAATCAAAAAAACAATTAAATAACAAAGAAAAAGAAAAAGCTTAGGTGCGAAAAGCAATGGTTTTCAGTTCAATTCACAATGGGCCTCATGAAGGGGGTGCAATTAGTCATTCAGCCCAAAACTTCCTTTAATGAAACGCATCGTTTCATTGTGGTCTCAGATTCCCTTCACACGTGAAATTAAACCCTGGCCTTTGGATCCTCAATCAGTCAACTAGTCCACTCATAATCCAACGGCTTGGTGGTTATCTTCATCATTTGAATCAAAGTGGAGCCAAAACTCCATGGATGAACTTCCAAGAAAGCTCTAAACTCAGCAACATCGAACCTCATCAAATCTTGATCAAAAATCACGAAACAAAACCCTAACCTGCTCCATTTTCTTCCCTGAGTTCATCTATGGCATTGGATTCAATTGATATGGTCTCTAACAGCAAACCCGATCCCATCCCCAAAATTGATCAGAAATTCAAACATCACCAATCATCCAATTAAGTGTCTCAATGTCTTCCCTACTCTTCACTGATAAAATACAACTAAAAACCTAAGGTTCTAACTGCATATTCATGGAGTTCTTGATCTCAACAGAATTTGTGTCCACCTATGAATCATCACCAATTCCTCTCAAACTCTCCAGAAAGCTTCTCCTAACCACATACATTGTTTCTATCCTAACAATTCTTGATGATTCTATCTAATTCAAGCCATGGTGAGAAAGTTACTAACCTGATAAAATGAGGTAAACAGATGGTGAAATCCTCCAAATCAATGCTTGCAAATCTCCAGAATCGATCAGTGTGATGATTGCTTGCTTCTGTATGCAATAGATCTTCCTCAAATAGCCTGAATCAGTGTAACAGAATTTCAGTTGCAAGGGTAAAAGTTCAACTTCAAGAACTCGATTCAGCCATGGATTCACTCTGGTTTTGATTGGAATATACTCAGTGATGATTATGGAATTGATTTGGATCAAAAAATTGAAGAAATGATGAAGAATTGGGTGAATTCGAAATGGAATTGCAAGTGAGCAAGATGAATCTCAATCTCTCTTCTCTTCACCAAATGAAGTTCAACCCTTGCTTAGATCATCTCTAATGGTTATATAGGTGAGGTTAGAAAGATCTAGAATGTTCTGGATGGCTCCAATGAGTTTTTGGATATCTCATGGCATGGTATTTTGATTTCAATTCTCTCCACATGCTAACTCATGCCAATCTCTTCATAACCTACCACTCTGACTTGAATTTATCCCCACATGAGATTTAGGGTGAGTTACAATGCATAACTACCTTGCTCATTGAGTTTTGCCTTGTTTTGCTTTGGTACCTTCATGTGCAAGTAATCCAATTCCAAAGCAGCCCTATGATCCAAGCCTCAAATCAAAATTGTGGATGAACCATTGTTCTTAGAATGTAATTTGGAGTCAAAATGACCTATTATATGACATGGTTTGGATTTATAGCTTGGGATTTCCATTTTTCAATTTCATCTTAATTAACTTATGCCTCATTTTTAGGCCATTTTTATCACTTTTTGATATGAGCCTTTTCAACATCTCATGACCTCCCTACTAGCCTTAAAACATCATTCTAAGAAAGTTTTATGTTGAAGATGTTTTCATTTGAAGCTTGGAACTAGGAGATATAGCCTTATGCTTGAAATGACCTATAACCTCCAAATGACCAAAATGCCCTTGGCTTGTCAAGATCATAAGTAGAGCTCCACAAATCAGATTGAGGCATACCATACCTTTATAGAAAGCTAAGATCATGAGGAAAAACCTTCATGTTGGCCAAAAATATATTTGAAAACTCCTTATGGGGTAAAAGTTGCTTGAAAGTCAAGTAACTTTCACAGATAAATTTCAGTGCCCTCAGATGACCTGTAACTTGCAAGAACCATAACTTGAGTTCTATAAATCTCCTTGATGCCTTCCACCACTCAAATTAAAGGTCTTGAGATACTCTACAAGTTTCATGTTGGCCAAGGATCCATTTGAGACTTGCATTTTGAATTACTTTGCTTGGAAGTTTGACCTAAACTAGGGGATTTTACACAGAAACCCTAATTTAGAAACTTCTCTTCTTCTTGATTTCTTTTGATTTCTCCTTGGAACAACACCACATCCATATCCACATATCAAATGATGAATCCCACATCCTTCAAATAGGCCTTGATGCCTTTCAACCAAGCATTTGACTTAGGGTTGACCTAGGGTTGACCCAGATGAAACCCTAGTTGACTGTCTTCAACTGTAGTTTTTGTAACCACACCAATGACTTGTCTTGCTTTCAAAATGACCCTATAGGTATTCCATGATGTCTACACACATTCCATGCCTCAGTTCATAACTCACAACTTCTCTGATGATATTCAAATACCCTCAAGATAGGAGAGAAACCCACTGCTTGATATACTGATTTCCCAAAGCTTCACCTTCTTTCTTGATGACTTGAATAGGCTTGAATCTTGATAAGAACCTCTTGAATACATTCCTTGAGATGGAAAATAGCACTTGATCCCTTGTTGGATGGTTTGCCCATGCTATGCTATGCAAATGAATGAACTATGCATATGATCTACTATGCAAGTGATAAAGCTATGAAAACACAAATCAGGTAAAACCAGTTTGGCAAAATTTTAGGGTGCAACAGTACCCAACTCTTAGAATCTTTTTGGACATGGCATATCCATTGGCGTGAGTACCAAATGTTCCTTCATGAATATCTTGCATTAACAAATCCTCTTCTCGTCTGTTGACACACCTAAGCAAGACCATGTCATAATTTCTTTTGTAAAGCACATCGTTACTGAGAAAGAATTTGGATGCCAATCTTCGCAAAGTTTTCTTATCAAGTGACGTAACATCTACTAGGTACTCCTGAGTCTGAAGATACTTTTTGATATCATGAAACCAAGGTATTCCATCTGTTTCCTCTTCCACCATCTGGAAATAAGCAGGCTCGTTCTTCCTCTCGATTCGAATGAGTGTTGCTTCATTAACAAATATGACCTTCCACATTGAAGCTAGCATAGCCAATGCATCAGCAATGTGACTTTCAGTCCTCGGGATGTGTTTGAAAGTGATCTTGTCAAAGTGTTCGATCATTTCAACAGTGTATGCTCCATATGGGATCATTTTCTCATATCTGGTCTCCCATTCACCTTTGAATTGATAAATCACTAAGGCTGAGTCACCACTCACTTCAAGAATTTTTATTCAAAGGTCAATTGTCGCTTCAAGGCCTAAGATGCAAGCTTCATACTCGACAATATTGTTGGTACACTTAAAGCATAACCTGGCTGTGAACAGAGTGTAACCACCATTTGGATTCATCAAAATGGTGCCTATACCATACCCATTGTAATTGGAGGAACCATCAAACATCATCTTCCAATGTGAACCAGGTTCGGGGCCCTTATCTGGCCCTGGCTCTTCATAATCCTTCTTTATCAACATGATATCTTCATCAGGAAAGTCAAACTTCAGTGGTTCATAGTCTTCTACCGGTTGGTCTGCAAGGTAATCTGATAAGATGCTATCTTTGACAGACTTCTGAGCAACATACTGGATGTCATATTCTGATAATAACATATGCCAACGGGCGAGCCTCCCTGTCTGAGCGGGCTTCTCAAATATATACTTTATCATATCCATTTTTGAAATCAGTAAGGTAGTGTGACAGATCATGTAATGCCTCAAACACCTGTCAGCCCATGCCAAAGCACAACAAGTTTTCTCTAAAAGTGAACATCGGTTTTACAATCAGTGAACTTCTTGATCAAATAGTAAATGGCATGCTCTTTACGTCCAGACTCGTCTTGTTGACCCAATAACAGCCCATTGATTCTTCAAGCACAATTAAGTACATGAAAAGAGGTTTTTCGGGAACAAGAGGAATTAAGATTGGAGGCTCTTAAAGGTAACCCTTGATCTTATCAAAAGCTTGCTGACAGTCCGAATTCCAAACAACCGTCTGATTTTTGCGCAACAACTTGAAAATTGGCTCACAGGTAGGAGTCATATTGGAAATAAATCTGGAGATATAATTCCATCTTCCAAGGAAACTTCTGACCTGGTTCTCAGTCTGTGGAGCTGGCATTTGTTGAATGGCTCGCACCTTGTCAGGATCCACTTCAATCTCTTGTTGACTAACAATAAAATTGAGCAGCTTCCCAGATCTCACTCCAAAAGTGCACTTGGCAGGATTCAACCTTAACTGATATTTCCTAAGTCTCTCAAACAACTTCGAAAGATGATCCAGATGGTCTTCTTCACTATGAGATTTGACGATCATGTCATTGACATATACTTCTATCTCCTTATGCATCATATCATGGAATAACGCAACCATAACTCTTTGATAAGTGGCACCAGCATTCTTCAGACCAAAGAGCATAACCTTATAACAATAGGTCCCCCAAGGAGTAATAAACATAGTATTTTCCATATCATATGGGTCCATTTTGATTTGGTTGTAACCAGAAAAGCCATCCATAAATGATAATACTGCAAAATGAGTCAGGTTATCTACCAAAGTATCAATATGTGGCAAAGGGAAATCATCCTTCGGACTAGCCTTGTTCAGATCCCTATAATTAACACACATTCTGACTTTTCCATCTTTCTTTGGCATGTGTACAATATTGGCCACCCATTCTAGATATTTGGACACCGCTAAGAAACCTGCATCAATCTGCTTTTTGACCTCATCCCGAATCTTGAGAGTCATGTCAGACCTGGTTTTTTGGAGCTTCTGTTTGACAGGTGGACATTCCAGTCAAAGTGGTAATTTATAAACCACTATGTGGTATCAATACCGGGCATATCTTGGTATGACCAAGCAAACACATCAACAAATTGTTCTAAAAGCTTCACCAGTCGCTGCTTAATTTTTGCCCTAAGATGTTGTACCAATTATGACTTCCTTCTTGTCTTCATCAGTGCCAAGGTTGACAACAACCACTTGCTCTTGATGAGGTTGAAGCTCTATGTACTCATATTCTGCCATCTTTGCCAGTTCATCCAAGATCTCAAAATCTTCATCCTCGTCTTCAGCTTGGTATATGGGTGAGTCAAAGTCAAGAGGGAAAACAAAGTCATTGGCTTAATTATTAAAGCACACAAAGATAGATGCAAAAAGAAAAGAAAAAATAATTTGGTTTTTTCTTAAAAGAGTGCCATTTTCTTTAAAAGTAAAAGCAAAAAAAAAATGAAACAAAAATGAGGAGTTTAAGAAAACATCTTCATTAATCATAATAACTTGAAAGCATGGGGCCTTATAAATTGATCTCATAGCCTTGGGCACGGCTATGAAAGTTTGAAAACAACAAAACAAAAGAGAACAAGAATAAATTACTTCAGTATAGGAATGATAACAGGAATCTCAATAGCTTCCCAATTGTCCAAGGCAGCTTCACAATGATACACCAGGTGATCAATATCTCCCTCTGCAAAATCCTCCTCAACAGCGTTGATTTGGAAAACCCCACTGATAAATACCTCTTGAATAGTCTTCGGGCGTCCTTTAACTGAAGTTGATGTCCCATCCTAAGTTGGTTTATAACCCAACCCTTGGCGAACCAATCTTGCTTTCACTTCGATGACCTCTCCCCAACCTGCAGGAGTACCCCCTTTCAGTGTAGACTTCATGCTCTAAGCATACACAAAAGATGGACCACTTTTAGCTACTGTTTCTTCTATCAACACATCATTGGCTATCTCAAGCGCTTGAAAAGAAGTTTCTAGCGCATCCTCATCTGCTTCAATGTACCTAAATGATGATAGGTTACTCACCATCAAGTCTTTTTCACCATGCATAATTACCAATTTATCATCCACAACAAATTTCATCCTCTGATGTAAAGTAAAAGTCACTGCACCAGCTGTGTGAATCCATGGTCGTCCCAACATGCAGCTATAGGCTAGATTGACGTCCATCACTTGAAACGTGATGTCAAATACATGGGGACCTATCATAACTGGCAACTCCACCTCTCCAACCATAATACTTATTGAACCATTAAAAGATTTAACAATCAACGATGTTGGCTGCATCTCTGCCCCTTTGCGCTCTAGCTTAGTAAGTGTCATTTTGGGCAACACATTCAGAGAAGAGCCGGTATCAACCAATACTCATGCCAAAGTGTCTTCCTGACACCTAACAGATATGTGCAATGCACGATTGTGATTACATCCTTCTCTTGGTAACTCCTCGTTACTGAAGCTTAAAGTATTGCAAGAAGTAATGTTGGTGATCACAGAATCAAACTGACTAGTTATTATATCTTTCGTCACATGCACCTGTGTTAACACTTTCTGCAAGGCTTCCCTATGAGCGGGAGAATTCATTAGGAGAGACAAGATTGAAAATTTTGAAGGAGTTTGATGAAGCTGATCGACGACTTTGTAATCACTCTTTCGAATAATTCTTAGAAACTCCATGTCTTCTTTGCTTGGTGGCGCTTCTTTATCTTTGGTAGCCCTAACTAGAATGGTCTCCTTTTGGGGAACCACTGTTATCTTAGGTTGATAGATCCGACCACTACGAGTCATTTTGCTAGTTCCTGCGATATTTGTCAGCTCTGCTTGATTACCCTTTGTTTCTTCATTCTGAATGACTTTCCCTGATCCTTGATCAATCATCGTCATATCATACCTCCAAGGGACAACCTTTGTACTCTCAAAACCGAAAGGAATTCACTTTTGAATTATAATTGGTCTGGGCTGACCAATTGCTGATGTAGTAGGCTTGGAGACATTGAAAATAGTTTTAACCCTTTTGAAGATCGGAACCACTGAACCAAAATCGGGCACATTAAACACGAGTACCTTTTCACTGTTCTTTGGCAAGTTGAAAACGGGCTCAATCACCGAAACTTCTTCCCGTTTCAACTTACTACATACTTGCAAAAATCCGTCATCAATCAATTTTTTCACATTCCTCTAAACCATACAACATCCTTTGGGATCAACAGAACATTCTTTGCAACCAGTATGGACGCCTTCAATCAGTCCTGACTTTAATAATCTTTCATGAAGAGATCGTAACGGAGTTTTGATATCTGATGCATCACAAATTGTCCATTCATCTGATGCCTCTTCTATGGCATCAACTCCCCCATAGTTTGGCAACGAGTTGTTCTTAACATTGGGCTACACATCATCAAAAGACAAGATTTTCTTTTCCATAAGTTCTCTACCAAGATGTATCAGGGCAAGACATCCCTCTAAATCATGTCCAGCAACACCCTCATGAAATAAACAATGAGCATTAGGATTATAATGAGGAGACGAGGTGTCTGAAGATGGTCCCAACGTCCAGGTCGTAATCAGCCCCTGTTGTACTAAGGATGGGTACAACTCAATATAGGTCATTGGGTTCGGAAGAATAGGAGGCCTTCCCGCTGGTCTTCTATTTTGAAAGTTTTGTCTGGGCGCTTGAGCCCGAGGTTGTTTGTACTGTTGATAAGCTGAAGCACTGGGTGCTCGCTGATACCTTCGTTGTTGTACTGGTTAATACATAGGCGTCAGTTGCACCGTCTGATAGTTTAGAACTGAATTGTTGAATGTCGGCTTTACAGTTGCCAGATACGGCTGTTGTGCATACTACATGGGATACATTGGCTGCTGAGCGGAACTTTGCTGAGATTGTTGAATATAGCCTTGTTGAGGCTGTTGATACTGTCGGTAAGGTTGTTTCCATGGATGATTCTTCTTTCCTACTGTTATGGCATTTGTCTCCCTTTTTTGTTGTTGTGAAAACTGCCATTAAATTTCTTGGCATTGTTGTTGTTGGAACTACTGGAAGTATTAGTCATCCTCCCATTTTTCATCCCCATTTCTACTCTCACACCCACAAATACTATATCATAAAATCTAGATGTCACACTACTAATCATTTTCTTATAAAACTCTGGCCTTATCGTGTCCACAAACCAGTGAGTCAACTCTTTTTCAATCAGCGGAGGCTCCACCTGAGAGCCAGTCTCCCTCCATCACTGTGATACTCCTTAAAAGATTCAGAGCTTCTCTGCGATATACTTAACAATTATTTTCTGTAAGGAGCTAAATCCATGTTATATTTATAGTGTTTTATGAAGGCGTCAGCCAAATCCTGGAAACTGTTGATACGAGATTGATCCAGGCTCAAATACCATTTGGCAGATGCCCCCTTCAAACTATCTTGAAAAAAGTGGATCATCAACTTATCGTCTTCCACGTAGGAAACCATTCTTCTATAATACATAATCATATGTGTTCTTGGACAAGTAGAACAAGAATACTGATCAAGATTAGGAGTTTTGAATTTTAGGGGAATCACCAACCCAAATACTAGACACATATCCCAAGCATCAGTACCAAAGATATCATTTCCTTTCATCGCCCTGACTTTCCTTCCTATAGTTTCCACACTTTCCTTCAGTTTTTCATGACGCCCACTTTGATCTTCATACCCATTAGGAACTTCATATACTTATTGTTGATTATTAAAAACAGGACGCACTTGAGTTTGTACAAAGGATGGAGTGTAGGTCGAAACAACTTGGGGAATTTCTGCTCCGAAGGGAACTGATTGTTGATTAAATGGCACTGAAAGAGGGGGAGGTACAAACCCTGGAGATAACCCATACGGTGGTACATTTGCAGCAGTGACTACTATTGGATTTGGCTCCACAACTATATTGGTAACTTCAGAAACCACAGTAACTTGAGTGTCCATTTTTGTGTTGATGACCTGCAGGACCTCCATAATCTGCCCCACAATTTCATGCAGATCTTCAAGCTCATTATTGACCCTGTCCAATTCCAAATTCTGTTAAGTCATCCTTTGACGAGCTTGGGCTCGTGTGTTGTACTGGTGTTGGGAAATCAGTGTGATCGACTGAAGATAAGACAACGAGATGAGCTACAGAACAGAAAATGCATATGCAATGCTTCATGAATGCAAATGAAAATGAAAACCAAACATTCAAGGAATCCAAAGAGAATGTTTACAAACATTATAATAATGGAGATTAACGAAGTAACATATCATCTTCAGAAGTTACATAACTGAGAGTTTTACAAAAATCAAATATATATTCAAAGCCAAAGTAAAAATACAAATTAAACAATAAAACAAAGGAAACTGAGGTCTTAATCCTTCTAACGAGAGGGTCCTCATTTCCAATTCCCTCCTTTATCATGATGGAGCAGTTTCCGGAGTTCTTCATTTTCTTACGCAACCATGAAGTATTTATGTTTCCAAGTTTATGTTCCCCTTTCATCTTTAGCCAACGTAGCTCTCAATTCCTCAACATAAATAGGATCTTTTGGAGTTATAGGGATTGACTCAAAGCGGGTGTAAAACATCTTCAAAGCTCTCTCCTTAACCCATAGTAGGTAAGATTCTGAGACAGAACAATCAGGGTATCCCAACGATGTCATCCCCTTTGTGCAAATATGACACCATGCATACACAATCTAAGCTTTGAGAACTAGATTCTTTCCTTCTTCAAAGAACAAACTCTTCAAAAATAATGGGTCAGGCTCATCCTTCATCGGGTATCCAAGTTGGCGACGAGCTAAGATAGGATTGCAATTGATGCATCCTTTGGTGCCAAGAAGAGGCGCCTTAGGGAAATCTCTGCAACTATGGATCATGACGATTCCTCCATACATAGGATCGTACCACTTGATGTCCGAGTGCTTGAGTGACAAAATCCTTTCTGTCCATGAGAGTCCGCTCTGCATATTCCAAAGCAAGGGCGACCTTGGCAAGTGCGAAATAAACCACTTGTACAAGAGAGTGGTGCAACATACAATATGGTCTTCTCCATGATAGTTCTTCAAATGAATGGAAAAATACACGTCAGCCAATAAGGTGGGAACAAGATTCTTGATCAAGAAGAGATTGATTGCACTCTCGTCGACAAATTCATCAACAGTTAGAAACAAGAAGAGCCCGTAAATTAACAATGCTAAGATGGCCTCAAATGCTTTAGAATTCTTCAACTCAACATAGTACTGAGCTTTTTCAAATAAGAATACAGCTGGTAATCTATAGAAACCCCAATTGACAATCATGTGAGACTGCACTTTAGTCGGCTCCAAATGCGTAGCCTCTACAATTACCCCTTCACTAGGAGTTCATTCTCTTCCAGAAAATGGTTTAGGAGTGACACCTAATCCCATCAGTGTAACACCCTTCTAAACCCCACGGATAATATATGAATAATCAGAGTAAATTTCCATGCATTTACAAAAGGGCATTACACATAACTTTCAAAATATCAAAACCACCTGTCATCCTCATTACTATTTCAATATAAAATTATGCTTTACAAAACTTCATTTTTGCATGTAGCAGCGGATTCAATTATACCACAATTTTCATAAAAGAAACATTTGTTTTTATCACATAAAACAACATCACTTAGGCACTAAGGCCAACATCATAATATTCCAATGGATATAAACACGTTTATAGAGTACATAATGTATATCTTAAACACAACCCAAGTGATCCCAGTGCTACATGACCAGAGCATGACTCGACCCAACATAATTAAATCACTAAACGACTACACCAAAAGCGACCTCGTAACTACGAGCAATACTACTCCTTGATACTTGCACGATGTCATGTAGGACATCATTCCAGCAGAAGGGTGAGAAATATTATCATAATAACAATGCATATAATTATATATACACAAATACACAAGCACAAAATACATATATTCCACATTTTCTCACCACAATTCTTTATAACTCATCATGTACAATACAACATATATATAATCAAATATGGATAATCACCAAGCATATTCATCATGCACGTATCCATAAATCTCAACATTCCACATGAACATACACATATTATGTTTACTCACTAATTCACAATTACACATTCACAATTCTCAAATCAACAATTCATGTTCATAAGTATACTTTCATACAATGATCACATATTCACAACTCTCAATTACACAAGTAATGCACATACGCGTATTCCACCATTCTCACCATACTTTATCATAACTCATCAGATACTTCACAAAGCATATATATATATATATATATATATATATATATATATATATATATATATATATATATATATATATATATATATATATATATATATATATATATATATATATATATATATATATATATATATAGGCAAATATGGACAATCATCAAACATATCCATAGTTCACAATTACACAAGTCATGTACATACGCCTATGCATAACTTCATACAACAATTATATATTCATTCCATGAGACTCAATGCAACTCATGCCATGTGGTACCAACACTTGTTATCATTTTTCGGTTTTTACACTTAAACCGGGTCCACCCTTCTAGACCGATAACAACAAAAGCCCGTTCCCTAAGCTTTCAAACCCACCCTTCTAGGTTTGGGACAAGCCACTAGTCTCCACGAAACTAGCAAACATTGCCTCTTGACTAAATGATGCATATGCAATCAACAACAAAATGCACTTAAGACCGATCACACGTCTTAATCTCATGCATTCGCATAATTCCTCCCTTCAAGAATTAAACAAGATTGCACACACAACATATCATATAATCAAGTATTCATACTTTTCATCAACATATTTGTCAAACAATGCACGCATATCTTACAATATGCTCCCATGCATTAATTCACAATAATCGGATACAACAAATATGCATTCATAATTCAACCTCATTACCTTTTCAAACAATGCACACATATTCACAATATGTTCTCATGCATTCACAATATCGCATACAATCAATATGCATTTACACTTCAATATCATTACCACATTTATCAAGCAATGCACACATATTCACAATATGTTCTCATGCATTCTTCACATACAAACAATATGCATATATTTGTCAAAAGACTATATTTCATAATCAATTCCACTATCTAGGATTCACGCCATACGGCTACCCACAACATATCATATCACAACATGCACAAGCTATACGTTATATAACAAAAGTATTCTGCACAATAACACATCAATCACACACATTCGCGACGGTAAAAATCAACACAACAATATGTTTTCAATTTTCTTCTATAATTGAACTAGGTACAGGCCTCAAAGCCATTTTTTCTAGAAAGACAATCTCGCTAACTTACCAACGCTTTGAACGGGGGTTAAAACCGACTTACGGTTCAAGAGTTATGAATTTTCGAAGTTTTCCGAAAAACCAGAATTTTGCCTAAACACGGCTACGGGATTTTGCATTTTCGCCCGAAAATCCGACCGATTCAATTCTTTTTTTCGAAACAAACACATACTCATACTCACCTAACATATAGCAGTGAATTAGAACCATTAAACACGATTTCTACGACGTCCGATTTTCACTCAAATCTCAAACCCTCAATTATCCAAAAATGTCAAAACTCACAAACTCAACCAAATTCAATCAAACGAAATCCAATAATCACGGCTAAACATTACCCGACTAAACTATGCAATTTATTTTGAATTCTAACCGTTCAAAACTTGATTCTACCGATTAAACCATTTATGCCCTAGAAATGGAAAACAGAGAAAACTACCAACAAATCCAACACAACTCATACATAATCATACACATTGATCAAATAATAATGTTTCTCACCCTTACCTTGATTGGATTGAAGCTTGAAGTTGATTCTTGATGATTTCTCCAAGTTTCCCTCTTCTCTTCTCTTTTCTCCTCTTTCTCTATTCTTTCTCTCCTTTTCTTTCTTTCTTTCTCTTATGTTTCTATCTCTTTTATTTTCTCTCCAATTTCCCTTATATATCCTTTTATTTTCTTTCCATCATAATTCTTCTCTCAAAAATATCTATCAATTTATTTCTCACAAAATATCTCATTTTATCATTAATTAGAGAATATCTAATAAATCCACATTATTCTACCAAGTAGAATAAATTAATTAAATCCATTAACTCATTTAAATAAATCCAATAATTTATTTAAATCAGATAAATCACATAAACCAATTAATTAGCACAATTAATAACTTATTGAAAAATTGGGCTGTTACAATCAGCGCAGAATATTCCTCCAATGTTGGCAGCAGTTGGTAATATGGAAACATGAAGCAATAATAGATTAGATCATAGAACTGTACCAACGCTATCAGCATCTCTTCATCCACTTGAACTTTTAGCAATGACAACACACTTCCATACTTGGATCTGAATGCCAATGGATCTTCTACTAATCCTCTCAGCTTTCTCATATCTTCCAACTTTGGACTTTGGAATGTATACTTTGAAGTTGCTCTCTTTCCAAGATCCATTTTATAATGTCTGCAAAACAAATTTAAATTCCTTGAATGGTCAGTAAGAAAAATGAATGCAATACAAAAGTGTCGTGGAACTCGGATATTTATAAACATCAAGAGATACCAAAAACTCAATTTCGTCATCCATCAGATTGAATTACAACACACCAGTACTTCTTACAAGATTCTTAAATAGAAAGCTAAATAAAAGCTAACCAAAGTCCTAAGGAGATCCTTCTAACAACCTCATGTTGAGCTTCTTGATCTCTTCTTCCATCTGAGCCTTCTCGAGAATAAGCTTATCCATAATCAATTTCCACGGAGTTGACTGAGGTCTAGAGGAAAATAAATCCTCTTGTGCCTTCCTCTTCTCACAAGAAAGCACTTCTTCATTCTTCATTTGCAATTGCCTCTAGAGTTCTTCATTCTCCTCAACAGCCGCTTGATACTTATGCTTCCAAGTGTCTTCTGTTTGTCGTGATTTTCTCAAAGCGATTCTCAGCTCCTCTACTTTAGACATGAAGATCAAGGTGGGTTCCTCCTTCAAAACCATGGGTTCTTGTCGGGAATAGGGCATCTTCAATTTAATAGCCCTTCTTCGGACCCATTGGAGATATGGTTCCAAAGAGACGCAATCAGGTTTTCCTATGTCTTTCTTTCCCTTCTTATGTAAATGGCTCCAAGCATTCATGATTTTCTCCTTTAGCTCCTTATTACCTTCCTTTTCCTTGAAGAAAATATTTTCCATATGAACACTATTCGGTTTGTCCTTCAAAGGATATCCTAACTGTCGACGGGCAAGGACAGGGCTATAGCTGATCCCTCCTTTAGTGCCAAGTAGATGTACATTACCAAAATCTATGCAGTTATCAATAATCATCATGCCATCATAGACGCAATTATACCAATTAATGTCAGAGTGAGTGAGAGCTATGATCTTCTATGACCACCAATCTTTCTCGAGATCCCAAAAAGCGTTAGCCTTAGGCAAGTGTGAAATAAACCACTTTTATAATAAAGGAACATAGCAAGTGATCATCCCTCCATTGTGGGAATTCCTCAGATGAACAGAATGATATGCATCTGCTAGAAAAGTAGGCACAGGGTTCCTCCTTAAAAATATTTTGATGGCATTGTGGTCCACAAATTTTTCAAAGCTAGGGAACAAAAAGATACCATAAATGAGCAAGGCAAGGATAGCCTCAAATGTGTCCATACTCAAATGGTCGATGTAATATTGATCTTTCCCAATCAAAAACTCCACAGTCAAGCCAAGAACTCCCCTATTTATAGTCATATTGTTTTGAATATCAACCAATCCCAAATGCGTAGCCTTAGCAATATCCGGCTCCTTAGGGTCTTTCTCTAAGATAGGAAAAGGAGACTCATCAAGAATTGGTAAACCAACCAGATAGGAGTATTCTTCTAGTGTAGGTGCAAGCTGATAGTCAGAAAAAGTGAAACAATGATAAACTGGATCATATAACTGTAGTAGAGTAGAGAGAAGTCCCTTTTCCATATTTATCTTCAATAATGACAACAGTTTCCCATATCAGCTCTTGAATTTTTCTAAATCTGTTACTAAGGTACCCAACCTCCTTAGGTTATCCAAGTTAAGACTCTTGTAAGTGTACTTCAAGGGTTTCTGTTAGACGATGGTGCAGATCTAGAAGGGGGGAGGGTTGAATAGATCACTTGCTTAAAAGAGTCGGCGCTACCAATAAAATGGTTTTTAAAATTTGTTTAATAGCGGAAGCTGCCAAGGAACTATACACGTATAAAACAAACGGTTACTAGAAAACTGGATATGCGTTAAGCCTATGGAATCTGATAAACGAGATATGAGAACCACTACATTAATCACACTTTCAATTTGATTATGCTCACTATACGGTGTGACTAGTTCCAATGCCTTTAAAATATTGACAATATGAAAAGACAACACACAAGGTTTTTAATTCACACAATTTATCAAACACTTGGAGTACATAGCACTACAAGTGAATTCTGTTTTGAGAGTTAAGTGCTCAAGTTATCTCTTACAATCAATGATTGTACTAGGTTCAAAATTAGTTCAACGCAACTCAAATCAGAACTATATTGATATAATCGTTTGATATTAAGCAATATAATACGTAAAGAAAAAGACACAACGATTTGTTGAGGCAGTTCCCCCGTCGTCCTCGCTCGGGGTGCGTCTGCCCTCAATTCTAACAATAGAATTGAGACCTGTATATAGATAGATATAACATGTTGGTCAATGTTTATACATGAAGTGAATAACTACCAAATAAACAAACACAATTGTTGTTGTAGATCCTATTTCTTCTTACCCCTTGATTCAAGTTGAATCAAGTACTTCAAATGATGTGAATAAACCTATGATTGCGGCGCTCTCTTTGAACAACATTCTATCTTCAAAATATGGCCCAACTGATTTCAATCACCCCCGTGTCGAACCCGAAACTCCCACTCATAATCCTCCATTTACCGTTACTAAATCGACAGAACCTCCAACTCTTCGATTACCTTCACTCGGCTGAATATGTGATGGAACGAATCGTGCAAAAACCCCTAAAATATGAGATTCTTGGAGGGCAAAACCCTAAAGGTTTTATTCAAGAAAAACCTTTCGATTACTCAACCCAAACCAGATAAACCAACCTTCGGCTTTGGACGTTATCACCTCGAACATGCACAGTTCACAACAAAGATGATTATGTGTAGTTATTGTGAAATGCTATAAAGAGAATGAAGATGATGAGAACCAAATAGAAACCTATTTCACTTTTCTTGTTATTCTCAATGTTATGAAATGAAAGAACAACTGAACTTATATACCAAACATAACTGACATAACAAACAAAACCAATTCACAAAGATAGTTGGCATAACAGAATTTTGACACAAAACAGCAAGCGGTCGACCTATGTAGTAGAGGGGGTCGACTTGAGCGGACCCGAAAGCAAGATTATGCAGAAAACAGGACTATGCGTTGATGCATGGCATGCATTTTTTAGCCAAACGAAAATGCTTATAGTATGAGTCGACTGGAGGGTCGACGCGAGCCCTCCTGAGACTAATGCACTAAAAAGGATTGCAGTGTGAGTCGACCGGAGTAGGTCTTTGGTCGACTCAAAGCCCTGAGACAATTAAAATGCCTATTTTCATGCTTTACTACACTTTTGATGAAACCTATAGTATGGAAAACAACACCAACTAAGTCAACCCTATATGACACACATATTGGGCTACCTATATGCAACAATCGTGATTTTTACGAGCATTTGAATTATGAGAGACAAGACAAGCAAAAACAACATGGTGATAACGTACAAATTATATTCTTCTATGGATCTGAGTTTTGTCATCATCAAAACGAGCACACCTATATACGAGGCTTTGCCCTCATAGTTTCTTCCTTTCACTATCCATGACAATACCGATGTTTACAAAAAAAAGTCTAAGTTCCATGAAACTTTTATGGTATGAACTTCTAAGAGGTTCCCAGAGTCAGCAACCTATCTTTCGGATATTATCAATTTCCCAAATCACTCGGTAGTCGATAATATTCTCAAGAGAGTCTCGTCCAAGTGTAGTATCGCGTATAAACTATTTTGGGACTACTCTCTCATAGTCATCGCATTACGTCCTAACAAGGCCAAAGTGGGGTGAAAATGTAACTAAAGGTTCTCAGTGTCATAGGCTCCTAGGTCGAAAGTAGTAATGTTTTCACGAATACTCGTTCAACAAAACTACTCCCAAGAGAACCTCCATTGAGCGGTGGTTTCTCAAGTCAGCTTTGTTGGGAATATACTCCCTATAAACCTTCTTAAATATACCACCTTCCTATCATAGGTGCACTCAAGTCCGGGTATAGGACTTATCCTCGCCACTCAAGGTAACAACCCTGCATATAGAAGAACCCAAACACAACAAATATGTACACATATATTTACAAATATAAAAATATACAAATAAGAAAACATATAACAAACACAAATACAAACAAGGTGTGCTTAACCCTCTTAGGGATTATCCCCAGTGAAGTCGCCATTTTTGTTGCGGTGAGAATCAGATATTAACCTATTAAATTAACTTGAATCACAAATCATGAAGTTCACCACCGAGATTTGATGTATCCAAAAGAAAGGGTAAAGATCGAAGAAAACCCTAAGTGTGCTATGTAACAACAAAGCTAGAGATCTAAGGTTTGGAGGTTTGTTATACTTAGGGAAGGTGTTAGCATCCTAAGTATCTGCAATACTCTACAGGAACCTCTTGTTATAATTTGTGTTATGCTAAAGTTTGCTTGCTAAGGGAACTGTGCTAAGGTAAATACCTAAGATATATACACTAAGTATGCTCGCCAAGATGTTGCATCTCGTGCCTACGTATCCTAACAAGGATGGAATCAGAGCAATCATAGTTCTCCTAACTAGGGATGAAGAACTCTTGAATATTTTCAAGGTTCTAAAGGGGAATGAGTACTCATAACTATGGTACTCACATAGAGTTAACAAACTCTCTAAGTCTAAGTTGTAAACAAAATGGCTCTAGCAAAGCCAAGAGAAAGGAAAGTAAGCACCTTAGACGAAAGTACTTACATAGGGGCAACAAAACCATAGCTTAAAGACTAGGTTAAAGAAGGGAAGGTGGCTCTAACTAGGCCAAGAGAGATGATCCTGATAAGGTTATGAAGTGGATAGGGAAAAGTATAGACTAATCTAAAAAATGACTTACAAGTCAACAAGGTAACTTTTCTTTGGAATAAGGAACAGACCACTTGTAACAACAAGTGTTGGAATGAAAAGCTTTAAGATGAGGATGATAACAAGAAATGTATCAAAACCAAAGAGTTAAAATATGATAACAAATCAAGAGGGTAAGAAACTACATAATATCTTACTCAAAATGCAAAAGTGATCAAGAACAACGTCAAACACACACTAAAACATCAAGCATCCTTGCTACAAACATTACCCCACAAAGACAAATGAAAATGATGGTTCAACATAAAAGTTACAACTCAAAAACCAAATGGGCAGTAGCATACGCATCTCATAAAACTCATATTAAACATCAATATATCAATATAAACATCAACAAGAACCACATTTAGGCATGAGCAAAGCCATATGCAAGAAACAAATCAAAACATCATGAAATGACTCAAACAAGACAAAACATGCATAGATAAATAAATGGGCAAGGAAGAACACTTTTGAATCATGAAGTCAGAAGTTAAACATGTTTTAAAACTATACATGAACACATATTCAATTAAGACAAACACCCCAAAGAAACATGCCTAAAAACTAGGTCAAAGTAAGCATAATATCACGGACAAAAGATCATCAACTTGACATAGCATTCAAAAATAGGAAAATGATCAAATAAATTCCAAACCAAAGCTCAAACTCATGTTTATACACTCAAGTATGTGTATGAAAAAGGTTGTTACAAGAAAAGCACAAGAACAATCACAAAACCAATCAACAATATAAGGCGTCATAAGAGTCGAGCACAAATCGAGGACTATAAATAGCCAAATAAGAATTATGTCAAATAATATCAATCAAGGTCAGTAAACACATTAAAATCATCCTCATAATATGTTCTAAAAAACTCCAAAAAATTAGCTCAACAATCAAATAGGAAGGACCCTAACCAAAGCATCAATTCAAAACTAGGTTAAAAGGACACCTTACACCATTAAATATCAATAAAATATAAAAATAAGTTTTAAAAAATAAAATAAAAATACTTAAGATAAAGTAAGAGGTCAAAGTGTTTAAAAATTTTTTTATTTTTTATTTTTTATAATATTTAAAACTAATAAAATAAAATCAAAAAGAAAATAGAAAAAGAAAATAAAAGAGAAGAAGAAATAAGTGCAAAGCGGGTGCATCAAAAAATTTTAAATGAACAACAACCACTTAATACACACTGATGGACTCAAAAAAAGAGAGGTGTGGAAGTCAATTCGTGCCAGGCCCATCCAAAACACATATTATTCAGCTAAAAGAAAACAAAGTATAAAAAAACATGTGAACCTCACATCAATCGGTCACCCAGGTTTTTAAGTCACAAAAAGACAAAAATAAAACACATCCAATCAGGCCACGACACCTCATCGTCTTCCTCATGCAAACAACAAAAAACGCAGAAATCCTAACCCTAACACACATGAGTTCATGGAAAGCCAACAACTTTGACATCAACTTTCACCATCAGTTTTCAACCAAAATCAACAAAATAAGATGGAAAAATGAAGTAATCCATGAGTAAAACCCCATTACACCCATTAAATCTCAAAATAACAGCTCTAACATGGTGAGAGTTAACACGAAAGTTAAGCATACAAAACTGAAATCATAATTTCAAACATCACATAATCAAACAATCAAGGTGTGTCATCATTTCAGGACGTTCCAGATGCAACATATGAACAGCCTTAAAGCAATTGTGAATCTAAAATGAGATAAGTGTCTGCAATGGAATGAACAATATTCATTTTGCTGACGAGAAGGAAAATATTCATTTTGTATAAGATTGAAATGTAATTGCATAATATCATTCTTTTTGTTATAGTGCTTGGTAAAACCTCCGGTGAAAGAAAGCACGAAACCTATTCTATATAGTAATAAAAATTATAACTATAAGTTTTCATAATCTCTTCTAATAAAATTATTTGTTCCAAAAAAATTATTTATTACAAAGTAAGTGTCATTATAGTCTCCAATGCAATTTTAGTTTTTATTTTTTAATTCTGCCTTTTAATTAATAATATTTTTTTATTATTTTTTTATTTTACATTTATGATAATTCAAATACATCAATAATAAATCATGGTAGTTTAATAAAAATATTATTATCTTTTTTCATTTTTCATTTTTTCATGTGTGAAATGATATGACATTTATTCTGGGAAGGAGAGATAGTATTAGTTTTGCAAAAAAAAAATATAATATTTGTTTTAATGGGTGTCATTTTTAATTTTTAATATAATATATTAGATTTTTCAATTGTGCCCTCTACTTATTATGTTCATTGTCAGGTTATTATTTTTCACTTGATAAATGAAAAATTTTCAAAGATCAAAATCTATATAGTAAAATTGTTCATAATGTTATGAAATGTAAAAAAAAACAAGTGCATGTAAGATCATCTTCCCCTTTTCATTCCCCTTTCATGTGAATCAACTTTTTAATTTTATAATTTTAAAAAGTCACAATAACTATGAAGAGAAAGGGAGAGATATCAAAATACAATAGTAACAACAATTAAGGCATATCTCACTAAGTTTAGTAAATTATATGAATTAAATTTTGTCATAGTGTTCTATTCAAGCTCATTTTTAGAATTTTTTAAATAGTTTTTTTTACACCTTCGTTTATATGTTCAAATCACTTAAATTTATTTTTTTAATTATTTTTTTTATTATAAGTGTTAGTTCAATATTGTTTATACTATTTTCATTTTTAATATTATCTTGTGTAGTCTTACCACACATCCGACGCAACACTTTATCTCTACTACACTTAATTTATTCGCGTATTGAGTATTAACCGCTCAATGTTTCATCCAATACCACATTGAATGTCTTACCGCTGTGATAAAAATTTTCATTCAGCTAAAACCTCTTAGCATAACATCTAAGGACCTTTGAGGATTTTCTCTATTTAGCCACTCAGATTGAATTCAATGATTTGCATTCCCTTCTATTTCTCCATCGTTTTGTTTTACAGACCCAAGGTATAAACCGCATGACTTGTGGGATGATATGATCTCTAAATTTCACACCTGTGTTAAAAATACTTCTTCTTTGTTGAACTTAGATACCATATACTTTGTCTTACTTATGCATATGCGAAATCCATTTGTTTCTAAGTTTCATCTCTAAGTTTTCTATCTTTCATTTAAATCCTCATTCGACTCTCCGTTTGAGACCATATCATATGGGAAAAGCATACATCTCGGTGTTATCTTTTGGATGAGTTATGTGAGTATTGTAATGGAAAAATTGTTCGTCTCTCCACCATGTATCTACTTACTAGTCGATACCCCCTTCATACATATCTAAGATATCTTGAGTAGCAAATCTTAGCCACTTTCTTTTCTAGGATTTTCTACAAAATCTCTCTAGTTACTTTATCATATGTTTTATCCAAGTCAATAAAAATTAAGTGCAAGTCTTGTTGGTTCATCCGACATCGCTTCATCACACATCGTAGTAGAAAGATCGCTTCCATGGTCAACCTCCCAAGCATAAAATCAAATTGATTCTCAATAACTTAAGTCTCTTTTCTTAGTCTATGTTCAGACACTATTTCATATAACTTTATGGTATGAATCACATGTTTAATCTCTTTTAATTTGCACAATTATGTATATCCCTCTTGTTATTATAGATTGGAACTAAATTATTTCTTCTCTATTCATTTGACATTTGCTTTGACATTATAATATTATTTAAGAGTTTGGTGAGTCACGCAATGCCTCTCTCTTCAAGAACTTTCAACACTTTAATAGGTATGTTGTTTTGACCAAGTGACTCCAAACACAAATGAGTAGGTGAATTGTGATGGTTGGGAATTGAAGTCCAGTTATAAAAGAAAATCATTTATAAAAATGTTTAAGTTGATTTTATAAAACAAACAGAGATGAAGCAACAAAATAAGTAAGTATAAGAAAATCAGAGATATGGAGAGAAAGAAATGCACTTGAAATAAGCTAAGAACATAATGGTAAATAGATCAGGGAAAAGAGAATGCACTTAAGATTTATACAGGTTCTACCTAGCCACTTGGCCTACTCTTATCCCTAAGAGTTTCCTCTTGAGAGTTTCTACTAAAATGATTTTGAACTTTTTAAAGGATATGTCCACTAACCTTATTACCACCAAACAAGATATTTTATGCGGGCTAATCTCTAAACCAAACAAGTGATTTTAATGAGATAATCTCATAAACCAAACATATATTTTACTAGACTGAGCTCAGGAACCAAACATATTTTTTTACAAGCTAAACTCAATACCAAACAGTGATTTTATTGGGCTAATCTCAAGAACTAAATCGAAATGTTACATACTAATATCAAGAAACAACAAAGATTTTCCAGGCTAATCACAAAGAACTAAGCAGAGCTTTTAATAGGTTAATCTCAAGAATCAACTAATAATTCTTACAAAGATATTACACAAGAGAAAATACCCTCTTGAAAAAAATACAATGTTAGCATATCACAAGTACAACATAAATCTCACTGGTATTTTTCAATCTCTTGACATTAACGGAACATCGGTGAAAGAATATAAAAGTAGAAGAAGAAGGTAGAAAATAAGAAATAGAGATTTCAAATTCGAACTGTGGTGTTAAATGAAATGAGAAAAATATTTGTTTCAAGAGGGAAATGATTCATGGGCATTTTTTAATGTTTTAATCAAATAACTCGAGCTAGTAATCGAATAGACAATCCAAAGATGGAAAGTTTTTAAATTCCAACATCATTAAACAATTAAAAAGGCTTATCTAATTGATTTGGGTCACAACAAATGAGTTAATCATTAACAAGTGTGAAAAGCACTGATAATTGATTAAAGTAGTTCTTAATCAATTAAGTACGCTTATAAAAAAAAAGTTTTCATGTGTTTTTATAAAATAAGAGAGACTTTAAAAAGTCTCTGTGTGTGAGTGTGTGCACGTACGTGTGTGTGTGTGTGTGTGTGTGTGTGTGTGTGTGTGTGTGTGTGTGTGTGTGTGTGTGTGTGTGTGTGTGTGTGTGTGTGTGAGCATGTGTGTGTGTTTGTGTTTCATATGGTTTTACCCTTTTTCTTTTTGTTTGAATCTTCATTCATTGAGTATGAGGAATCTAAAAGAAGTAAAACCCTAATACAAATCCTTGATTGTTCGTTAACTTCATTTAGGGTTAACTCACTTGTTTACCTTATATCGTGAGCTTTCCCCGAAGCTCACTCCTTAGCCCAACTAGTACCCACTCAATGGGAGTTTCCCTGTCGAGGGCTTATTCCACGCCTTCCACCAGAAAAGCTACTCAAGGGATCCAGACTCATTTTCAAGTGTTACCTAATGAGGGATTTTAGGGGATTAGGGTTCTCCTTTATCTCCTCCACCAATCCATGAAGGGTTTTAATATAAATCTCTGTAGATATTTTCAGATCACGAGACATAATGTTATCTGCAACATTGGAATATATTTCTTTCATTTCTGAAAAAGTCAACGGAAAGCATGTGTGTGTATGTGTGTGTGTGCATTTGTGTGTGTATGTGTGTGTGTGTGTGTGTGTGTGTGTGTGTGTGTGTGTGTGTGTGTGTGTGTGTGTGTGTGTGTGTGTGTGTGTGTGTGTGTGTGTTGCCTTATTATCTTGAGAAATATTCTTATACATTTACATTAAACCAATCACTCAGACATACGCTACGCGCAAGATCATGCGAGCTGTCACACTTTTTCTCATTCACAACCTTGGAAGCTTCAAGTCCCTGTGCTAGATTTATAATTGACTTAATACTTCAATTGGAGCTTGAATATTTTTAATAATGAGGCTTTAGATAGCTTATTAATCGTATGTCATCATCATATGTTCCTAGAGAGATGTCACTAAAGGACTTCATTGAACACTGTTTGACCTTGGGTGATATCATCATTGAGGTGGATTGATATTTGACCTAAAAAAGATTTTCTTGATCGTTGAGCTGATATTTGATAGATAAAGACTTAATTGAGCATCATTTAAGATAAAGTGTTGTCATCGTCGAAACCAATAAGATCGTCTAATAGTTACAAACAATTGTACCTTTAAGCACATGAATCCATATTCTCCTTTTTTAATGATGATAATACAGCTCTCAAGAAGGTGGTAAAATAGAAAATAAATGGATAAAATATAAGAGTGATTAAACCCCCCCCCTTCACAAATAAAGAGAAATACTATACTTCTCCCCCTTTTACATTATCAAAAAGGAAGAAAAAACAAAATGATAGATAAAAGTGCAAGCACATAGATCACAAATAATCATGTTAAGAAATAGCTTAATATTAAATTTAACAGAAAATATTAAGAAGAAAACATCATTCATTAAGGAAAAGGAAGAGTTCCAAAAGGAAATTATTGAAAGCCAAAAAGACAGAAAAATAAGCAATAAAGCAAACAACATAAGCACAACAGATAAAGACTACTCATTATCCTCCTCATCATAACTAAACAGCCCAAAAGGCAAATGAATTTTGGACTCGGCAAGCTTATGAGCCGTCCAATCATTCTTGGAATTTTTCTAGTTTTAAGCTTTGGTGTGAGCTTGTTGGTTCTTTATGGTGGTTTTAAGGAGAGTTGTAGTAGATATAGATTTTAATCGATTGGTCCCATAGGTTTAATCGATTACTTGGTGCAACACTTGAACTTTAAAAGGATTACTCGATTAAATGGTGCTTTTTAAGCTTCCTTGGTCTATTTTGTCCTTGGGGAACTTTGGGTTTTGATATTTATTTTTGCACTCCATCCCCTTTCTTTTGGTTTTGCACCCTTTGCTAAAACATTTCATCGCTTAAAACGAATTATTAGTGAAAAATAAATCAAATGAACTAGACAATTAAATAAGCACTTGTTAGAGGATTAATTAGAGCCTTCCGAGTTTATTCTCTATTAAGTATTTTTACCTTAGAATGTAACATCCTGACTTAATTATTCACATATTTAATTATTTATTTAATATATTTGAGTAATTTATTTAAATAATTATTTTTATGATGTATGACATGTTTGGCCGGTGACGACATTTATGGTTATTTGTGTTAATTAATTAGTTTAGTATGAATTAATTATTTGATTAATTAGAAATTGGAGAGAATATGAAGAATTGGACCACTTTTAGGAATTGAGAGAGTTTAGTGGTGAGTGGAGAGAAGTGGATTGTTAGTTGCGTAAAATCATAATTATGAGGAATAATTAAAATATTATATATTCTAAAAACTAGAGAAAATTAGTTTTAGAACTTTTTTGTGTCAGTACGTGAAAACAAGGGACTTTGAGAGAAGAATATTGGAAGGGAGAGCTAGGGCTTGAGAGAAGGGATCCTTAGAAGTTTCCTTTACTGATTTTGCTGGAATTACAAGGTAATGGGGGGGGGGGGGGGGGTTTCTTCATCTAAGGGTACCTAATTCATGAAAGGGTAGAGTGTTTTCCCATAACTTCCAGTAAGGTTTTCTCCCTTTTCTTTGATTGTGTTGTTTGATTAAATTATGTGAATATAACTTTGTTTTATGTCATGATTTGATTTCAAATTCGTGCTCTGTAATTGTAGTGATTGTTTCATATGTTTATTGTTCATAAATATGAGGTTTAACATGAAATTGGGATTTTTAAAGCATGAACGAAATTCCAAATTTTAATGATTAATCGATAGAATAACATGTTAGATTAATAGA